>OY284470.1:15392745-15878148 GCA_958336335.1 Dilophus febrilis | reverse complement strand
CACATTCACAAAAAAAACAAACATTTTTGACACATATTTAACACATATATAACATTTAAAATTATTTTTATATATCATAGTTCTATGATTTAAAAATTTTAACATTTGTCCGTTAAATTTATTTAAATTCAAACTTGCTATTTAAGATTATTAAATATAAAGATAATTTCTAATTGGATAAGAAGCTACTATTACACCAGAAATAAACTACTATTTTAATATATCTCAAATTTATTTAAACTATCTGCCTATTTTAATATGTACTGAATATATATAAATATAAATACCGGTATATAAATACCGCGTTGAATCGCCAATAACCTAAATTACCAAAAAAACAATAAAAAAGTGTATATTTATACCTACTGAACAATTAACATATGAAAATATTACATATGCATATGTTTAAATGATCATAATCATAATTTAAAAAAAATCCTTTTTTTGATGGTTGAATTCAAACAGCATCTTAATGTTATGTAAAATATTAATGTAAATGTAAAATATTTTTGTTCATTTGATATTACACTTGTTCGATATCAATTTTTGTTGAAAAATCGAAAATTCCGCACCAATATAATATATAAATTCACAAAATATAAATTCACAAAATTCACAAAAAGTTGAATTCAAACAGCATCTTAATGTTATGTAAAATATTAATGTAAATGTAAAATATTTTTGTTCATTTGAAATTACACTTGTTCGATATCAATTTTTGTTGAAAAATCGAAAATTCCGCACCAATATAATATATAAATTAACAAAATATAAATTCACAAAATCGTATTTAATATAATTTAAAAAGAATTGAAAATTCTTAAATTTTTAATATACATATATATATATGTATATATGAAAATAATTTTTTATAATTTTCTTTTTAGTAATCATTTTTTCATGATATTTTTTTTTTTCAATAAAAGATAGTTTGATTTATTATATTTTATTTCAAGATTACTATAAATATTTATGATTAAAAAATATTTCAAAGTTAATTTATTGATTGTATTTTAAAGTGTTATTTTAATTTTTATTGAATGCATTACAAGAATACTGTCCCATTATAAATATATAGTATATATATCAACTATATATATATAAAGCGTAACACACAGAAGATTTTACCTGCATTTCCATTTTTCCCCTTTCGGTTTAATTAACAAAAAACAAAAAATATTACATCACATTTAGTTGACTCGTATTTCTGGATAACTTCTATATAAATATATAGAATATTTGCTATTACTATTTTGTTTGCACTGTAAAGATAGAGGACCTTTTCTATAGGAAAACCAACTCAATTATCCATTGAGAACATATCACATAATCCCATAATTAATTCGTTTTGATTATTGCATTAGTAGTGTTTCAACTTTATTTGTGTGTTTCAACTCAATTCATCTATTGTTCATTTATTCATTCACAATTTATTCAAATATCTATATATATATATATAACATTGAACGTCCCTTTAAATACATATTTATCGTAATAAATATACTATTTTCGTATATTATTTTATTCTATATTTCTATAAATTTTCTCAAAATCTATTATCCGACGCGATATCACTAAAATATGTTATTTATCTAAATATGTAATAAATTTTCGCATATATAGACAATAAAATATGTATTGGATTTATGCTTGCGGATAAAGTTATATATAAATAACATTATTATATATAAGATTTAAGGATGACGGACGAATAATTTCTTTATATATATTTCGTCAATTATGGATAAAAGATTATATGAATAAAATTACTTTAAATTAATATATTGACTGAATAATGGTCATGATAATTTTTGTTACTGAAAAGACATTATGATTAAAATATTTGTAAATTAAAATCTATTCTATATATTATTGTTCTTTTTATATATACGAATCATTTATAAATATTAAGAGATATTTGAACTTCACGCATTAATTATATTTATATATAGCTTAAAAGTTGTATATGGAGCAGTAGTATAGTGCTTTTATAAATATTTAAAATTTTACTTTAATAACTTTTCACTATACGCAGACAGATTTATTTGCATATTTTGAAATATATACAATAAAAATGTATATATATATACAATGAATTTACAGGGAAATAAAGGATTAGAATAAAAAAAATGTTATATATATATATGTATGTAAACTTTTTAATATAAATTCTTTATCATATATTCTTCGTATATAGGTGCAAAGCTAGTATAAACATAAATAGATATTATAAGCGTCATTTTATACACAGAATTTAAATCTTGATATAATTTAACATAAAAATATATGGATTTATAAGGATATAATGTTTACCATGAATAAAATGTTTACGTATTCCTTTTGTATTATTCCTTTAAAATTATTGCTGTGTATGATTACAAATGTTCGATCTAAATTTTAAGGTAATTTTTATCTATTTTTTTCCGCAAGGCTAAAATTATTATACCCATACCGTAAAAAAACAATATATTTTAGTAAACCAACAATAGAGAAGGATATTTTCGGAGCTTAATTTTCGGTGGTGGAAAAACTTGTAATTTCATAATAATCAAATGAATCATAATATCAAATCAAATGAAAATGTATAGTTAAAGAAGAAAATTTTTAATTTGGGAATTATGTATATAAGGAAAACTTTTTTTTTTATATAAATAAACCAACTTATGTTATTACTAACGATAAGTTTGGATTTTTTCTGCATTTTATTGTGTTAAATTTAAGATATATGAATGCTTGTAAAATATATATAAATATTTATTAAATAAATAAAAACGATTCTTATACCGAAAAATGTTTGTTGAAGTTGTCTTGAATTTTTCCATTTACACCATATATTTATTTAATTTAAATTCCTTATATAAATATATCCATATAAAATAAACATTCGCATTCACATTTTTCTATATATATATAGTTAATATAAAGAAATTTTTCAATATATATATAGGTATAATTATAAAAAAAAATTGGATATATACGAATCTCCTTATATAAATATTATATATTTTTGTTTGGTAAATCTTCTTATTTTATGTATAAGATGTGATCTGTATGTTGGTTAAATAAAAGTTAAATAATTTTTTTTTCTTGAAATATTTTAATTAAATATATATTGTAATTGTTTTCAGTTCAATTAAAATTATTGATTTGTTTTGAATATAAATAAAAAAAAAACATAGTATTTAAAAGGATTTATTTACCATATTCTATATAGATATTTGAATTACCCAATATGTATCGAAAAATATTAATAATGGATAAAGAAAAACGAACAAAATATAATTACCCATAATTATGATAAATTAAAACTGAATGATTTGTTTACTATAGAAAGAAAGATGAAATTTTATTAGAATATATTAGCTTCAATAAATCCCTACATATATTTAGAAATAAATTCCATGAAATTAAATTCCTTCTTTTACATTATTTTTTTCATTTTGTATATTTTTAATTTGAAATATATGAAGAAATTTTGGTATTTATATACAAATTATATACAAATTTTCATTAAATCAAATTAAAAACATTTCATTAATTTTAAAATTAAAGTTATATATTAGGCGTAGGAATTAATAATGCGGATTTTTTGGCTAGAAAATGGCATTTATTTGTATAACAAAATGTAAACGTTTGCCAATGGTTGTTTGGTCGACATTCAACGCCTGTTGCAAGTTCATGTTGCGTTCTACACGAATTTTCATCCAATAACGTGCATTGCAATTCTTCGTCTTCAAATTTTTTTAGCTAACCTGGCCGTTCTTTGTCTTCCAAGTCAAAATCACCATTTCGGCGTAGCGTAGCGTTGTGAACGATGGTTTGTACCAAGAAGCGTACAAACCATCGTTCACAAGTTGCTTGAGCTGGAGCAGGTCCACCATAAGCTTTAACCAACAAACGATAACTTTCAGTAGCGGTTTTCTTCAAATTAAAGAAAGTTATTAAACTTATCCCCCCAAAACAACCTTTTCAGGCAAGTGTTTCGATATATTCGAAGCAAAAAAAAGCTTATATATTTATATATTTATATAATGTGTTTTTTTTTATTATTTATTTTGGTATTCAGTCTGAAAATCAAATGATCGGGTGATTAAAAATGGTTTTGATAAGGGAAAAACAAGATTTATTTATGATCAATCAACTCATCGCAATGAGCCACTAAAATAATCAAATTATTATAGAAATCTTTTAGGTCAATTCTATTGAATCTTGGAGATTATCAATATAACAATAGGAATACTGAAATCTTGTAATCAATCACAGGAAAATAAAATGTTTAAAATAAATTATATCGTGAAATTATTAATAAATTATGGTTTTATATAGAATTAAGTTTCTTAAATTAATCTTTCCATAAACCAACAATATCTCTGGTTTTAAATATATGATTTAATTTAAGTAAATTTTTAATATAAAATTTAATTTGAACTATTTAAATAATAATTTTTCCTATACATTTTCCTGACAATTTTCCAAAAAAAATAATTCCACTCAACAAATGAAAAACCTATAAAACTCTAGAATACCGACGATATAATAAATTTTATCTCTAATTTTGATTCTCTTTCGCTCTTAATAGGATTTGTCAAAAAATCACATTTTTTATTTCTATTTATTTATTTTGTAAACATACGAAAAATTTTTTATTATCACATCTTTATTTTTATATTATTGTTTTCTTTTTTCGTGTGTATTCAAAAAAGAATTATTTTATAAATTATTTACAATAAAATAATAATAAATTAATTTTATAAACAATTAAAAAATTACATCGATTATTTTGTTCAACAATAAAAAATTGAAATAATTTAATAAATACATAAAATAAAAACACAAATAGTTCTGTAACTCCACAAAAAAAAAATAAAAATAAAAATTCTTTTGTGCGTAGTTCTACAATTAGTTTTTTTTTGTTTCATTTAATTTTATATATTATAATTTTAATAAATATTAATTATAAAAATGAATGATGATATTTTAACAACATTAAAAATATTAATAATTGGTGAGAGTGCAGTGGGAAAATCAAGGTAAACAATTTTACCTATATTTGAATAAATAATAAATAATGATTTCTAAAAACTTTATAATCATTTTCATTATACATTTCATGAGTCATCACCATATTCATTACAGACAAAAAGCAATTATATAGGAAATAAAATACGTATATACATTAAATAATTTATAAATAATAATATTCATTCTTTTGTGTATTATTATTTTTAATATCATTTTAAAATGTATTAGAATTAGAATTAGTGATATTAGATAGACTTTTAATGCGATGATGATCTTATGAACTTTTATATGAATACGCTATGATGACATAAAATTCTTATGTTTTTTTCTAATATACAAATAATAATATTATTAATAGATTCAATAATATGTTTACATTTTTTGTTAAGTAAACAATAAAAAAACCTTTATTTATGATGAAATTTTTTATTTCAGTTTAATGCTACGATTTACTGAAGATGATTTTGATTCGGATCAGGCACTGACAATCGGTGTTGATTTTAAAACAAAAGTTATGAAAGTGGATGGTGTTAATGTAAAATTAGCCATATGGGATACGGCTGGTCAAGAACGTTTTCGTACATTAACACCAAGTTATTATCGGTAAGTCTCACTGATGGACTTTATTTATATTAAATGATTTATATTAAAATGTATTCGATCACCAGAAAAAAAATCATATAACCTTATTAATAAAATATCTTATTTCTTTTTTAAGTGATGCTCAAGGTGCTATATTGGTTTATGATGTAACAAAACGAAATACATTTCAAAAATTAGAATTATGGTTAAATGAATTGGACATTTATGGGACACGTCCGAATTTAGTTAAAATGGTAGTTGGTAATAAAATCGATCAGGATACAAGAGAAATAAGTCGTGATGATGGTTTTCGATTTGCTAAAAAACATCATACATTATTTCTGGAAACATCAGCGAAAACAAGTGAAGGGGTACGTGATACCTTTGAAGAACTTATACGTAAAATTATCGAAACCGATGGATTATGGGAAAAACGTAAACTAACACCATACAATGGAACAATAGATTTAGAAACAAATTCAGAATCATCGTCATCGTGTTATTGCTAGAATTAACAAAAATTAAAACTATAGATATTCTTTAATAATAATAATCAAATTTTGTATGGTATGAACGATTGTGTATGTGTGTGTGAAAGAAGGTAAAAAAAATACGAAATAATTATGAATGGGATAATAAAAGAATGCGAGCTTTTCTTTTTGGTTTGTTAGTTTTTCCGGTTTTTTTCTTCATATTTCAATTAAGAAATGCATTTGTTTTGTTTCTGTTTTATTTTTATTTTTGTCTGTACTCATTATAACCCAAACAAAAAAAAATAAATAAAAATATTTTCCAACTAATAATCCATCATATCTGAGAAACAATAATGATAATTATATATTAATCATAATCATAAGATATATCAGCATTTTATTCTAGTAGTTAATATAAATATATAATTCCTTTCAAATACTATTCAATAAATATATTGCAACGCGTAACAAAATCAATATTTTATAGTTTATATACTAATTAAAAAAAATATGAATAAAAAATTAAAAAAAAAAACAATTATTAATCTATATAATGTAAATTAAATATTATTTTAACCTTTATTTTGTATAATGTTTAAAAACAATTATATAAGTAAAAAAAAATATATGTAAAAATTTAATAAAATTATTTATTTTATTGTAATTTTTTATATAAATGTTTTTTTTTTTGTTCTGTTTTAATAGGAAATATTTGTGAGAAATGATTTCGAAAAATGTAAAAATGATTTAAAAGGTAATATTTAAATTACCTTTTAAGGTAATGAGAAAGTTAATTAATTACAAATGATTTAAGCCAGTAAAAGTATTCAAAAAATACCAAAATTTATTGAATAAAATCACTGAACTTAATATAGAAATTATTATTCTACTTATATACTACGATACGTTTATAAATTCAACTCAATTTTAAATGAACAAATATGAATAACCGCACACAAAGTCATTATATTTCCAATCAAAATGATTTATTTGGAAAAATATGAAACAATAAGCGAGAAATTGAAACTCAAAACGTGTTTATAATATAATTTCACTAAAAGGAACACCAATCAATTATAAAGTAAATAAATAATTTTTTCCAATTATGTTTAAATGGAGGGATATAGTTAAATACCATTCATACACAAAACATTAAATTTATGGTTTGTTTTAAATGAATAAATATAGATATCATTTATATTTTTTAAAAAAAAACCCCGTGTATAAATTACATATTTCATATAATAGCAGAATATTTAGGTATATATTTCATATAAATCTACGGATGATGGGATGATATTTTGGGATATAGATATGATGTATATAAAATTATACCCTTGAGGTATGATTTAAGTGAATTACGATGTATTTCATACCGTATTAAAATTATATAAAAATATTGTTTGTATAGTACAAGTTAAAAATTTGAATATATCACATGTATTTATATAGAAATAAATGTAAATGTAACGATCTGTTTTAGGTATATATAAAATAATGATTTTAATATAATTTTTAAGGCATCCATAAAACGATATGTGTTATAAAATTTGAGGTATCTTATAATCACGCAAATATATCCTATATATATGGATCGAAATATATCCTATATATATGGATCGATCGAAAACTATTTGATTTTCAGTTATATACAATTCGAAATATAGATACATCATGAATTATACCTATACAAAAACTTATCCAAACTGATATATAAATATAATATTTATTTTTATATATATATAGTGTCATATATATATGTTAAAAAAAAGTTTTATAAAACACTTTCACCATCGATATTCATATGTTTATAGTTTATTCATTCATATATTACCACATTTTATGTATTATATGCAATGCAATGCATGCATATATAATATTACATACCCAGACCCACCACAGAGATAAACGAATGACAAATAAGCTTTCCTCATATGGAACATTGCATCCATTTAAATATGTATATTTTAATTTTTGTACATTACCTCAAAAATGTACTGTATATAGATATAGATGCATTTTTTTACAGTATTCTCTACATGATGAATGATTGATTAAAAAAAAATGGAAACTTTTCTTTAAGTTGTTTTTCTATGAATTTAAAAATACCAAAGTTTTAACTTATTTCTAATAGTATTGCGAATTGAATTCTGATGGAAAAGTATTTTTGTTTTGTATGGAAAATGTTTGGAAAATTCAGAAAAAACTATTATACATTTTTTTGTTTTAATGGAATTTTCTGAAAAATTTGATAACCGAAATCTACAATAATTTTAATAAATTACAACAATAGATTTGTATATAGATTTGGATGAGTTACGACTGTTGATGAAAAGGTAAATGCTTTATAAATAACATTAAAAATACCCATATCCCCTTAACACAAATTATATGCATATACATATATATATATGAATATTGTATGCTAAGGATGAGCATAGTAACATTTTTCAACAATTTTCTCATAATGGAATTTTCTCTTTTCCAAAAATGTATATACAATATATTTATATATAATGCGATATACCATCACACAATGTATTTTTGCAAACATTACCGTATGGAAAATTTTATTTTGGTACATAAGGAAAATATGGAAAATATTTTTAGTATATACATATATATATGGAATTTTCACAATACACACAAGGATATATTATGACTTTGATACATACATACATTTCTTTTCTTCTTTTGCAAATGAAATATATATATATATATATATAGTAAAAATTATGTCCTTATCTATATAAACATTAAAATGAAGTGCGTTTATATCTCTATATATATATAGTGTATTTGACGGTCGGTATATACTAATAGGGAAAATGAATTTTTATATACATCTGATGTGTACAGCAGATTGTACAGCAGAAAATTATATGATGCTATTTTCATCTTTCATTCATTTTTGTTCCATTACATATGTTCATCATATACATATATATGAATATTGGAGATAGATACGCGGTATATGTGGTTGGTTGCTATATCTAAATATATATATATATATATATATATAATAATAAGATACCCTCAATATAGTAAAAACTTAAATATATATGAATGTTCACAATATCATCAGCAGTTGTATTTTATCATCACATCACTACGTGATTTATCCTCTAACCAGTTAGAGGTCTATATATATATTGAATTGTGTGCTGCGCTTTTATAATATATATATACAAAAAAATATAAGGTGAAATAAAGTGAAAATATTTGTTTGCATATAAAATAAATTTAACTTTTATAAAAAAAAAATATATTAAAAATCTTTAAAATTAATTCAGATTAAAAAATTGTTTAATTTAAAAACATATATATTAAAGTTTAAGTGTTAATAAAATTGTTTCTTTTTTCTGGTTTAAAAAGGAAAAAAAATAAATAAATATTTACTATATTTTCTTCTCTGCTGCGATATTTGTGATTTTTTGTTGTTGTTGTTGTTGTTGTTATTTTGAAGAAAAACAGAAAGGTTTTCTTTTTTTTTTTATATTTTTTCTATTATCATTTTGTGTATATATAGAATATACATAGGCGACAACAACAATATAACAATAACAATAATACAAATCCTTGTGTGTACAATAAAAAAATAATAAAAAAAAGGAAAAGAGCAAAATAAAAAATTATAAACATAAACATAATTTGGTTTATATAAGATTTTGTTTTTAATCAGTTTGTATATTATAGAATAATTGGTAAGCAAAATATTTTGGTTTTTTTTTATTAAAAACATTAGTTATAATCTAATCAAATTTTCTTTAAATTGTCTATATTTTTATTAAATTACTATTTGTGTTATTTTATTTTAAAATCCAATATTTTATAAAGGATTAATTTCTATATACAAAATTGAACTCTCATATTTATAGTATATTCTATATTGCGATGTACTTTACGGCGGGTATTATAAAATTATATATTTATGATGTTTGTTATATATATTTACATAAATTTGAGATAGTTTTATATAAATATATTTTGTACATAAATTGGGATATAAGCAAGCATACGATAATGTTTATTTTCGATGGTTTATAATAATAAGTTTATTGTGTGTTTATATTTTAATAACAAAAGGATATATAGAAAATATTGTTTTTATCATATATGACTTTATACATAAATAGGCTTAAATTTTGTTGGCTTTAATTATATTATAATAATATGTTTGTATATATATAAAATAAGATGGAAAGGATATTATTGTTACAATATCATACATATCCTTATTATATTTCATATGCTTGAGATATATATTATATAGAAATATACATTTAACTTTTTTTTAAAAAAAAATATATTATACTATTATAAGGATTATTTCTAATTGATGTCATAAATATTTTTCTATGATGCGGACTTAATTGATACGCATTTCTTATATAAATTGTTTATTGGCGTAAAATTTAACGTTCATAGATCACGATCACGATATTCCCGGCTAAATGGAACACTACAAATCTTTGGCTGACAATATTGAATTATTATTTTATGTATTTATGTTTTTATATTATAACCGCTCCTATATTGATGGATGATGGATGGAATCATTGGTAGAGATGACTAATTTTAAAAGTTTATATGAAATAATTTCCTTTTTATACTTAGAAGACATTGGATTGTGTACAAAAAACAACTCTTTTTTATTTGTGACCCTGTTTGAGTTTGGGTTTTTTGATAAAACGCAACAAATTCTCACCAAATCTTGATGTGGAATTCAGGCATAGACATGGAAAATGTTTGATTTTTTCAAACAACAATATACTTAATACTTAAAAATATTTCAACATACACAATTGAATAGTAAAAATTCTATATTGAAAAAAAAAATTCCATTATTTTATTGAGTTGTACATTTAATGGGCGCATCCATATTCAAGAGCATATAAACATATAGCAAATATTTTAAAATTTAGTCAAACAAAAAAACAATATACTGTACATAAAAAAAATATGAAGTAAATCGATTGATCGATATATAATCCTCTTTTTGCCCAAAATAAACAATATGTAACTAAAAAAATTTATATATACTTATACAATATACAAAATATTAGAAATCTGCAGTATACTTATATAGAATTTGGATAAAGGACGTACGATATATAGAATATTTATAATAAATATATATGATTAATTTTGTTAAACAAGGATATTATAATTCAATCGCATAAATTAAGTATATAGAAATTTTTAAATTATAAAAATACATTCAACGTATATGTTCAATTGTAATTTCACAAAAATATTAATTTCATATTTTACTAATATTTGTCAATTATTCATTCATAAAAACATTAATTATATATATATTTATTAATAAAGGTTTTATCGTAAAATTTCTATAAGATTAAATATTCAAAAAAAAATCATTTAATCTTTCTTCTATATACTATACCATATTCGAAACGATAAATACGCATATCCTTTTTATAAATTCGCATATATTTATTCAAATATAATATATACTTTAATATGACGTGTTAACAAATTGAATTGGAAACAAATTCCATATATATATATATGTATATCCGTTTAGATTTTTTTTTATCATATGAAAAATTGTGTATTTTTTCTCTTTATTCGCGCGCATATATGGATTGGGATTTTCCTAATTGTATATTTATTTAGAATTTTATTTATATATACATATCAATATAAAGTAAAAAAAAAGGCAGCTTATCATTTATATATAATATACCGGCATAATATATATATATATGGTATATATACGATATAGCTATAGGCGTCAATATCGATTTGTTGATAGATATATATATATACTTGAATTTAAATAGATCATTTAATTTTCATCTATATATATATATATATTTATTTACAGACGATTATTATAAGCAGGCAGAGTCGAGTATTCATCCAAATCCAAATCATGTAAAAATAAGGTATTATATATTTATATTAAATTGAGTAGCCTCATCATGTTATATATATATCGTCATATACAATTATATTAAGAAAAAAAAGGGTTTACTAAAAAAGAAAAAAAAAAGATGTATTTCTTCTTAAAATTTTACTTTATTTGTATATGGATTGATTGGTGGCTTATATGTAATATAATATATAGATAGATAGAGATAGTAATGAGATTTTATTGTAACACCACCGCAAAAAGCACAAAACATTATTAATATAAAAAAAAAAGAATTAAACCTTTTAAAAAGGATGTATTTTTTATGGCATTTATAAGACTTTCAATGAAATTTCTGTTTTTGTATTTTATTTTAAATGCTTAAATGCTTATAGAATTTTTCTAAATAGAATACTTTATGATTGCAAAATATTTACAGCCAAAAGGGTAATAGTCCGGTCGAATCAAATATAATACGACAGTCAATCGATCAATCTTTTATTCTTTAAATTGCTCTTAAAGGTTAATAGTTTAACTATACCTATATAGATAGATAATTATATAAAAAGAATAAAGAACGGTAATAAATATATTAATATTTTATGGTTGGAAAAGAATGGACAGTTTTATAAATAATGTTGTCCCTTCCTTTATTGCGGCCATAATAAAGGTGGCCTATTCGTATTACGAAGATTGGATGAGCTTGCTTAATTCTGAAAAATTAGGTCTCTATTTGTAGAAACGCAGTAATTTTATATTTTATTTCGTTTCTTATAAATATTGCAATTTAATGTCCGTGATTTTATTAATAAATATATATATACAATTTTTCTTTTATTTATATATACACATTTAAGATTTTTTTTTTGAAAAAAAAATATATATCTATATACGGAATTTCTAAATATTTTCGCAGTATATATGGTATATATTATTGAAATAATAATAATATGAATAAAAATCAAAGAAATCGGAAAAAAATATCAAGGATATCTCATGTATATCAAGGATATTTTATATATACTTTATTTAGTTATAGAGGAAATTGAATATAATTTAACATTACTTTAACCAAATCACGTACGTATATACATTATACAATAAATATATATATACATATAAACATTGCTGATCGAAGAAGAATTGTAATTGATCTGATATGTATATAGTTATATATACACATATAAGGACATTTTTTTATTTATACAATAAATTGCTTATTATTATTTTTTATCAGGGTTGTATTAAAAAAAAATTTCCCCATTTACCATTATATATATATAATATAATAACTTGACTATATATTCTAATAAAATTTGTAAAATAACCTTATTATTATTATGAATTTTACTATTTGATTTTGATAAATATACATTCAATGCGATAGTTGACTTCTATATTTATGAGTTTTTTTTTTTTAATATTCTCTATATATCACCTTTCAATTATTATATATACATATATATATATATATTAGATATGTGTAAATATTTATTTTCCATCTATTTAGATTTTATTACATAGAGTGTTAATGGACAATTCTATCCAATATATGTATTGTATATATATAGATTGATGCCTGGAGATACACATATACATTTATTTGAAAATTGAATTTATATTTAATATTACCGCATCTCATTTAAGATTATACGATTTTCATATACATATATATTTTTTATATATATACGGAACTATATAGAGTTATAAAGTAAATCTTAAACTATAATATATATATAGTATATAGTTTTTTTTACGATAGGATTATCTATATTATAAATATGTTTATACAAAAAAAAAAGGAATCATAAAAATAAATATAAAA
Source organism: Dilophus febrilis (assembly GCA_958336335.1). Taxonomy (NCBI): domain Eukaryota; kingdom Metazoa; phylum Arthropoda; class Insecta; order Diptera; family Bibionidae; genus Dilophus; species Dilophus febrilis. The sequence continues at coordinate 15,864,368 of OY284470.1, read as the reverse complement.
CTATATGTATATTATATATATGGATATTATAATATGATAAAAATTGCAACGTCATATATTTCTTATTATCCGTCCATATATATATATGTCCTTAAGATAGATAGATATATACGAGGATATAGATATAAATATTGTGGTTAGTTTATATATACATAGTTTGTATATTATGGTTAGAATATATTCATATACATATCTGTATTATAATATCTTATATGCATAGTATTTGTCCATTGTAGGATATACGCAGAGCGCAGAGGTGTATATATGTACATGTAATATAATATAATCTTGTCTATATCTTTGTCCGTGTCGCCAATAATCCAATATAGTATATTTTTTATTACAAAAAAAAATCTAATATGCACATTAAATGAAATTTTATATGTAGATATTATATTACCACCGTTTATATATGTTAAACAGTAGCGGGATGTGAGAAAATTTCCCCATTCGACCTAAGCGATCTGTTATTCTAAAAGGTATATGCTTAAAAATAAATTAACACAAAAATCAGAATATACTTAATTTGAAGAAAACTAATATGTAATTCCAGATTTGGAATATTGAATTTTCCGCGGTTAAATATTGTTAGAGAAAACATTTCAGAATATTTTCTTTTGGACTATCCGGGCACATTTTTCCAACCCTGACCACTAATTTTAAATATACATAAATACTTTTCTTTATACTCCCATATCACATCCATATATATGTATCCATCCATGTATACTATATAATAAAACGTTTGCTTTTTATATAGACAAAACCCAATGCATATCATATATATACTATATACATTGAATATATATACATGTATATCAAAAGTCTAACAATCCATATTAATATAATATCCATCACTATATCACATAACATATATATAAACGAATACATAAAAAACGCAGAAAAACATTTAAACAGATATCTCTATAACTATGATATTATAAACACACGCAGATATATATATATATAATATTCTGAAAAATAAGTGAATGAAAAGCGACAAATATATGAAAAGATATATAAAAATAGACAAAAAAATGGAAGAAAATCAGAAAAAAAAGTGAAGGTTGCATGAATTTTCTTATGATATGCCAAAGGCATTCGAACACAGTGTTAAATAAAAAAAAAAACAAAATAAACATAAATAAACATTATGGATTTCGTACAAGTATGTTATATATATATTTATTTATTTATATACACAGTATAGTGTATTTATAAAACCCCGCAATAAACTATCATCTATACATATTTATATATATCTAAATTTAATATATAATTTCACAAATGATGGTAAAATAGTACATTATATACAATATATACATATACTATTTTACCATCATTTGTGAAATGCGAATATAAACGCAAAGTGTTAATAGTAGATGACATAATTTGTATTTGGCACATTTTCCAATATATGTATATTATAAACCATATATAAAGTTGAAAATAATACTAAATGTACATATAAAAGTAGAATATTTTTATATAGCGATAGTCTTTATATAGTTTTTCCACAGTAGTATAATACATTATACATAAATATGACGGTTTAATTCCAATTTATTGTTATTTGTATATTTATTTATTTAATGTAAATTTTTATTGTGTCATCATAGATCAGATTTATATGTAAAAATAGAAAATATATTCACTTCGCTAATGAGCTAAAATAAATGTTTATTATATCCAATTATACGCATATAAATAAAAATTAACTTTATTATTTATTCAATTGTTATAATTCTTAATTGTATAGTTTGTCTTCTTAATATATAATTATAAACATCTATAAAACGCTTTAATCGCATATTAAAGGGCTGTTGAAGCCGCAAATACCTAAAAGATAAACATTTTGTTATCTTATCGCATAGTACCTCAAAAAGAAATAAATCAATGAAAAAGTTATATGAATTCGTTTAGCACTTATTTGAAAATATCTGAAAAATATTTCTTTAATCCGCAATAAGCCAACTTTTTCACTCATTTTAAAAATCGCGATAAGTAAACAAATTAAAAAAAGTTTCAGTAAGGATGTTTCATATATTTATATATACATTTTCGCTTTCCGGTTTTGGCGTTCTACAGCATATCCTTATTCTGTTGTTGGTTTCATAATTGATTTGTTTTACGGTGTCGGTAATTAGTGAAAAAACAGATTCGAATATAACCGAAAAACTCAAAACATATATATTATTAGTCTTCAGTATAGGAGTCGCATCCTCACGATCGCAACATTTTTGTAAGAACTTTAGCTTGGCGTTTTATTAAATACACAAGGATATTTTTCACAAGGATAGAGTCATAAGCATTTTTCATATGCAATTATATAACCACACCAAACAAAAAAATATACATAGCGATGTCGATTTTTTCAGAATTTTATTTTGTACAATTTTAAAATATTTTTTTTTAATTATTTTTATTATTACATATTCGATTTGTTTGTTTTTTTTTGTGTATTAAATAATAATAATCTATCGTTATATAACTATCGCTATATATGCCCATCCCATTTTTAATATTAAATTTATATATTATTATATATTTATATTCAATTTTTAATTAGTTTGTTTCTGTTGAATATATAGAAATTAATTATTTTTATATCTCTTCTATATACGTATTTATATTTATATCTTTTTGAAATTATTAAAAATTTGTTGTTGAAATATATTATTATTATTATTACATATAAATAAAAATTAACATAATACTCAAAATATATAAATATACAATAAATAATTTGAATTATTTGTATATAGTGCGGGAAAATCTATTATATGGTGAAGTTATTATTTCAGGTATATTTTTAAATTGTATATATAATAAATAATTTACATATAATATATATTCATTATTATTATCGTTAAAGTTGTGATAAAATAACGATTTTATTGTTTATTTTTTTTTTACAAGTATTTAAATTTAATTATTATTTCAATACGGGTAATATACAATATAAATAAATATATTTATTATTTATAAAATACATATATATGTAAATAATGATTCGATGGATTATTGCGAGATCATATAAATATTATATGGTATATAAATATATATATATATATATTTTCAATTATTAAAATGTATATGTAAACATATACGATAAGTATAATAATTTATGTACTTTAAATATGAGTTTATTATTCATAAACTATTTTTTGTTTAATGGAAAATTTTTTATATTAATATTTTTCTTTATATATGTATATCAGTGGCGGATCTGGACCTCCAAGGGTACTTGTTCACTTTAAAAACTGGTAAAGAACAAAAAAAAAAAAAAAAAAAAACTAGAAATTTTAATTAGAAAAATGAAATGTTTGGAAAAATAATGAAGTACGCATAACAAGCATTTACGAAAGAATGAAAAAAGATCGCATATAATTTTATATGAAAGGTTCATTTCTATAAGTGAACATTATATAGTAAATAATATCTATTTTTTATTCATATATATGCCAATATGCCATATATAGAAATGAGAAAAATAAAAAAAAAACACAAAAAAAAAATATTTATAGATTTTCTATGATTATATACACCGCAGCAGGCAGTATATGAGTATGCGAGATTTGAATGATAAAAAATACAGCATAAAAACAACCATACAGCATATATAAGAAAAAAGAAAAAAGCATTTGTATTATTGTTCACAATTTATAGTGAACCAAAATTAAAATGGTATCTGTATTATTTGTATATTCGTATACCTCATTTTCGGAAAATATAAATGTATTTGCCATATACAATTAAACAACTATGTATAACAACAATATTTTTTGGTTCATTTAAAATTGTGAACACTATTTATAGAAAGAGTATATATAGATTAAAGGTGTATGTATTTTTTCGTTTTTGTTTTTCTTTTATGCGACGTTTCTTTATATATATGATATATATACCATTGTGTTCATTATTTAAAATGAACCTAAAGAATATTATCTCTTATATTTTTTACTGATATAAATAATCAGCGCTGCAAATTTTTTGGGACACTTAATATTATTTTATTCATCAAAAAAATTAAGAAAAATATTGAAATCTGTATGTTCTTAATTATTTATCAATATTTTTAGCAGGTGGTTCACTGAACAGAGTGAACAAAACCAAGCTACGCCTATGATGTATATATACAATTATTGTAATTAAAATATAAATAATGTATATAAAGTTGAAGTGAAAATTATAGATTATAAAAAAAAAATCAACTTAAAATAATATTTTATATTAATATTTTTAATCTAAAGTGCATTGAAGATGCGATGAAGATCTGTGATATGATAAAATCTTTCTAGGACTGTTATTTTATGTCAGTATATAAAATATTCGTTATGAGCCCCTCATTTTGACAACATATTAACTTTAACATTCATTAAAATACTTTACAAATTTCATATATTCATATACACTTATATATATATATCATATTTTAAAACGATGCCAAACCGAATTTTGTATATAGAAGAGAAGAGAATAGTGAAAATATACGGACCCCAAAATATATGACTGAAAATTTCCTAAACCTAATACGTATTGTACAATTTTAATTCTAAAGTTTGTTTGGCACACGATTAGCTATTCATTTTGAATAAAAATTATTTTTGGTTAAATAAAATTATATAATTTTTCAATAAATATGTTAATAAAAATAAACCTTTTTCATTATATATAGAAAAGAAAATAGAATATTATCTTGTTAATATTTCACTGCTTTTAAATATACTTATAAATATAACAATCACATATAATATAAAATATATTAAGAAATATTACCAATACATATAATATGTATTCTGATTCAGATTATATAAATTCAGATATTTGAAAATCATATATTTTATAATATATACAAATCCAGGCTCTGTATTCTTCCTAGCATTAAAAAAATATTATCTTATATCAATACACGCATATATATCTTTATAATTTATATATATACATATTTTGTATCCTATTTTCATGTATTGTGCAAAGTAAAATATAATAAAAAAAAAAACAAAAGAAAAAAAGCTTTCTGTAATACATATAAAAAAGTTAGATGAATCTACTCCACTCATATATACATAATAAATATTAAACAGGGATGAATAAAAAAAAATTCTGTACAAAACCAAAAAAAAGAAGATGTTTATCCTAATATCGAAAAAATTATCCTTTCTAAATGTAAAAAAAATCAAATACATTTATAGAATATAAGAAAGATGATCACAAAAAAAATTATCACTGATCCTTTATCGATTTACTTTAACGAGATAATATTGTATGCAGATATATGACTATATTTTTAAATTATATACTTTTATTTCCGTTTAAGAAAGCTTTTCGAAGCCGTTACTTATTTAAGTTATTTTGAGAATTTGTATCTGCTTAGCGAGGATTTTTACAATTGATTTTTAATAATAAAAAAAAATTATTCAATATTTTGGCATAAACGCAATACAAACATAATGATCATTCATTCATCGCAATACATTCAATTAAAATCAAATTAATTGGTCTACACATAAAAAGGATCAAAAATCTAACAAATTATAATAACTAATCTATATTTTTTTTAGGTAGAATCTTATATTCTATGTAATGGGATAAACTCAATTATCCTTTTTTAACGTTCACTCATACATATTCGTTCTGTTTAAATATTCCTTCAATTCATACAAATATTATGTATATGATGTGATTTTTTTTTTATGTAAGGATAAATTCATTTTGTTTCAATTTTAGGATTCATTTTATTCTAATATAATAATAATAATTTTTTCGGGTTTATATATATTTTGATTTAGGTATATATGTATGCATTTTGTGTTTTTTTATTTGAAAAAATTAAATATATGTAATATAAATATTATATACCTACTTGATATTATTAATGTTTTTGTAAATTAAAATATGATAAATTTACAAAAAAGGTTATGTAATATTAATATATATAAAGAATAAGAAGAAAATTAGGTCAAAAATTATAACAAAATATTCAATGGTTTTATTTACAATAATACCATGCGTCATTATGTAACGTTAAAAGGATTTTTCATATATACATATTGATTTCATTGAGGGGTTTTAGACATGAATTGTTTGTGTAATTTTTAGTTATAGAAATTTTTAAATATTGTCTTAAAATACTTGATGTTTAATGTATTTTAAGATATGATAGGATATATATTGTTTTATCATTTATCATTTCAAAGGGAAATTTTTCATTGTTAGAAATCAATATATTATATATTATTGATTGTTAAATAATTAATTATTCGAATTACAATATACATTCTTATACATTAATTTAATTTAATTTATTCGTTTATATACGCAGACAATATTAATAATTACACGTTAACATCCTAAATTAAAAAACAAAAATACAACATAGATTCATATACACATTTATAAACACAAAAAGGACTTTTCACGTTCACATATTAGATATACAAATATATATATATTTAATAAAATATAAAAAGGAGTATTTATACAATTATTTATATAATATATGTATTTAAACGCAGAAATGATTATATAAAAAGATTTTCTTTAAAATTAGCCAGTTGCAATTTGAATTTATATGGAAATTATATAGAAAAACATTATAAAAGAAAAAATAATATATAAAAGTAGCAAAACTATTTGAATGAAAATTGAAAACATATACGAATGTGGTTTTTCTTTATATAAATACAATTGGATGCGGTATTGATGCGGTTCTCTATTATATAGTGAAATATGCTATATTAAATATTACATATACATAAATGAATTGAACAATTTACAACCAGAGATGTGTCATGGAATTGAAAATGGCTGTCCTTATTTCTATATAATATATAGGTATATAAGCATAAATATAAGATGTAAAAATAATTTTATAGAATTTTTCATTAAAAATATTCTTATATAAATTATATACAGGAACTCTAAATTTGATATTCATTTTCCACACTTATTTAAATTTTTGTATATACAGAATATACGGAAACTTATTATGTTCAAATAAGAAAATTATATCTTTTATATATCTGTGAGTTGTGTACAAACAATTTGTTAGACACTTTATTGATACTTCATTATTTAAAAGAGTACATAGAATAGAACTAAATTTATTATACAAAAGTTTTTGAAACTATATACATATTTTGAAAACGAAGATGAACATGAAAAGTAAATTAATATTCAACCATATATGGATGGATATTTTATGTTATATGTTATTGTTTTTATGCGGTGTTTTTGTATAAGTGTTTTTGATTAACAATGTATTTACAATTTTATAATATAATTAAATAATGTACATATATGTTAAATTAATGAATTTCTTTTAAACAATACCTCACAATCAGCAAATATTTGTTTTGAAAATATATATCGTGTCATTTATTCATGGGGGTAATAAGTTAAATAATATCTATAATTACTTAAGCATAAAAAAAAATAAAAACTTTGACATCTATAATTTTATTCATATTTCTTATGAAATTTTTACCGAAGTGTTTTTGTTTTTTTTACTTAACAAATTAATGTTAACATTTTCTTAAAGATTTTTGTTAAATTTATGAAATAAATTCAAACAGTTTATGAGATTATTTTGATATATTTTTAATAATTGTATAAGATATCCATTATAAAAATACCATTCATATTACATATATAAAAATATTTTATATTTGCCCAAATAAAAACATTAAAACTATATCTTTGTGGATGATGAGAAAAAACATAAAATACAATAATATTTTAATATTTATTAATAGCCGGATTCCGAAGGATGATGTAATAATAAAAGAATATATAAATCAAGATAAATTATAAATTTGCCACCTCTCACAGAATTTTGCAATATACAGAATTAAAAATTATTTTTGCGGAAAATGAATAAAAATCTGTTTGAATAAACGTATACCTTTTTAACTTTTTATTTTTAATTCACTGCAATGTAAATATATAGTAATATAATTGCATAATTTATGTGGGTCACTTCCTGATAAACAGACATTCAGAAAGACATAACTAAACATATATATATATATATATAATAAATACGTTAGGTTAATTATATATTATTTATCATCATGTATACTTTATTTAGTTTCCGCAATTGATGTTAAGAAAAACTCTACCATATTGTCAATCGTGTATGTATGTATATAGTATATATATATATTTATTAAAAGCTTAAAGGTCCTTAAAGTTTTATATATACAATACAATACAATACAATTATATAAATTAATGACATAAATATTTACCATTGACTTTTGTTGAAGTAAAATGAGGTCTCTATATATTATCCCCATCAGATTGTTTGGTATTTTTAAATATTTCAATGTTATAATTTTATTTGCCAATTTATTATGTATATAGTGAATGGATAAAAAGAACAAAAAAGGGTGTTAGAAAACATATTTTTAATAAAAAAATTTTCTTTTATTTATATCCTGTCGTTGTATACCATATAAATAAATATTTTCATTTATCATATAGGTAAAAAAAATACAATATAAGGAGCTTTGATTTTTTTTTGTTATATTGGATTTTATACTTTTTAAAAACAATCTATCTACAAATTTATGTATATATGTAAAAACATTTCTACAAAAAAACATCAACATCAACGATGACGAAAATCATACTTTATTTATATATATAATTTTATACATTTGATAAATTATCTTTTTGTGTTTCCGTTTTCAAAATCCCATTATAATGATTTTTTTATCATTTATTATATTTTTTCTTATATGTATACGACGCAACATAAGGTAAACACTTAAAGATAACATAAGGAATATACAGATCGTTTCTTATTCCTTTATTGTTCACACCTCACATATACGCTATACTTTACGAATGTAAAAACATATTCCATATAGTTGGGAAATCTATTAATCACATTGATTTTATACTCGTTTATTTAAATGGTGTAATTAATTGAAGGTTTTATTTTTTGTGAAATTTCTTGGATCTACTGAAGTCATAAAATATATTTTGTGTTTTTCGGTTATTTTCGAAGAATCTGAATCTTTACACAGAGATTTGGATATGTTTTTTATTCGATTGATTGTACGTCTAATTACCGACACCGCGTAAAAGGTAAAATATTATGAAACCAAAAACAGAAAACTGTTGCCGGAGGTTTAAACCAATTCTCGTCAGTAGTAAACAAAAATTAGATAAAATATCCGATACAATGATCCAAATCTATTTTGGCATTCAATATAAAAGTGTATGAACTGTGCGTATATAGTCATTTGAGACGAATTGAATTTGACAAAATAAAATTGCCTGTACACGGTTTGTTTTTTATCTTAATCATTATAAATACATTTTTCGGTAAATATGCATATATTTTATTGAATATACACGTAATTTCGTACTCACATTCAGTATATACATGGATATAATTAAATTGTGTGTATATTATATTGATTGATGTGCATATTGATTCAATGTATTATTATGTACATATATATATATGCAAATAAATAATTAATTATATATATGATATGTTAATAAATAATCCTTCATTATATAATAAAAATGATCTGTATTAAAAAAACATATACTATTTATTTTAATATATTCAGAGTAAATATATAAATCAAGATAATTTTATTCATATTTTTATATATACTATACGATACTACGTACGTATTTATAAACAAATACCATCCTCATCGCCTATATATTAAATATTAATGAGATAAATTACCATAGGCAAAATATATATACAATATACATATATAATAATGAAATGCATCAAAAGAAAATTTATATACTGAATAAATTATTACAAAAAAAAAAGAAGAAAATTAATATGATTTATTTATATTTCAAAAAAAAAAAAGAATCAAGTTACTTTATATAATAAAAAATTATAAAGGATATTATAATCAATTATTTAAATTTCAATTTGTTTTAATATATTGAAAATATTTTATATAACAAAGAAAAAAAAATCTATATTCTGTGAAAAAAAGAAGGGATAATTAATTTTTAACTATTATGAATAAAATATTTGTAATTAATTAAATTACTGCGAAATATTTTGATTTGATTTATCTATAAGCAACTATATAAATTGTATTTATGATCAAACTATATACAAAATTTTATTTGTAAATATGGATATTGATTTATTTATAATAATAATTTAACAATTTATATAGTATAGTAAAATAAAAGAAAACAAATGATACAAAATAAAAATATCACTGTATTATTCAAAAATTATAAATAATCAATGGGTGGATAAAATATATGTTATATAGTATATATTCTTTTATTTGTTTGATCAATAAAATATTTGTTTATTTGCTTTAAATGCGCGATATATGCATATAGAAAAATAATATATATTGAAATATTGTGTTATTGATAAAATACATTAATTTATTTTTCTATATTTTATTTATATATATAGATATATATATATAGTTAAGTTTTATATGTAAATTTATAAACAATATTTTACAAATTATAGTTTTAAACCAACAACAAAACTTAAATCAACATTGTATGTATATTCAATAATAATTCAATTCTTAAATTTTTGATGGCATTCTTTTTTTTTGTTTGTATTTGCGAAATAAATACAATTTCTTATATTATGACAATTAAAAGCTTCTTTTGTACTCTGTACTCAACTAACTAACAGGACAACTCAACAGGATACATTTTCTATCATCCCCGCAATTGACCGTATGAAAGTTCAACATTTTGTTTCACGTTTTACAATATACAATTGATTATATTTCAAGTCTTAAATGGGGTTTTACATTTATATAGTATAATATATAAAATGGTTTTTAAATAAATAACCAGCAATTCGCATATATATTGTTAAAATATATGCCAATATGAATTCCGACCAATAAAAATATATAAAAAGGAACAAAAAAAAATGAACAGATATTTATTGCACTATCGATAAGGTACAATTTATTTTCAATTCAATTTTATTGTATATAAGTACATCATATATATATTTTTATTTATTTTATAGCTATATATAAAAATAACATGAATGAATATTTATATATTGTTATTTATTCTACTATATATATATCTATATGATTATTTCCATTTACAAACATACATATACATTTTTATTTATTTAACTATAAGAATAATTTTATATATATTTATATATATAATATTTAGACGTAAGTGGTTTTAATTAATTAATTTATTTAAAACAAAAACAAAAAAACTAAAGAAAAAAAATGGAATAAAAAGGAATCTCTATATAATATTTTTTAATTTTACTTTTAATTCTAATATATATACACACAATTTATTCTGTTGCAATGATAAATAAATATTAATGAACTTTTCCCTATATGCGAATAAGAGAAAATTTCATCTTTGTTTGTACCCCGAATATATATATATACACAAAACACATATATATATATACAAAACATGAAAATAAAATACTTATACGTTGCTCGTCGTTTGTTTCCTTTTAATGCTTTTTTACTAAAAATATATATTTTAGTTTTTTTTTCAATTAAGTTATTTTAATTTATTTAATTAACAAATAAAATTATCCACATCTATTGAAATGGGAATGTTTTTTCATCATATATAGAAAACCAAATAATAAATGTATATATAAATAGAATTTCTAAATAAATATATATGTATATAATAATATAATATATGACGAGGGAGTTGTTAAATTTGTATATTTAGCTTTCGCAAATTTTTTGTTTGTTTATAGTTTTATTTTCTCAATGCATTCATGCAATGTATTCTGTGTAAATTTTATTATAGGTAATTTCATAATAATTTACTTAAATTTTGTTATATATATATATATATATATATATATATATATAATGTATTTATCTATTTGTAATTTTCATTTCTACTATTCTCTTTTATATGCAAAAGTTTATTTCATAGGAAATAATTTTTTTTTGTTGAATTTATACATATAGATATAAAGTTTTTGTTGCGGATATAAATACTAGAGATAGTGCAATAATTATAAATATTTTAATTTTCATTAAATGCATATAATATAATATATATTTTATACAATTAATAAAATACAATATTCTATTCGATGTATGAAATTCTATTGGAATATAAAATGAATTGTTTTTATATATAGTAAAATAAAAATATTATAGGAGATATAACAATGCATATACTATATAAGAAAATAAATTATATAATAAGTAATTTTAATTTGAATTTGAAGGAAAAATGAACTTGATTTTTCTATTACTATTATGTAATAAAGTGCTGACATAATGCAATATTTGTTTAATTTGATATAGAAAAAACATTTCATTCATTGTTAAAGTAATAAAAAAAAATGTTTGACCTCATGTGTAGTTGCGTGTATATGTTGTTATATTTATATTTTTATTTTTTTTTTGAAAGAATAACAATATGAGATATATTAAATATTAATAAAAAGTGTTTGTATTGAAATATGTATTAGCATCCGAAATTTTTAAGATATAAACAAAACATAATTTGTATCTGTTTGTATATATGTAAGTAAGTAAGTACTATATAAATGACATACAAATTCAGACATAATGAAAGAAAAATGAGTAACACGCCTTTATGATTTGTGTATATCATGTGAACTTTTTCATATTTTTATTTTCCTCTTTACTTACTGTCTATATAACCACATTTCTATAAATAATGTTTACAAAATATGTGTGTGTAGTAACACTTGGTTTATCTTATCATTTTTCTATTTTCTGTATATATCGTTAGTTATTATTATTTTTTCGTCCTTTTAGACTTGTTGTGTTTGTGGTGTTATTTTTCTTTTTCTCTATATATATTATGAAACATTTATCTTTTTTTTTATATATAATATACACTTTATGTATTTATCTTTATATAAATTAAAAAAACATGTTATCTGGGGCCTATTGCACCAACAACTTATCACTTATTATTTATCAACTTATCAAAATGTTTGATAAATTTTTGTTGCATCAAAATGGAAAGTGTTAAGCGAAAGATTGAGTTATGATAAGTGATAAGCACTCAACTTACAAATTTCTGTTGCATCAAATTGTAAAATGTAAGTTGATAAGTTTTTTTTGGATAACTGATAAGTTATAAGAATTTGACAATTTTTTAATCATTTGGTTGCACAAAAATTTTCAGTTATCACTTATCAAAACAAATATTGATAAATTTATCAAAAATTTTGTTAAGAAAAAATTAATATATCAAATAAATTGTTAAATAACTTTCATTATAAATTCAGTTTTAGTGGTGGATATAATAAAAAAAATGTTCCGATTTGAATTTTTATTAGAAAATGAAGAAGTGCGAAGAAATCGTGTAGTAAATCCGCGTGTTAATTTTTCATTAACTAATGGTGATACATTAGAAAATTTTCGACTAACACGAATTCAAATAGAATATGTTAGAAAAAATTGGTGGAAGGTTAGAGCGTTGTAGTGACAGGAATAACCCGTTAAGTCCACTGCAGCAATTGCTCATCACATTACATTGGCTTGGAAATGGAGCACTATTCTATTATATATAATACACAAAAACGCAACAATCACAATGGCTTTTGTTATTAAAAAAACAGTAACAAAACGAACTTATCAATTTAATTAAAAAAGCAAATGTTGCTAAAAGTAATTTTTTTTTGGAGAAACACTTATCAATTATCATTAGCAAAAATTTGATAAATGTACAATTGATAAGTGAGTGATTTTTTTTTTCTCTTTGGGCAACGCTTATCATTTACACTTATCAAAAAAATCATTTTTCGATAAGTTGATAAATGAAAAGTGATAAGTTGTTGGTGCAATAGGCCCCAGATTCAATTTTTCATTTTTAGATTTTATTTAGAATTTAAATATTATTTGTAATATAAATTCTGTAATAAAATTAAATATATTAAATTGGGTAGGCCGCAGAACAGAATATATATTATTAATAAAAAACTAAATGTTGGAAATATATTACAAAAAATTAAATTTATTATTAAAATTATGATATTTGTCGGCATGTGTATGTGGTTTTGTATTTTTACACGCACGTTTTATTCTGCTTTGTTTTCATTTTCCTCATTTGTTTTATTACACTATATTATTATTTTGTATCCATAATATTTTATTAAATATTGATAGCATTTTTGCATTTGGGAAAAATTATATCAATTACAATGTAAATATTCTATACGATGTTTACTGTTTAGTATATATTTAGCTTATACAAATACAAATGCGGTACAAAATTATTTATATAAATATATAGTAGCAAGCAACTAATGCGATGAATATTTAGTATCCTGATCGAACGCAATTTATGTGTTGAGATTTGATGGAATAACATATGGAAAAATACTTATTGTTATTTGTGACGTATTAGAAGGAAAAAATTATATAAAGAAACCATAATATAAAAGGATAAATGAAAGTTATCGAAACCTTAATATATGATTTTTTCTAAAAATTTATTGGTGAAGTATATATTTTGATGTAAAACTATATTTTCATAGCATTGTGGTGAAATATGAAAAATCAAATGTTTTGTTCATTTATAAACAAATTATAATTATCCAATTTGTATATACGCGACATAAAATGTAATAAATGATTTTCCATTTTCAATCATTTCAACGTTAGTAGTTAAGTAATAAAAGAATATAATGAATGATAAAATAAACATTCAATAATAATTTATTTATACAACATAAATTGCATATAAAAATGCAATATATATATATATATTAATAATATATATATATATTATTTTTAAATAAATTATATAAATGTTTATAACCATCTATATACATAAACAATTAAAAATAGAATTAATTAAAAAAAAATCTCGTTTCAATGAGCAATAAAAATTGAAATAAAAAAGCATAAAACAATATTTTAATTATAAATATTTTCCAATTTTCTATATACGCATATATACTACATATTGTTATGATGTTCATTATTGTGTTGTTATTTCTATATATATATACAATATATATATATGCGATATGAATAATTACATAATTGAAATCAAATTATATTGCGATTATAATTAATTGATTAGAACTTTATTTATTATATATTTATATATATACATATACAGAATGGGAAATTTATTATTGTAGATGTAGATGTAATAATATGAATAATTTTTATTTGTTTCTCTGTTTATTTTTAAATTAACTATTACTATAGAATCATATATATTTAAAATACTTCTTGTGGTAAATTGGTATAGTTGATCGAATACAGAACTTAAATATTCTAATAAAATTTGAGGCAATACTGGCGTTCGAATTCTAGGGATATATAACAAATATTTTTTACATCAATTTTCTTGTATATTGGGATCTCCTAATTTCACGCTCAGAATCATAAAATGTTTGATATGCGTGTGGTCCTAATAATGAAAACTCCGAAATAATATTTGTAAAATTAAACCATAAATCACCCTGTTCAATATAATATAATAATAGTTCATATAATGTTTTTATCATTTATATACCCTTGCATGCAATAATTTATTGACGGAAATAATTTTCCAATTCATTTGAATACATATACCATATACAAAAAATAAAATATATACATCGTTTAATTTAAAATGTTTATGTAAATAAATATGTAAATAACTATAGATATATTATATATAGTATATACTGAAAATATGAGATAAAAATTCGATTGGTAAAATATATTATATATAGGAAAATCGATCTTTTATTATACAATCTAAATGTTATTAACAAATATAAATATTAATATTTGTATATGAAGAATCTATATAGAAATAATTTAATAAAATAAAATCTTAATTTATATATAAATCAATGGCCTTATTATATTTATATATATTGTTTTTTTTTCAAAAAAAAAATACGAAAACGAATCAAGCAGTAATTTGAATGAAACAATTTCAATATTTATTTATTATTTTATTATTATTATTTTGACGACTTGGTGGTGCCGTTGATAAAGCATCCAACCCAATTGCGGGTGGTCACGAGTTCAAATCCTGGCCGGAAAATTTTTTCTGTGCTTTTTATGATTTGAATTCATGAACTAAGTCACCATTTATTCATTGGGATCAAATTAATGAATATCTTTGGTATATTGTGTCGGACGCAGCCAAAGATTTACAAAGTCTACTACACACACATATTCGCAATTATATATGAAAGTATATAACAAATACTCATCATCATTATTAAAATTACATTAATAATTATAATATTAATGATTTCTAATTCCGGTAAAAGCCAAAGGCCCTAGCAGCCATAGTGCTTATTAAAAACTAATGTTGGCATTTTACATACAT
The DNA here is from genome assembly GCA_958336335.1 of Dilophus febrilis. NCBI lineage: Eukaryota > Metazoa > Arthropoda > Insecta > Diptera > Bibionidae > Dilophus > Dilophus febrilis. The sequence goes on along the minus strand of OY284470.1, from coordinate 15,848,060 downwards.
CATTAGTTGTTAAATAATAATAATAATAATATTATTATTATTTTGAAAAATTGATTTTATTTTTCGTATAAACACTTTAAAAATGATTTAACATCACGGCTATATGGAATAGACTCCCAAAGCTAGTATTTCTGCCCATCATACGATTATCAGTCATTTAAATTAATCAGTTTTTGGTTTTTTGGCAGTAAAGGCACGTTCACCTAAAGTACAACGGAGACAATTGTTTGAAAACGTTATTTTTTCTTTCTCCATTTTCTATATATATTATACATTTTGAATACATTATCTTTAAAGATGACATATATACTGTCACAATCAGAAAGAAGTATATTTGATTAAAATACAAAAATATATTGCATAATAAAATAATGTAAAATAAAAAACACAAAAGAATAAGCAATTTTTTTTATTTATTTAAAATATATGAATATCGGAATATTTAGATTTTCAGTAGTCAAATTGTGACAGAACATGATGACTGAAAAAAAACAATAAAAAAATATAAATCACTGACAGTCGAACATAAGAAATTCATTAATTTTAAAATATACAATTTCGAATCATATATATAATATAATCTTTATGATTTTCTATATATTAAAAACGCTTAATTTTTTTTAATGTCAAAAATAATTTATCATTTATATTAATTAATTTATTTGATTTGTTTTCTTTATTTTGAATTAAATCCGTATGCGAATAATAATTTTTTTACAATACAGACTTTATAATAAATTAATAATCTGCTGTTAAGTATGAATGATAAAAAAATGTTTATAGACATAACATAAATATGTATATGGTATATATGATCTTTCAAAATATATACCATCAGAATGTCCTTAAAATGTTCGTTTATGAAGGTTTTATTGTAATGTAATATAGTATACATTTTATATCCCTTGTTATTTACTATATATACTTATATATATTTGTTCTATATAACAACTAAATATCGCTACAGCTTAAGATTAAAAGGAATTAAAGCTTAACAACAACCAAACAAAATTTCAGCTTTAACATATAGAAACATTTCAGATGTATTATTTTTTCCACATATATATATATAAATCATTATACTATATTTTATTGTATCATATATATACGAAAAAAAAAAAACCTTCTTCTAATCCTTTATAATATTATCGCAATTTATCGTAGAGCTAATAATTTACTATATATATATATATAAACAGAATATTATGAATATATGTATATATAAAAAGCAAAAATTAATTTTATATTCCATGTTCGTTTTATTCATTTTTTTTTGTTTTTTTTTTTTGATAAAAACAAAATTTATTCCATTTGTTTTTCTTTTATAATGAGTGAGAGCACATATATAAAAAAAATGAAAATATTATTAATAATTGTATATTCACAAATGAATTTTATCCTTGTTTTATTTTTGTTATATATAAATATACAAAATACACAATGCACAATAATAAACATCACCATATATCATCATAAAAGGAAGTTTGTTTTTATGTTTTTGTTAGTATATAGAATTTATATGTATTTTTATAATACAACTTCAAAGCTAAATAAATAAAAAACAAACTATATACTAATAACTATACGTTACATTTATTTTTTTTTAAACTTTCGCTGATATAAATAATAGAACAAAACGTTATTATTGTCATCCTTGCATCATTGTTTATATATATATATATATAAATACACTTTATATAAATATATTCTTATCCGCATAAAATAATGGTTAACAAAAAATGTACATATTTGTAATAATTGATGAACGAAAACATGAACTCACTTTATGCTATATTTATATATAGCATATTATAATATATATATCTATATATGGAAATATAATATAATAGAGCTACCTATAAAGATACTTCTTTCATTGGTATAATCAGAAACAAGGTATAATCTACAGAGTTCGTTATATATGAAATGAGATATATTATAACAAATATATAGTTATCTTTTTTAGAACTAGAACGGTGGAATTTTATTTATATAATAACTATATACCACATTCTGTCATTTATTTAATCATTATATGTATAATACACGACGAGTTGCACGGTTTTGTGTTTTTATTATACACTATTATATATATTATGATGTACAATATCTATATATATATAGCGAATACAGAATCTAAACTGAAATGTTAACATCATCTATAATATTTGTTATATTATATATATATAAATACAAAATATGCAGATATTATACTCTATATAGATAGATAGATAGATAGATAGATAGATGCAGTTTGAATTTAAATAGAAACATTTTTTATGGTTCTTTGTTGTTCTATTTAAAAAAAAAAAACAGAAAAGAAAATAAATGTGGAAATTCTTCTCAGTAATAGTGGAAATATTTAGATTTTATAAAATAAAATTTATATGACGTAGGTATATGGTGATTTATGTATATTATTGTATATACATCATATAAATATATATGTGTATTACAAACTTTATTGTTATGTATACTTATACAAATATGTACAAAAAATGCTGAATTATTTTTTATTCTTATATATACCTATTTTATTCTTATATATTCACATATATAATGTATTGACAACCAAATATGTAAAAAATATTTGTAAACTAAACAAACATATATCTTTTAACGAATATATATAGCATAACCATAAACAGCGCCTCGTTTCTTCTATCTTATATATATATATTTAGTTTTTCTCTATATACTTTTTTAGGATATAAATATTGTATTTGTAATGAATCCTTTTTTTTTTTGTTTCTATATATACAATAGAATAGAAAAACATTGATATATTTTATAATATTTTTCATTTATGTACATGCGGGGAATGGTTGTATAATGTATATATATGTACAGGATGTATTCAATAGATATATATATATAGTTATATAGAAGCAATATATATAGTTAAATCAAAAGTTTTGTAATAAAAAGACATTTTTATAATGATTAATTTATTCTTTATTATTACGAATTTTTTATTTGTTTATAAGAAAAAATTATATTTGTTGTATTGATATATTTAATATATCTAAGAAACAATGAAGAATGAAAATGAAACTGAATTGCAATGCAAATTGCAATTTGTGAAAAACTATAGATGTGATTCAAGGGAAATCAAAATTTAAAAAATTGAATTTTTCGGAAAATTTTGTGCGAAAAAAAAATCAAATTTTTCTATCGTTTAAATTAACATTTTTTCACGGCCCGTCACTAAAACCAATTATTTAACAATGAAGGGAAATGGTATTTAATTTTTGATAGTAAAACTATAAATTTAAACTTATTTTTTTAAATTGTCAACTAAAAGCAACTAAAATCATATTATTAAATTTTGAATCGTAAAATTATTATTTATCTGTTTGCATTTATAAGATATGGTCAACAAAATGAATTGAATTTCATCTACCACAGTTTATATAATAATGCCTATAAGCTTTTTTTTTTCTTATTATATTTCTACTAAATTTCAATTTAATCCAAAAGGTATACAACCGCATTTATTTTCATTTATATATAAAATATAATATTGTTTAGGATTAGGATACAATCAAAAAAAAAAAGTAGAAAATTGTGTTAAAAAATTATATAATATAATCGAAAAGAAAAGAATGAAAGTGGTTATGAAATTTTTATTTTTGTTTGGTTTTTTAAATGAAATAGAAACCCATAAATAATCAAATATAACATATACATTGCATATTTACATTATTTAAATAAAAAATGTAGATTATATATATATGTTATATATTTATGCGGTAAGATAAATACATTTCATATATACGCGTGTATTTTTTTTATATATTGTTGTTGTTCATATCAAAATATTATCTATTTTTGGCCTAAATTTCATGGGGTTTTTTTGGTACGTTATGTAAACTATATATGAAAAATTCGTTTCTATATGTATAAGAGTTAAAATAAAAATAGACTAAATCGAAAATAAAAATGGTTTTTTTTTCTTGTAGGACCGGATATAGTCCTGTAATGTGTAATATATATATATATATATTATAATACAATCTAATGGAATATTATTATATATATATAAACTTATAATATGTATATATATGTTATGTGTGGTATGTATATGCGATGCGAGTGAAACCCCTTATTTGTTATTTTTTTATTTTATTGTATTTTTTTTTTGCTATATTATATATTCTTGTCGTTAAAAACATGACTATATATGTTGTCTATATAGATATATATAAAATGCCTTTTGTATAATACAGCGCTTATTTTTTTATATTTTCTTTAAAAAATATTATACAATAAAATATAAGCAAATTTTATTCGTTTTTAAAAGAAAACATGTATATATAATAAAATAAAATAACAAAAAATGTGTGTTTGTTTAACATATAATATTCTATATAAATATATCTATATGCATATATATGCTGAAGAATTATATAACAAAGAAAACTTATATAACGTAAAAAAAAAAAATATTCGTTTTATTTGGGTAAATTTATATAGTGGGTATTATATTATATATAATCTATTCTGTTTTTGTTTGTTAATCTCTATAAAATATATATATACATTATATTTATCTAACAATAATATGTCGTCGATTCGAGAAAATCTACTCAAAAATCTATGCAACAACGATTTAACATTTTCTTTTTATATATATATACTAACAACAATGTAGCTTAATCGGGTCTCTATATCTGTATGGTATATATACGCATTTCTGCATATATTTATTTTGTTGTAAATCGATTCGTTTATTATATATACGCATATGTTAACGAAAAGCAAAGAAAATAAAAGAAAATCATTATCCAAATAAACAAGCTATTCATTTATATAGGTATTTTTTTTTGTTATTGTGAAGAGATACAGGTATTATATTTATATACCTATGTTTATTTATATATATAATAAAGTAGAATAGCAAATTTTTTTTTCACACATAATAAATTTTTGTTAATTTGTATAAGAAAAATATTTGGGTTTCTTTAATGTGCTTTGTATACATCTATACGTAATTCTTTTTTTACGCGATTTTTTTTACGTGAAAATGAATTAAGAGGATTTATAAAATATGAATAAATTCGATTTAAAACCAACGGAAATTTGACAAAAAACACTGTTACCAAATATGTACATTACTTTCTTAAAGAAAAAGAACAAATAAATATATTTAGACATATTTTAACCCATCGGGTAGAAAATTGTCGCACAGATACGTTCGATATGCTTTAGAAACAAAATTATTTACATTTCAATACAATTCCATAATTCGATTTTTCATTATATGACTATATCCAAAGATCAAATGTTAAATTTTCCATTCATTTAATAAATAAAATATATATAATAATAATAAAAATGTTTACAACTCACATTGATCATGAAATTTGTATATTGTATATAGACAAACAAAAATGACACTCACCTGAAAATAATTAAGAACAAATAGTGCTTATTTAAATTTAAAATGTTAATATATAATTATTTTGTTAATAAAAATTGAATAATTTAAAAACTAAATTCTATATTTGGAATGATAGAAATCACTAAAAATATAAATAAAATAAAAAAAAACTACGCACTAAAACAATACAGGCACAGACCTGTTTGAAAATCAATAGGAAAAAAAAATTAAAATCAATTTTATTAATATAAAACAAAATTACAGTTTGGCAAATTATTATATAGCTATTTGTTTTAAATACATTAACGATAAAGCGATAATCCAATTTCATTTCTTTATGAATTTTAATTTTCAATATCACGATATCAACAATCAAAATATTTGTGTGTAATTCAATACAAAATGTAATGCAATATTCCATAAAGTTTATAACATCTGTTTATTTTATATTTTATTTTTAAAGACTACAAAAGATGAAACTAATAATTGGATCTCGTAATTATTGTTCACCAACAGATAAAAATTTGTACCCACTCACATAAAACACACATTCACAAAATAAAACACAATTTTTACAATTAAATTCAAAGGAAAATATAGAACAATAACAATTTAAGAATTTGCCTAATTACACTATGAATTACTTAAAAATATGCCATCAAGAATCCTACTATTTTTTTTATCACTAATAGTATTCAAATATGATTTCAAAAATTGGTGGAATGATGTTGATGAAGTACTTTTTTCTAGAAGTAATTTCGCTTATTTAATAATCAATAAATTATATTAAAATATTTTACACACAAAAAATAAATCACAATTTTAAAGAAAAAGAAACCAACAATTTTAAATATAAAAACAACTAAATTGATAGAAAACTTTCATACTAATGCTATATTATGATATTTTTCAATAAGTGCAGAATAGAATACAAATATAATTATATATTGTTGTAATGTACAGTTTGAATGTCTGTAGAAAATATAATTTATTATAAAATATAATATTGTAATAATAGAAAACAGTAAATAATTTTTTATTCATATTCATATATATACAATAATCGTTTACCGTTTTCTATTATAATATTGATCGATATGCGATCATCATATATAACAATATTATAATGAAATATAAGAAAAATTATAATGCATAGGTGTTTGATAATATGCGTATCGGAATATTACTTGTATATAAAAGGTTCTTTATTCTTATTATAAGGTTTTTTATTCAATACAATAAAAAAAAAAAACAAGTCAATTATATTACCAATATTAATCCTTATCCTCTGTTTCGGTTAGAACAAAACATTTCCAATAGAGATTTTGGGATAAAATTAAACTTGAATCAGGAAAATGTAATTGAACCTAAAATTTTGAATGTAATGTGAACGCAAAAAAGTGCATAAATCTTAAGTTGAAAGTATGGTCGAGTTGGTAGCAAAGCCGTCGAATTTCAAATAAAATCTCATATGTAAAATTACATATACGAGATTTTCTTTTTATTAGGGGGGCGTGGTTGTTCGAATGTTGGACAGTCGAAGATGTGACATACCATATTCTTTGCAACGATGTTCCCCGAAGGTTTATATATATACGGACCGCGATGGCGTTTCTGCCAGCTGTGGTTTGTGTATATATATTCCCGGGTACCCTGTACGGGGGTACCCGCTCTACATTCAAAAATAACTGTACATTTCTATTGTTGAAATTTACATAAGATAAATATATAAAAAGAAATTTCAATTGAAAAAAGATTGATATTTCGTAATATATTTTTTTCTTTTTATCTTATGTAAATTTCAACGATAGAACAAATTGTCTGGAGGAATTTGATTGTAAAATCCTGATGTCATGAAGTCTATTTATTTTTTTGTTATTTTATAGTAATTAAAAGGGTATACAAACAAAAATATTGAAAAAATATCCTTAGGGAAACATTCGATTTATTTATTTGACCCACATTTAAATTACAAAATGTATATTATAGAAATTAAAAACTAAATGACATATAGAAATTATATAACATTAAATCATATTTCATTAATATACATAACATTAACACAGCGATTATTTTCATAAACAAAATGTTTCATTTTAATGTTGGAATGTCAATTTTTAAACTTCTATATATGCGTTTCTTTTGGCGAATCCTATATACACAATAATTAATTTAGTTTATAATGAATATAATTATTCAATTCAACACATTTAAATTGGTATAATTTAAATTACATAAACCACCTTATTTATTATATATATGTATATTTATATTGATTGTGTGCGGTTATTTTAAATTGAAATAAATTTTATGTGTAATAAATTAATATTATATATCGATACATAAAAAAATTCTATGTATAAATTTATTTAATATACCCTTTTAAACAATTATTATAATATTATTTTATATATTATGTTATATTATTATAAATCAATTGATATCTATATCTATCTATAATAACAATTTTTCAAATAAATTAGTTTATATGACAATATAATTTCATATAATATAATAAATATAAAAGCATTTATAGAATAGAATTCATTGTAAAAGCAGTATTTAAGTATGTAGTAACATGTAATATATGGGTATTTTATTGTTATAAAATCGGGATACTTAAATTTAAATTTATATTTATGCCAATTTCTATATCAGCAGATACTTTAATAATTTACGGTGTGATTAATACACTTTGTATACTTTTAAGCGTCTTATTGCGATAATGACTTTTCAATCAATCCTATAAATTTATTTTTGTTAGTTATATTCTTGGGCTATTTTTTTTATAACGAAATTGATAAATGAAAATAAAAATGAAATTGAATTATTTAAAGTCTTATATAATAATAATAATAATAATAAAATTCCAAAACAATTAAGAACGCTTTTTGTCGTTTTTTATTATCTCTATATGTATATTGTATGTACATTTCAGATCAAATGTTAAATATAATCAATTATATTATATAGGGAAATTTTTATCTATTTCTGTATAAATATCTAATGTTCCACAACTTGATTTATTTTCTTTTTGTCTCCTATATGTATATGAGAATATACATTACAAGCAAAATAACGAGATAAAAAATGTAATACAAGGTTTATAGAAAGAGAAAAAAAAATAATAGAATATCTACTTTTGTATATACATTATATACATATATATTTCTATATTGATTATAACACCATATTTAATGCAACATTTCTGTTTATCATAGATAAGAGAATTTATATTTGAAAATTATTTTCATCTACTTAAATTATAATGTGTTATATGTATAAACGGATATATATATAATTTGTATAGGTTACAAAAATAAAAAGGATATTTTAAGCTTCATAACACACAAAAAAAAAACACCACAAAAAAAAATAATAACTAACTAAATGAAATAAAACATTATTTATATTTTATGAAATATATCTATAGAATTTTATAAATTATTATACAAAAAAAAAACAGTAACTAAACGTATGTATATTTTAAGAAGAAGAAGGTGGTGGATATAAAACCCATAAAAATGATTAAATATATATAAACATACCCTCATATAGATATAAAATAGTAGCATAAATCCTTATGTTTTCTTTTTAACACGTACATATTTTTATTTCTGTATGTATACCTATATAAGATAAGAAGTAAAAAAAATTAAAATTAATGTTCTCATTGTTTTAAGTAATCGAAAATTATTTGTTAAAAATTTTAAGTTTGTGCACTTTTATATCATAAATCAATATATTAACAAAGGGTCTTGAACGTATAGTACATATATATATATATGTACATATATAGATCATTTTCACACCCCCATATCTGCTCTAGAAGCATATACGAAAAAAATGAATATATGTACATTGTACATGTTATAATATTCTTTTTTATTATTATTAAAATTAATGCATAAAAATTAAAATACATATGCTATATCTATAATAAGAACTATATATACATAATTACATATTTATATATATATATATAAGGAGTGAAGGTAAAAAGGTTATATAAAAAATTGTTAAATGTTATATACTTATTATATATATAATGAAGAATAACTGCAAACTATATATGTATATTATCTTATTTTTCTAAGATTATTTTCCATTTTAATATACAAAAAAAAAATACCGATAAACCACATTATACTTTCATATTATATACATGTTATACAGAAAAAAAATTCATCAGACATAATAACCCTTTTCATTTTCACCCTCATAAATATATTATTATACATATGTATACGTATAGAAACGCGAGTTCTTCCTACATTCTCATATAATCTTATAAATATGTTTTTATATGTTATATCAAAGGTTCAAGGTTCAGGTATATATCTATATAGAAAAGAGCAAAAAAAAACCTTATACAGATAAAGCCTTCCCATAAATATAAATATATTTATAAGGAAAATATTACAATAAAAAAAATTGAAGATAATGAGAAACAATAAATTCTTCAACATTCTTTTATGTTATTTTTTTTTTCTTTTTCTAAATACCCAGAAGTATACAAGTATACATGTGAAGAATGTATTTCCTTGAGATAATTATTTAAAAAATGCCAATCAAAGTAATTTTTTTCTTTGAATAATATAGAAAAATTCTATAATTTTATTTATTGCAGGGATGGGGTGTGAAAAAATGTTTCGTAATTTACCAAACGATATGATTTTTTTTTTTTTTCGAATAAAAATTTTCCGTGAAAATCAATTTTTTTATTTACATCCTTATAGTTTTCCTGCAATTTTCCTACAATATTTCTATATATCTATCTATATTCAAAATATGAAATAAATAACGAGCAGTAATTAAAAGTAAAACATTTTTTTCATTTTTTAAACGAATGGGATAAAATATGTTCATATGCGGAAAGATATGTAATAGTACAATTTAAAAATATTATTATCCTTTGGTATTACTTCTCATCAATTCCCAAGTGATCATTCTATATGTATATAATAAATTGAATTTTGTAAATTGGATTCGTATAATATATCAAACGTCAATGGCACATAAAAAATCGTCAATAGACTTATTCGATAAATTATAATAAAGAGCATATATTTATTGTATTATCATAAAAGTAAACAATATATGAATGGAGTTCTACTATAAAATTTTGTTAAATAGACGTATGTATAACAGAAAAAATTCATATTTTTCTTTTTGTTTTGGATGCAATATACATGACCTATCTATATATAACCATATCTATATATATTATATAGTACATAATAATACATAAAAAAAATAAAGTCAATTGTTATAATAAAAAGTTCACTTTTATAAGTACTCATATTTATTTATACATACAGATATATGATATGTTATGTATATTGCATATACGTAATGTATATAGCCAAAATAAAAACTGAAAAAAAAACCGTCAAATGAAAAGTTTTTCTTATATTTATTTTTATTTTTTTTTGTTAAAATCCAATTGAAAAAGAGACACGTTTTATATATATATACATATTGAATGTGGAATATCATACCATATATATAAAATGTATATATATATTTTGTTAAACTTTTTTATGCATACGATAAAAATATAATTCATACATGCGAAGAAAAGGGTGCAAATGACATATATATAAAGAAATTTTTTTTTTGTGGGTGACTTCAAAACTAACTTTCACCATATTATATGCATATAGCAGAAAAAGGTAATTCTATAATGGATAAGTAGTAAAAGAATTCTCTAAAAAAACAAACAGAATTTTACGATATATATTAAAAAAAAAAATATTTGTTTAAAAAAGTATAAATGTGTTAAAAAATTATTTTACATATAGAATATAGAAAACTTCTTTTTTCAATATTATATTTTTATATATTTATTAAAGATCGTAAAGTTATATTCAAAAAAGAATTTTTTTCTGAATCATATTTCAAAAATTTTTCTGTAATATAATGAACACATGGATAATCCTCATTTATATAGGGATAACGAAAATATAATATATAGAGGATAATCCACAACGAGTCATAAAAAAATTAATATCATTTAATTATAATTATATATAAAAAATGATTTACATGAAAAAAAAATTTTTATTTCAATTTCAATGCTTTTTTACAAAATAAAAACTCTTATTTGGGCGGTGGTCTTTTACAACTTAAGTACAATATTATAAATTTATGTACATATACAATAAAAAAAATTAGTTTGTCTAAAAAAAATAAATACAGTCAGTTAGAATTTTTTTAAATACATATTTCACAATATATACTCGTACATGAAATGTATAATCAAATGTACTTATAAAACTCTATATATATTTAAACATTTCGGATAATAATGGAGTATAAACCAAATATATTTTATATAATAATAATACCAAAAATGAATTTGAATAAAATTTAAATAAATTTGTTGTATGTATGTATTCAAGAAAAAAAATAAGACATTTATTTCTAAAAGATGAATATATATATGTGTATACAGTAAATCATCATAGAATAATAATGATAATAATAATAAAAATATACCATACCAAATGAGCAAGTATTATAAATATATACGAAAAGAAAATGCGTTTATTTTTTATATTAAGCATTATATAAGTATATATACTTATGTTTTTTTTTTATTTGATGTGTATATGTACAGAAATATGGATATATATATATTTTAAAAACATATTTCAATGTCAATTTTCTTCTTGAATTATTATATATCGTACTTATGTTATATAGTCAACAAACCAATTCGTTTATTATAAAGAAAAATTATTCTTAACATTTATGTCTTTTTCAGTTTTTAAACTTTTAGACAATATATTTATTTATTCTTTTTCTAGTGAATTTCTTCATAAAAATGTATATGTTCAAAAAAATGGTAAATAATTGCGTATACTTTTATATGTGTATATATAGTTTAACTAAAACTTTCACTAATTGATGATCTTATACATATAATCATCCCGCTTTCCAATCAATTTTTAGTCCATTTTTGTATTTAATTTTTAACAAATTCAATATAAACCCCACATTTACAAAATATGTTTTAAAAAATAAAAAGTTGGGTTTTGAAGCAAATAAGCAGATATTTTTGGTATGAATCAATCTATATCGTATAAAACTATCAGGTTTTATTATAATATATTAAATATTTTAAAATTTTTAACGAAAAATGGTATATAATATAATAGGAAATAAAATAATAATGAAGAAGAAGAAAAAAAACTTCTTTATAACTGCAAACATATAATATTTTTCATACAAAATATGAATAAAAAACAAACTTATTATATGTATAGAGTTCATTTTCACCCACGTATTATATTTAGATATATCATTTGTCTGTGATGTGTATATGTCGGATATACACATTTAAAAAAATAAATATATCTGTGCGATACACATAAATTCAGAAGATTATTACGGAGGTTAAAATCTATTTGGAAGTTAATTGGATTGAGTTCATATATAATTACCGAGTTACAAAATGAATTGATGATCACGTTCATAACCGCAAAATTTTGAATCAACTTTTCAATTATCTAATTTTTTAAAACTTTTTCTTACATATACAGTCAATGACAAAATGGCAAAAAATAGAAAGCATAAGAATTTCTAAAGTTGATACTTATATGTATATGACACATATAGATTAAGTATATATGATATAAATAAAATACATTTATATTTATATTCGCTATGTATATAGAAAAAATACATGATAATCCATAATCCATTATTCTAATATATATCATAATAATAAATATACATACAATATGGTGGGTGTTAATTTAAGTGTACACATTTTGTATATTATATGCAATATAAATATATTTCTAAACACAAAATGTAAATTTATGTTTTCCAAAACAATTATAATATGTTTGTATATATATAATATATCATATTATATATTATGTATACAAAAATATTCATATACTGGTGTATATATATGCATATATTTTATCAACATCTTTAGTATGTGCGATTACATATATGGATGTATTAATACATGGATAGATTTAGCAAATAGAGATATATTTGTGAAAATGTTATACAGAAACGTCTGTTTTATAATATATCAATTAATAATATATAATATGATAAAAAATATGATAACAATAATTAAGTTAAATTATTTTCAACATATTTACAGAATTAATTGAAAATTCCATATATAATTGTCAATAATCATGAATAAAACACACTTCTTTTTATATAATCACACATTTTAAATAATAAAAATAAATAGATTACATATACGTGCTGTTATTATACAATACAAAATATATCTATCGTATTATTGTATTATTGAATATAGTAACAGTATAGGTATACCTCGGGCATAAATATAAGAATATATTTATAATAATTTGCAATATAAGTTTCATATTTCGAATCTGAAATCTTATATAGTAATTTATTTATATAGTAACATTGGTTCCCAGTTGATATAGCACACACCCACAACAGATAATCCTGGAGTAGTTACAGCGAAAAATACTCAGCGGAGGTATAGATATAGCTTCATCCCTTACCGTATTAAATGGAGTTGAAAATTGACAAATGTATTAATTAAGTACCTATATTGATTATGCTCGTATCAATATAGTTTAAAAGTTATACGGTTTAATTCTTGAATGCAAGTTGATTTTCAATGAACGTGTCAATTTTCAAATCAGGGTCAGGGTTACGTGATATGGGTATGTGCTATATTAACCGGGAAACCTTGTATATATAAATATATATTTAGTGTTATGTATATCTGAATAATATTTTCTGAAAATGTTTGCAAATAAAATATGTTTAGTATATATTGTATAATATTTTTGTTAGTTTTGGTTTTTTAAAAAATAAAATAAAATACCATGCATATATAGATATATGATTATGATGATGTATATACGTTACAGTACACAATTACACATATATATATCTATGTATATTCAAAGTGAAATAAAAGAATCATAAAATTTTGAAATTTGTACGTGTTTAACCAAAATTTATTACATTTTTTATCCATATACGAATACTTTTTATATATTTTTACAGAGAATTTATGATTCAAAGCAAAACAAAAATAAAATATTTTTAGATTGATATATGAAGAACATAATAATATATACTAAATTGTTTTGGACAATTTTTCATCTTCAGAAATAATTTGTTTTCATATATTATATTCATATACCAAAAAAAAAATGTTTTTTTATATATTTTCACTATATATAGTACAAAGAAATATTGTATAATGAATTCTTTTATATACAATCAAATTTACTATACATATTTTTTAATTTTTTTTTTTGTATACCTCCATATTCTAACTATAATATCATTTCTAATATAAAAAAGCTTTCAGGAAACATATATATCCTTAATAAACAACAGGTGAAGTGATTTGTGTCAATTTAAATTTAAGTAATATAATTTTTTTTCCGTAATATACCAAACAAAAATTAAAATTAGAATTTATGTATTTTAACGACTATTTATTAAAACAAATAAGATACATTTAAAGTAACTATATATTATAAGTTTTTCCGTTTTTCCAAAATAATATATATCGTCGATATAACAATATGATGAAATAAAGTTGAATGCGAGCTTCAGTTTCAACTTCAAAATGCCAGCAAAGTAGAACAAATGAATAGCAATACAATCGAACAACCGAACAATACAACCGTGAATTAGGTTTCATACATCTTAAAAAAAATATATTAACGTTGAAGTTGAATCCGAATCTTTCAGCTTCAGATTCTGTTTTCAACATCTATAAATGAAACAATACCCTTTATAGCATGTGTATATTTTATATTTTATTAAATGAAATCAACTGATAAAATATTTTCTTTGATCTATTTTGTATATATTGCGTTAGGATATTTCATTAAACAAAAAAGAAATAAAATCAATTTACATAAATTCTCAAGCTCTCAATATTCGTATATAATAATTGAAAATATATGCTATATATTATAATAGTATGTAAAATATTTATATATTCATTGAATAAATTAAAATAAAACTGCGCTAAAAATTTAAAAGAAAATGGATTCGAGTACTTTTAAAATTTTATGAATTAAAATGATTTGACATTTGATCTTTTTAAATTGTAATATATATATATTGATAGAGGTATATTATCTATATATAAACATAAGACTTTAAAATAATTTGCATTTATATAATGTATAAAAATAACCCTTTTAAATTTTTTTTAGTAAATCGACACCTCCTACGCCTTTGCATCCCTTTACATTATGATTATATATACGATGAGGTAAGGCAAATATGTATATGCGATATGATAAAATGCCAATGAAATTATGTACATAAATGAATAAATTTCAATTTTCCCTTTTTTTTTTAGTTTCATTATCAGTATATGAAAATGTTTATTAATAAATATTCTAAAATTACAAATTTTTGTTTATAAAATTAACAATAAATATAATATTAATTAATACATACAAAAAATTATATTTAATATTTTCCATTCACAAAATTTCTTGAAATTATGTAAATAATTGAAATTTTATTGTTAATATATAATATTTATATGTAAATTAGAATCATTTGAAGCATTTAAAAAAAAATCAACATACGAACTGGAGAAAATAAACCATAAAATTGGTTGATTGAGACCGATTCATATAACAATATATATTTTGATTTTTTTTTAAATTATACCTTGACCATACCTTTATATGGTGCAATAAATACATACTTTATAGAAAGAAAATTTAACGCAGTGATTCATTTCGTTTTACTTTATCAAAAAAGATCAGACAAATCTTGATGATTAATTTAAAGATGAGCATATGAGATGATGTATAAGAAAATTGAACCGTATGGCAAAACCTCAAACATAGACTTACATTATAATGTTTATGTATATTTTTAAAGTAAAATATTATTGTAAATTTATGATTATAAACAAATATTAAATATTGTAAAAACAAGTAAAAATTAGGTAAAAACAAAAACAATCCCTATTATACACAAAACACAACATACGTTAATATGGTTATATGGTTATATACATAAATACACATTATAAGAATATATATACAATAATAAAAATAATAAATTATGAAACTTTACGAATGTAGTAAAAGTAATATATACGATATGGTATAATGTAAATATGCATATATATAAATCCAAATGCAAAGATAATAAAAAAATATTTAATAGTCTAATTTCTCTACTTTAATTTTTTTTTGTTATCGTTATATACATATGCGTTTGCATACATATTTTTATTATATCCTCGTTTTATAATATTTATCCTAAAAATAAGATTTTATAAAAAAAATATATTAATATTACTATTCATGTATTTATTCATTATGGGAAATCAGAACGCTTTGAATATGTAAATATATAATCTTTATCAAAGAAAATGTTTATAAATCAATAAAATGATTTCAATTTTATACCAAATATTTTCAAGGAAGGATAAAATAGAAAATGGGTTTCTCAGTTATATGGAAAAGGTATTCATAAAACCTTTTTAAAGGTACAAATATTTTTTTCAAGTTCTTATATTATATTGAGAAATGAATTGTTATATACATATACATGATATAAGAATAAATAATATGCGCAGCAATAATACAATGTATTTTTTATGTACAAAATCATAAATATATTCCTATAAATAAGTTAAACATCATAATATTTTCATTTTTATAACAATTTTTTCCTTAAATATACTATATACTAATAACTAAAATTTCTGACAAATTTCTAAAGTCGTGAGTTCGAATCCTACTTTGATAGGATTTGTATCACATACAGAGCCAAAACTATAATTTCCATATGGTCTAAGCTACCGAAGGAATATTAATAAATAAACAAACAAACAAAAAAAAAACTCCATATATAAAATAAGGATGTAAAAGCATTCAAAACGTGACTCGACATAATGGCGCTTTTCAATGGCGCCAAAGATTTTTCCCAATATATGTATAGATAGTTTTGTATTTCATTGTTTAACTTTATTATAGTTTTCGTTTTATCTCTTAAATATATATACAATACATACACTATACAATTTTATAGTTCATATATATATATATATATATATATATATATATATATATAGTAAAATGATAAACGTAAAACTAAACGCGTATATTAAAATGTCAAAGAATTATAAAAAAAATCTATAGTATATTCATTATCATACAGTTTTTAATTCTATATATTTACATTTTATCTGCATATAACCAGATAACCCTTTATACTATTTTATACTCTTTTATGAAATTTAGGTATATATAATCGTCAACATTAATATCTGATTTGGCAGAAGATTTACTATACATATACATTTCGAATATCCATATATACATAGTTCATTCATCCGTGGCGGAACGTGCAAAATATTTATCCTGATGACCCATAGCATATTCTGAGAGATACGTGCTTAAAAACCAATTAATTAATCTGCATAAAAAAAATTGATTTATCATTTTTTTATCTTTTATGAATGAATTTATCTTTTAAAAAACGGTATATATATTTAGAGTTTTAGACCATTTGAATTTGATTCATATAAATACCATCATTTGATTCATATAAATGCCAATATATGTGAAATTAATATTTCGTATTTTTTATATATACTTTTCGTTATGGAAAAATATTAGTTTACAAGTAAAGAATTGTTTCAAACAGAAAATACTGACCATAACAATAAAGCCTCGATTTCTATGAAAATATTTTATTTATCACAAATATGATATTTGTGATATAAAAAAAAATGTGCTTTTTCTGAAATTTATTTTGCCTGGATAAAAAAACCGAAATTTAATAATAAATACCAATTGCTGTTAAATAATTCCATTTTTTATTAGTTTGTAAATTAACTGGATATTTTATTATTATGAAATTAAATCATAAAAATTAAATAAAATGTAAATAAAATGAAAAATGAAGTTTGGACGACGGTCAGCCGACGGCAATAGAAGAAAAAATATCAATGTCCGCCGTCAGTCCGCCGTCCAATATTCATAAAAAGCACCGCCATTGAAATGCATGTATTTTCAATTTGACATTTGCCGTCGTCTGCCGTCGGCATTTCATGAAAAGCATTACTTAAGATACATAAATCCAATTAATTATTTACAAAATCCCCATAAAAGAATATTTCCAAAATGTATATGATAAAGATCTTATTGGCATTTTTGATACGTTAACATTATATATAAAATCGCTGTTTATGAATTTAAAAAAAATAAAATAGATATAAATAGATCTTAAAAGGATGGGTAATTTTGCTTTGATAAATAATTTAATATATATATGCTGAATGTTTCCTATAAAAACATATACGCATCGGCATTATATATTTTATACAACATCCCCATTCTGTGATGTATATCTATCTAATATGTATAACATATAGAATCAATATAAAATATAGATGAATGTATGTATATTGTACAATGTACACAATAATTGTATGCGATTTCTTTCCTTTTATACGTGGTGTCTGCTTTTTTTTTACTATATATATATACTAATAAAAAAAACTCGGCATTTTTTCCATTCTATAATCGGTAATTTATGATTTAAAAATGAAATGATATGTAAATATTATATAAATCTACCAGTATATATCGTCGTTTAAAAACAGTATGGGGTATACAGCAGCGTATATGTACATATAATGGAAGATTTATAGAACATATAATTAATAAAAAAAAAAAAAATTCCACAAAATAAACCTATTTGACATATTTCATTCATCATCTATATATACATTATACATATATATATGATAGCTATCCAACCATTTAAAAATATATGCGAATGATAGAATATTATACTTTTATAAAAAAATTACTTACTAATCTTGTTATTTTTTATATAACTAAATATATAACATAGCATAGAAGATATAACATACTATATATACATATATACAATTTCAAATATCATAAAAGCATAATCGCATATATTATGTGTAATACATGCGTGTATTAAATTAATGAAAACAAAAAAAATGTTTGTATATTACGAATGTATATAATTGAAAGAAAATTCTCTGGAAAACTTTTTTATATTTTTATATACGAGGTTTAATCCACATATATATATATAATTATTGTATTTATATCAGGATATATCTTTATATGAATATGTAACTAATAATACATATAAATGTATAACACTTGCTTAATCAACTTCATAATTTAATTTTTATTTTTGTATACATACATGTACAGTTTACAACATCATCGAATATATTATATATGTTTATTTTTCACCCATATTAAATGAAACAGAATGTGATCAAATTTTTACGGAAAACCATTTAGGAAAAAATGCAAACATATTATATAGGACAAGATCGGTGTAAGATATATAGATATAAATATAGGCAATGTTTTAATCTAAAATAAAATCAATAAAATATTAGCGTATATATATATATACACTTTCTACGATACGTTTTAATTTTACAGATTTTGTTCTAATATTTATTCCGTAAGTATTATTTCTGTATATGTAAATGTTGATTTTCTTAAAAAATTATATTCTTTTAAGTATAACAAACGATTCTAATTTAATAAGTTTGTATATCTGTGATATAATATTCGTACATATATAATTGAAATTTTTCAAATATATTTCGCATATATGAAACTTCAAAGATTTCTTAAATATTTAGTTACATTTAATGATATAAAAGGATATATGAATGTATATTATATATATTAATAAATGTGGGTATACCATATAAATTTACATAATTAACATAATAATTCATATATAAATAATGTATAATATATTGTATGAATTAAAATATATATAATCTAGCTCCATCTATTCATCTATAATATAATTATTTATATACAAAATCATACGCATTTTGGTTATGATGCTATATATATAAAATTTGAAGTGTAATTAATTGTAATTGGTTAATTTAGTTCATTGACATATATATTCTATATATATATAAAAATATTTATACGATCGTATATAATTGTATAACAGAATAGGTATATTATAGAACACATGTATATTAAATAATAAAAAAAATAATATATGTATAATAAAGTAAAATCTCTGCTCATGATACATCCTTGTAAAAGAAAGTAAAAATTAATTTAATTTACGAATACAGATAATAGATATAATAGTATAGAAAGTTATATATTTCTATTGTCGGATACTAAAACTAATTGGTGTATGAAGGAACAAAACCAATTGAAACAAATTCAACTGTAACTGAATATATCATTTTGTTTTGAAATACAAAATACATTCTATTTTATATCTAGATATATTCAAATATATTAATACATTGTTTATAAAATTTTAATTAGAATATGTTGTTTGCTATATGTACATCATATCCACCATATAAACATATGGAAAATTTCTGTATTTTATATTCTTTATATAGACATTTTTACATTCAGCATTGAAAATTTATATATGATATGCTTTTTAATTGTACGTGTGGTATATCATACCATCATACATATATATATATATAAATATGATTAAATGTGTTGAAAGTAAAATAAATTATGATTACTCTACATATTATATATACATAATATAGTATATATAACAAGATGATTAGGTTTTCGTATATATACTCGTTTCTATATCTATATATTTATATATCAGCAATATATGTATAAGTATATTATATGTTTTTAATATGTAAAAACTGCTAAAAATGAAAACCATGTATATACAATATTATATTCGTATTTGAATGTAAATTAATACTCGTGGTGTATGTAATAAATGTTGAAAAATGAATATATATTTGGAAAATTTATTTTAATGTTATTACACCCTAGGATTGCGTGGTTTTATTTTTTTATTTTCAATACACATTTTTATAAATTTGCTTTTTTATATTGTGATTATTTATGCCCGATAAATAAATGATTTTATAAAGAATTTTCTTAATATATATATAATATTTGTTTAAATCAAATTGGATATAAACCTCAGTCACTATATACATATACATATTGATTACTGAATTATACAAAGGTGAAAATTACATAAATTCTCATTACTGACAATGAAATATTCTTAAATATATACACACACATTACTGACAAATACAATAATTACTACGATAAATACATCCATAAATATACACAAATTTGAAAAAAAACGAACTGATTAAAAGTGTTCAATAAACCTTAATGTATAACTTACTATATAACGTAAATAAAAACAATTAAGTACTTCACAATTTAATCATAAATAAATATTTCTGCTTTCAAATATTTAATAACTTTATAAATATCATACATGCATATCCTGATGTATATTAAATATAATGTTGTATATTAAAACATAAAATATATCATAAATTTGAAAATTTTGTGTATTAAGCACTTTATACATTGTTATATTGCATGACTTTTTATATATCTACATTATTATATGTGAGTTGTACATGTTTTAAAGGGATATTATAAAGATATATAAAATCCTTGAATTGTAAATATATATTATATTGGAAAGTATTTCTAATATATATAAAATACAATATATAATAGAATATCAGTATATATCACCTATATATTTATATAAATATATATTAAATTATCTGAAATTTCAATTTTCATTCTTCGTGTATCGTCTTTATATATATATGCAAGCATGTTTATATACAAAAACGGTATGTATAATTTTCTAAATTTTGTTTATTATACATATAATGTTTTATATCACAGTTGTTATATGTATATACACCATAAACAATATGGAGAGATAACTCTTTATTTGTATGTTACATACTCGTATAAGCAAAAACAAAATATATATTAATATAGATATATTAGATATATATGTATGTTTATAACACGTATAGAATACGAACATATTTTTTATTTTTCCTGTATATAGAAAAATACATTTTCCTGTTTTACTTATACCATATACAAATAAAAAAATAAGGAAAAAAAATTAAACATATATATAAAAGTCAAAAGTAATACTATTTATACACTCGTATCCGTATGTGTCATCATATATATTTCAAATTATCAAAGGATAAATTCATTTGTGTATATTTTGTTTTTTTTTATTGGATCATATGGTGACATATATTTTTATTATTTTTTTTATTATAAAACATATACTGGATATATGAAAATATATGGTTAATTTCCTGTATACGCAGATTTTTTAATAACATATTTGATTGATTCAAAACAAAAAATCAATCAGTTAATATACATATATATAGAGACGAATATAGAGACAACTGATGGAATAACTGAGGGAAATGTATATGTAAATATAGCTGAATGATGATAACGCTTCATAATAAAACCTTTAAATGCTATTTTTGATCAACTATAATTTATGTTGAATCGGGTTATATTCAATTCAATTCAAATTTGTGTGAAAATTCAGATTCGAAAACAACCGAAAAACACAAAACATATTCAATATCTTCCGTAGGACTACAAACTCGCGACCCCAAAATGGTTGTAAGAATTTTAGGGTGGAATTTTTTTTATCAACGGCACCACAAAGTCACAATATTCATATATCATATAAATATTAAATTTGAAAACGATTTTAATAAATTGTATTGCATTGGTATTATATACACGTATGTAATTCGTACATTACATATCAATTATATAAATTTATATATTCATCAGCGAATAAATGGATTAAAACAAAAATGAATATCATATGACAAATAATATAAAAAAAAATTAAAATGTTAAACATGTTATTAATTAAAAATGATTTAAGCATATAACAATATAAAAGTATAAATGGGTCTGTAAAAGGAAAATATTAACCGGAAAATTTGGAAAATGTATATTCATTTTGAAGCGTGTTTATAAACATTGTATATATGTGTAACATTGAAAAGAAAAAAAAACTTAGGGATATCCGAAAGTAATATCATATTTAATCTTAATGTATCGCATATGTATATATATATATTATAATTATAACTTGTTGAATATATATATACATTTACAGAAGGGTATGTATAGCTATATATGTAATAAGGAAAAGGAAAAATATGTATTTTCACTTATTTACCTCTATATACTCTGTAAAAAATAAATATATTACAACTTCCTTTCTTTTTTTTTATATTTTAGATAAGAATAAATTGTTTGTATATATATACATATTTAATATTCCGAGTAATATGGCGGTAATATTTATATATTTATATATAAGAAAAAGAACAGATTTCATGAACAAAATATATGATTGTAATTTTTAAATATTAAATTGATAAAATATATCTATATTTATATTTATTACCGCGCGTGATTTACTAGAAATAACGAACATTACATTTATAAGGAATACGGAAGTTAATCAGTGTTAACAATTTTGAAAAATATAAAATATAAAAACATTTTTTTGTTGTGTCTTGATAAAGCTGAAAAAATAAATGTAAAGGACATTTTAATAGTATAAATTTTTGCAAAAAAAATATATAAAAACATAAATAAATATTTTGCAAATGATTATATAAATTTTTGTAAACTATATTGGATTATATATATAAAAAAAATTGTTGACAAAGTGTAGACGCATTTTAATCCGCATCTTCATGTATTATATTATAATATGTATATGGGGTATAAACGAATAAAAATCATTTGTATCATATTCCTATATAATTTTTTTTTACTTATAATAAAATATTTATATTATATACATTTTTTTTTATCTTCATAGGATTTTCAAAACACATTATATAATAATAAAAAAAAATGTTAAATCATATATATATATATATATATATGTATTAGAATATTCAGATATATATCATAATATGTTGACGTTCTAAAATTATATATATGACATATTATATTATAATATATTATATTATCTTTATAATATTTCAAATAAAATGATGGATGATGTAAATTATTATGATCGTTTTTCTATATATATTTTTTTATATATAACTATATATCGCTCTAAATATTTATATATGAATATACTTTCAATAAATTTGTATATATATAGATTTAGATTGTAATATTTTAAATTTTGATGAAAAGTAATGTTCATATGGATGAAAAAATATAGCATATGGTACACGAATATTTGCAATATAAGGAGTAAAATAAAAATGAAAACGAATAATAATAATAATAAGGCAATCCGGTGCATATAAACATATATACATTTATCGTACATGCATGTAAATCGGAAAATTGAAAAAAATTGGATCAATAAAAAAATTGTATATAAACATGTATAATATATTATCATCGCATAATGCATATATTTTACATATATATAGATAAAAAGTTTTCGTTATGATAAGAATTTAGTTTTATGATGGAGAAATAATATATTCGGGAAAACGCTTTAACGTCCTTTTGATATGTCCTTATTAAGTTAACTAATGATAATTTTCAACAAAATTAATAATGATGTTATTATTTTTATATAAAAAGCTGTGTATCGCTACTTCAAACTTCAATATACATATAAGAATTTATTATAATATTTTCTATGTGAATTAATGAATTGTATATAAGATAAAGAAAAATTAATTTTATCCATCAAGTGCACAAACTTTTACTATATGATATAGTTAAATTCATTCATTTATAAATATAACAAACAAAAAAATCATAATAACTTCGTATATGCAAAAAAAAATATTTGTGATATTCTATTATTTTATTAAACAAAAAATCGATATTATAATAAATATAGAAAAAATAACAAATAAAAAAAAGTTTAACAATATATAAATATATATTTCATTATTATACTCAATTACATTCAAAGAAAGAGGAGTATATTTTGTATTATATTTGTCTATTATATATAAAACATAAAATATAAGTGGAATTGTCTGTTAATGAAGTGCATCATATATTTGTAGAATATCAGAAAAATATAAATGAACCGGATAAATGTATTTCTTTTTTTTTTTTGTGTATTCAAACAGAAAAGATATATATTTTTATATTCGATTAGATAAGAACAGAAAAAATGATAGAATGTAAAGAAACAATGTAACTATATATATATATATATTAGTGTTATAAAGCTACATATATATGCTTCTATGCATCCATATATAATAATAGTACAATCAAATGAAAAATTATTTATAAAATACACTTTTTACGATTCGTATTATTATATATTATATATCTCATCTAAACATTGTTATCTCAAGTTTTCCATGTGAATTTATTGGTAAAATAAAAATATAAAACTGTATATATATATATATATATATATATATAGATAATATCATAAAAAATAACAAGTGGAAATTCAATATCTATATAATACCCTATATATGAATGTTTTCTATTGATTTTTAACAAATTTTGTTCAATAAAATTTGTTTTTGGTTATAGTACACAATAAAATTTATTGTTTTTGACTGCGACTAAATAAGATTATTCGATTTTTTTTTACAATTTATGCATTATCCTTATCACTTTATATTTTTATACATATTATAAGTCATATTATATATCAATTTAATCTGTTCATGTAATTTAGAAGAATATATATTGATATAAAATAATATGGTATATGTTATTAAAAGTGTTCTGGATATGTTCGAATATGATTTTAAAAAATTATGTGTAATATTTAAAAAAAAAAAAATATTCATAATAATAATTCTATTTTATATATATCCATATATGTTTAGATAATATAGAATGCATATATATACATATAAAGTTCGTTAATAATGGAATGAAAGCGGCGCGTGCAAATGAACGTGACTTATAATAAACACTTTATTATTTTATTCATTTTTTTATATGGAAAAATTTAAATATATTATAATATATTCTGGAAATTTTCTTTTTTTATTTGATTATTTATTCATATATGCAAAAACAAAAATGTAACATATGCACAATGTATATAAACTTGTAATATATATTCGTATTTCTTATAAATGTATGATTTTATAGTAATTCTCATTCTTACAAAAAAAAAATCTGTAATTTTCACATTTTTTTTTTCTTTTGTTCTATTTCATCATATTCATATCCATATATTGTATATGTATAAAATTCATACAATATTTACAGATATAATTTACAATAAATGACAATTTCATACTATATATTATATTAAATTATTTTGCATATCTCATCGTATATAGAATTATGGACATATCATAAAAGTATTTGGTTCTTTATACAATTGTCTTTTATTGTAAAATTTTGTATTTTTTGTAAAATTTTGTCGTATTTTTGAAGAGCTGATAAATAAATTGATTGATTTATTTATATTTATCCCATATATGTATATGACTTAGGTAATCTTAAAAAAATGGGTTCTGTGAGAAAAGAAGAAGAAGAAAAGTTGACAAAAATTTTCCTATAATTTATGCGTCAATAAATAAATGTCCGTTCGAAATCCAACCACATATGGGACATTTTGTTCTGGATTTTTAAAAATAATCAAATAATGAAGGAAATTTAACTAAAACTATCTATAACTAAAATATTGACTAAAGGAATACGTTATAAAATGTTTGTTATGCGTGGACAAACTTACAGAATTTCACACGAATATAATTCTACCAATTGATATTAATATATTTATTAATTATTTACAAAATTAATGTGCTATCGATAAACATTAATCGGAATTTGATCGATACAAACGGGTTTATGAATATGAGTAATAATTCCAAATAAATAAGAGTAATCTTACAAATTTAGTGATGAAAAAAAGCTTTATAAATGATATAAAACAACTTATAAAGTTTATAAATAAACCGAACCAATATATCTAAATTGATTTTCAATTAACAAATAAAACGCTAAATATGTTATTTAAGTAATTTACATTTTCCTGGTTCTAGTTCAATTTTATACCAAAATCTCTATTGGAATATTCTGTTCTAACAGGGTATAAGGGTTAAATAACACAATATAGAAGCAATTATACACTATATATAGAGAATAGAATAGAATATAGATTTATGATTATTATTTCAATAATTCCAATGTATCTATTAGTATATCACGTATTGATTATATACAAAATATATTTCTATAATCATATATATGTATGTATAATAATTTAATTATATACTCAATAAACATAAACAATATATATTTAATCATATACATAATTATATATACATAATTTCACTTATATAGATTTTACTGTATTTATATAATTTTATTTATCAAAAACATTTCAAATATAGAAACTCGCAATCGTTTCGTATTTATATGCTCCAGATTTATAATCCAATCACTTTAGGTTTACCACGCACTGTGAATGCGAATGCGATTCAATTAACAAATGTATATACTCGTATATATAATTTACTTTTAAATATGTATTATAGCTATGCGATATTTTCTGAATTTTCACTTCAGAATACTTATGATAAATAAATGTGTCACAATAATATACATCAGAATATAAAATCGTCAATGTAATACAACAAGAAATATATATTTAAAAAATATATATATACTTTTAAATTGTTATACAAGTCAATTGTAAAATTTCATTTTGTTTTAATACAAACATTATTTATGGTATATTTGTAAAGTGCTATATATATATATATATATATATATATAAAATTTAACTAATAATAAAAATAATTATATAAGTAAGTATATAAATTTATTTGAAATGTGTATGCAATTCTTGAATTATTACAAATGAATAAATATTTTCCAAAGAAATTTTCAACAAAATTTAATTATGCATAACTATATCAAATTAAATTATATTCCATGTAAATATATATACTTTGAAGTAATTATATAAAATGTATATATTTATATATTTACAAAACGGATATCTATCTATGCGAGTATGTATATACAATTAAATATTATGTGAAAAAATATGAAAAAGAGAAGAAATTTTGTAAATGTGTGTTTTAAGTAAAAATGTTAATTATTTTATAAACATTTACATATTTATGTATTCAGGTAAAAATTTAAGCAGATTTATTCAAATACAAAAAAAACCACTTAACATTGTATGGGTAATTAACATAAAATTTTCCTATATTTGCATTTTTATATGAATTTTCCACTACAAATGGAATACTAAAGAATATGAGCACTTATGTTAGTGTTTATCTGAATATTAAACTAAATTTTTTCAATCATTTCACGTTTTAATTAATATAGGAGGTATTCGATGTAGGAGTTTATTAAAAGCGAAATTACTGAAATCCGTACCATAATATAATTCCAGGGCGATAAAATAATGTACTAGAATAGTGATTTCGATATAGGGAATGAACTTTTTTACATTCTGTATATTTACATTTTTTTTTTAGGTATATGTATAATTGCATGTAATTGGTGATGATTTCGTGTACTATTTATTCAGTAATTATTTACAAAAATATTTCTATATAAAACATCTATCTCTATATAGACATTAATATAAAAAAAATAAAATGTACAATATATTTAATTATTATTCTTGTTATATAGAAATATATACTATATATTTATCCTTATATACAAATAATAATTATATTACAATATACTCAAAAGTATAAACATAAAGATTTTAATGATATATGAATTGCTTTTACAATATCTAAAATAAAAATATTACGCATCCTTATGAATATTTAAAACATTTTGTTTAATGTGTATGTTTGTTTATGTATATATAAAATTGTAATGTATATAATTAAAAATTTATACAAAATACATTATTATTTATATATTTATTTATTTATTTATGATGAATATATAAATATACACTAATTTAGTTTAGAGTAATTTCGGTATAATGTGTTAATAAATGAATTAACAAAAAGGACAAAAATATATATATGTATATATTTTATTACACATATATACGAATATTAATGAATAGCATTATTATTAATATTATACACCATTAAAACATATATATATAAATATATCACAAACGATACAAAAAAGGGGAGATATAGTACTTATATATTAATTTACAAAACATTGAATGAAATTTAATGTATGGTATATCAAAAAACATAACACACATAATGCGATATATTGTAATATATAGATATCAATATCATAACATGATGATATAACAAAACCATTGTGAAAATTCAATTTTAGAATTCTTTATTAGTATAATATGTTAGGAAACATGACAAATTATTAATATATATATAATAAACATCCAAGATTTTTCAAAACAAGTTGATTTATTCTGTTAAAAAATCAATCTATATAAAAATTTTTATATAGTCACACACAATGTCTGCGACAATGATTCTACAGAAAATAAGGAGCATGTAAGTAAATTGTAAAGGATATTGGTGTCTTATAAATATTGTATAATCATAAATAAAAAAATATTCATCGGAATAAATTCAAAAATTGTGTTTTGTATTTTATCAATATTATATTTATATATATTATAATTGTTATTGGATAGTTTTTATGTTTTTATAAAATTATAAAAATGAATTAAAATAATTTATTATATATAACATATAGTTGAAAAATTATACAAATGATAATAAATGCAAAAAAATATGCATATATCAAACCAAATGAATCCTATCGCAAAAACAACCATTAAACCATTGAATTATATATAAATTCTCTAAATTTGACAATAAAAGAATATGAACGTTTGAACATACAGTTTTGAATTATTTAAAATTATTCCATTGTTATATATATTTTATATAATAATAATAAGACGAATATAGAATATTTATGAAATACATTTTTTGAATACTTAATATGATTTAAAAAAAATTATATTAAAAACACAAAAAATCCAGTTAATTTTCTTTTAATATTATAATTTTCTTTATATATTTAAATTTTTATTATTATATATGCGATTTTATATATAGAATATCGTTTTAATTTTTTTTGTTTGATATTCATCAATGAATATTCATTTTTGATTTTCATATTTACTATACTATATATGTAGATATAATTTTAAATTCGATTTAAAATAATAAATTCATAATTTTTTAAGTTATTAAAATATTTGGAAAAAAAAAATTAAAATACATATAAAATTAATGGATTAGTTATATATCATTGCTTAAATTTTATTAAAGGTTATTTTTTTTTTTAGTATTCATAATCGATTTTTGAATGAATCAATGCGATTAAATTCGATTAATATTTGCTATAGTATATATTTTTAATATGAATGGATTCGTATACATAATTCTTTAAGACGATAAATTTTGTTTGAAAAATTTGAAGAAAGGGACATTCGAAAGAGTCCTTAATATTTAGCATTGATAAAATCAGAAATTATTCTCATATTCTCAAAACATAAAGATTAATGAATTTTCAACATATCTTTCAAATACAATACGCATAAGTTCCTTATTTAAATTATGTAATTTATATATGTTTTAAACATAAAGAATAAATTAAAGGATGAAATTTATATTATAGGCAAAAATTACGTTAGCGGTAAGACTTTGATTTTGAATTAATAGAATTTAAATATGTTTTTTTCCATATATAATATCGAATAACTCCTACACGTACATCAAATATCAGAGATAATACATATAAATATATAAATTTCAGAATACATTTAATAATAATATATATAATATATTAAAAAACCAAACTAATCTCGCACCTGTGCGTGTGATATGTTAATACAAAATTAATTCTGGCTTATATGTTTATTATAAATTTATTAGTTTTTCCATATACATACTATATATTAGGTATATAACTATATATATACGTATATATTTGAAAAGAGGATACATTACGTTAAAATATTATCATATCAACAATTTTAATTCTATAAAACATATAAATAAATGAACATAAAGTTTAATTAATCCGTGCACATATTGTATGTATATATATATTTATTATATATATTATGTATATATTGGATTATTATATTTGGTGACTTTATTTTCGAAATAATAATGGGTAATCCATAATAGAATAATAATTGCATGATTCTTTTGAATTTGAAACCAAATTGATATAATGAAACTTTGGTTATGACGTTTCGATAAATTGGAATATTTCTTATATAGTAATGGTTGAAATTTACGAGATGATATTATCATATTTTGGATTATTTAATATCCTTTTATTATGTTTAAATTTTGGTATAATTTGTATATTGAATGAATCACCCTAATATTAATAAAGAAATAATATCTTATAAATATACATATGTGACATAAGCAATAATCTTGACGTATACGCGAATTAAAGAAAAGGCAAATTTCATATTATATATTAAATACATAGATTCATTCATAAGATTCATATATATGTATATATATATAAAAATATATAATCTACAATTACCTGTGAAATAGCGCAACGTTTATATTATATATATACGTAATTTATTGTCACTATCTATATATGGATTATTTATTATTATTATTATTATCATATATACATATAAAAACATCTATCACAAATTGACAACAGGAAAAAAAAAAGGATGTAAGTGTGAGATTATTTAACGAATACATAAAATATTTTATTCACCAATTTTTTTTTTTTGTGCTTTGCAACACATCCTTATAATCCATATATATTTATTTCATTTGCCGATAAATAACCTCTATATATATACATATACGAAATACTTAATAATATACCTCGCTATTTTTGTGTCATGATAGCTGAATGATGCCAATTGGCAATACCTTCTATTATATTTGCTTCTAAATAAAAAACGTATTTTATTTTCTATAGAATATTGATATATGGTACGCCGTATAAAATGTTTTTCACTTTTCTTTTCTATTTCTTTTTTCTTTTATTGTATTTATTTTTATATATCGGTTCGGTTTGGTTTTCTTATATTTTCTCTTTTGTCTGTTTTGGAAAATTTATTGTTTTTTTTTCAATTACTTTTCTTTTTACAAACATTTAGATATATGCAAATAATAAACACATATATACATTGTATATATATAATAAAAGATTAAATGGATACATTTTTTCGTCGTCCACATATAGCAATATTGTTGGTTTCGATATAAATATATAGTTTATATTTTATATTTACTATATATATTATTCACAAATTCACATGTACATATATATATTTATTTATTTTATTCAAAAAAACTTGAATATTGAGATATAAATATTGCAATCCGATAAATGAGTTTTCATTGAAAAATAATAGTATAGGTTGGAAAAAAAATTCTGTATACATGATTTGAATTTGGAAAATTTTATAATTTAATGAAATTTTTCTTGAATAAATGTAACAATTTTCTTGAATATATACAAAAAAACAACGCCAAAAATATATACACCACATAAAAACACTGTTTTTAAAATCAATTGTGATCAGCGAAAACGTGAGATGAAAACAAAATTTATTTGTAAAAATATCATTCCATATTGTATATATATGGTTAAAATTGCAATTTAAAATTGCAAATTTCTGATAAAAAATAAACAATACAAATGCATTTAGTCAAATCAATAAAAATTTTCATTGCATAGCCGTATTTTATGTTATTTGAATAAACTTATAATTCAAGAATCTATTTATAACCAGTATGTTTATGATGATGAGATATTTTGTTTGGAAAAAAACTATGCATTACATTCAATTTTTAACGAATTTATTATCGAAATTAATATAAAATTTATGTCAGATTTTTTCATTGGATTGTCATTGGATTGTTAAAGGTCCTATATATTGTATATGAGTAAATATATATGTTTAAAAGGATTTAAAAACGATTTGTATTTCTAAAAATATATGTGAATAATTTTACAACGATGTATTTTATGCAAATTACATATATAATATAGACATCTATTTATTTATAGTTGTAAGATAATTACCCAGAATAATTAAATTCTGAAAGAGAAATGAAGCGCTTTTAGGAATTAATAAACATATTTTATGAAAAATGGTTGTACCATATATAAGATTTTATTGATATATAAAATCCATATGAAAAGTTGTATATATTTTTTCTAATTCGGATAATCCGTACAACAGTTCATTAAAAATTCTAAAGTATACAAAAACTCAATTATTAATCAACGCGCGTTTATATATTTATATATAAATGAAATCTAGGGCAATTTTTGAAAATTAATAAAATGATAAAATATATTTATTTGACAACATAATGTATAAAAAAGAGTTTAGATAATATCATAATACATTTACAGATGACAGACATGTTCATGCATTTATTTAAAGATTATATATGCGAGAGATTATGTGTTATTCAAAAATTGTTTTTCGTTTATCGGATAAATTTATAATCTCTTTGTGTATTATAAAATTTTACATCACAGTTTAATATTCTCTATATATTATTATTTTCTTTTATAATTATATAACTCTTTATAATACACGAAAATTTAAAAGATTTTTTACTACCGATAAAGAAATTATTTCAAGCGAAAATTATATTTCATTTAGCAATTTAGTTTATAATAACTTTATATAAATTCTTTTTATTATTCGCAGAATATTCTATATATATATATTATGTGTTAATATTAATTTGAATGTAATTATATTGAAAATTTGAATACCATTTTTATTGAATTCATTATTCAATTAATGTATATATATATGTATTTTTTTTTATATTTATATAAAGATAATAAAAAGTATTTGTTGAATAAATTATGTGTATTTATTTTTACAACAAATGGATTTGTTCAAATAGAATAATTAAATTTCATCTATATACATATATATTCACAACCGATAAAACTTATATAATATTAAAGGTATATAAAGGAATTACAAATATTTTTCTTGTAAATACTAATAACATATACCCATTTATTTAAATTCAATTATGCATTCGCGCATCTATATACAAAACAAGCAATTAAATAGACTATATATAATGATATATCAAATATAGAAATTTACCAAATGTTTATAAATTATATGATCACTATATTCAATGATAAGGTGGTTTATTAAAAGATTCTAACAGCTTAAAATTCTATAACAAAATATTGTAACCTAACAAAGATATTCGCTTATCCTTCTACTGCGATCCATAAATGGCCAATCCGTATATACCATTCTAAAACATTCTGTATAGAATAAAGATATGTATAAATACGTATATTCAAAAAGAAGCTTATCATATAAATTTTATGTGTATTTAATTAAATATATTTCTGTTAGGCAAAATATAAAATTTCATCCATCCAAATATTTTACATAATTAAATACTGAAAAATATGCGTGTACTTCTAAAAACCGATGTATTTTATTATAAAACGTTAAAAGCATTATCGCGTATTCTTATTTGAATATAATATCAAATTTCTTTTACAGCCCATATATATATTATATGTATATAAATATTTATTTTTCTATTTATGACACTTTTAACCAATGGGGGGTTTTTTATTTTTATTGTTTTATTATTATTATTATTATTATTATTATTATTATTATTATTGTTATTAAACAGATACAAAATAATTATGATTATTATATATATATATATATATATGTATTTTCATATTGTTTATTTAAATTATTTAATTGAAATTTTCATTGTTTATTTACAGATCTATAAATTTATGACATACAAAAATAAATAAATATGTGAATGAAAGAACCATATTATTTATAAATATATAGAACATCATTGTTAAATTTTATTGCTGCATAAGCTGCGTAAAATCGTATATATATTTTCTTTCTTCATTTGTTTTTAAAACATTAAAAATTGCTAATCGATATAAAGAGAAAAAATATATAGCTACATTTAAAATGGGTGATCATTATGGTGATGAATCACAATCGGGTAGTGATCAAGAGGAATTGGTGGGTGTCACCGATTTGGACGATGACGATGATGATGAAGATGAGGATCCAACGGATATAGAAGAAATGCAATATTCATTTTGTAAACGAAGTGATGGTACACCAATTGATATAAACGATTCAACAACTGAATTAATATCATCATCATCTCATAATAATCATTTTAATAACATCAATAATTACAATAATATTAATAATTGTCATCGAGATATTAATAATAGCAATAATAATAATAATAACTACAATAACACCAACAACAACAACAATAATAATAATTGTTGTTTTGATACAAAATCAAAATTAAAATTTTTTGCCATCATGATTTTATTATATATATCAACATTTTTATTATTAATATTTTATCCATTATATTTACAACAATTAAATGTTGGCATTCGTAAAAATAATGCTTATGGTGCATTAATATTTTGTTCATCAATTATTACATTAATTTTTATTGTAATTGGTGTTATTATTTCATGGATTATGAAATGGGATGTAAAATTATATAAATTTCCAATACCATGGAAACGGTGAGTTTTATTCATTTTATTGTTGGATTTTAAAATAATTTTATAACTGTGCGATTAGAACTTTTCTGGTTATTTAATAAACTATATATATGGGTTTTTAAAAGGGTTTATCAATTATGTTGATTTACGGTTAAAAAACTATATCCATTGCTATCTCAAAATTTTTTTTTTTTATTTTAATTTGATATTAAATTATCCAAGAAACCCCGTATTTTTATATAAATGTAAAAATACTCATAGAAATTTATTAATTATATAAGGACTTTTATATTTGTACTCATTTTTATTACATCATGTAATCTGAGAATTCTTATAAATGTATTTACATTGAAGTATCAAAAGTATTTATAATTTTTGTATTTCTTATAAAAACTAAAATATATTAAAATACTTTGTGAAATATATTTTCTTAAAAAAAACTATATGCATATATATAATAACTATTTATTTATTTATATATTTTGAAATTTAAAAGTAAATCCTTTCATTTTTATATTTTTCCACAATTTTTCCATTTATAAATTTTGATTATTATTAGTTTGTTTGATGTGGTAAAACTATATATATATATATGTATAAATGTTTTTGAATTTTAAATATAGTATATATGA
Organism: Dilophus febrilis; assembly: GCA_958336335.1. NCBI lineage: Eukaryota > Metazoa > Arthropoda > Insecta > Diptera > Bibionidae > Dilophus > Dilophus febrilis. Next base: position 15,811,782 of record OY284470.1, on the reverse strand, counting down.
TATATGTATAGTTTTGAAAAGCTGCTTACGACATTTTAATGTTTTTAGCGTATTTAAACATATTTAATATAAATAACAGAGAACTGTAATGTACTAGCATGTTATTTGTATACACAATTTTCTAGCTAAAATAAAGTAAATTGAAAATAATAATAAATTCAGTGAACAATTGAATGCATATACATTTATAGAAATGAGTTGAATATTAATTCAAATGAAAAATGTATATATAAATATGAATACAAAGATTACATCTATAATTATATACTAAACTTAATAAATATTATCGTGCAGTAATACAATCAAAATAGTTAAATAACCAATTTGCATAAAGAATTTTTAAATACAAATTATAAAAAATAATACCATTGTTCATTTTCGTCACAAATTCAATAAATTATTTGATTGCCTTATACGATTGAAATCCTTGTTTTGTATATATACTTTTTAAAATACATAACTTTTATACTTTAAACCAGAACAATAAAAGAAATGAACATTATTTTGATACAACAATGAAATGCAATTTGCTACAGAACTACATAATATTCTTTTATATTTACTTGCAATTTTTTAAATTCTATATATAATTCTCTATATATATAAACTAAAATTTAAACAACACTTAATTTTAAAATAAATTAGATATGCTGTGCTTTTTTGGTTCAATTTCATTTAAATGAAATTAAAAGAAAATCTCACACAGTATTTATTTTTTCTTTTAATGTTTTTATTTTTGTTTCTTTATATATATATGAATGAAGATGTAAAATCAGTAAAAACTAACATTTAAAATAAAGAAAGGATAGGAAAAAATCAGACAAAAGGAAAATAATATAATGATAAATAAACGATGAATGGCGAAAATATATTTTTATTTATATATAAATGGATGATATGATAAAAAACGTTCTTCTTATTAAAAATAATTTTTTATCACATGGAATTTCTTTTTCATTCTCATATATACTATATTCTATAATAAAATTGTCTTTCATTACTTTTGAACGCGTTTAAAATACATGCGAATTGTAAAAATATTATACACACAATAAATTTCTATTATATATAATGAATATTAATTATTATTATATAACAATAACATATAAATGTATAATAAAAAAAAAACATGAAATGGTTTACATTAATTATTATTTATATATTTAACATTTGTGGTATTTTTATTGTTTTATTTTTAAATATTCTTCATCTTTCATTTATGCAATTTACAATTTAATATATTATATCAAAAACCATAAACGAGGAAGATGAGGTTCAATAAAAATACGGGCAAAATATATTTTATATAATATGAATACCGAATGGAAAACCTTATGTATATAAAAGGGATTTATATGCTAAAACATTTACTATATACGCGGTCGATTATTACTCTAATTTTATTAATTTATTTTTATAAATGGAGTGTTCGTGATCATATAAATAACAAATATTATGCACAATTAAAGTCAAAATAATAATAATAATCATAAATTTAATTTATTTTATATGTAATATAATATACAATTAGCGCGAAATTCCTATTTATAATTCTTTATTTTTTTTTTAAAACATATAATATAAAAGAAAATGAAATTTTTCTGAAAATAGTTTGAAATGCAAAAGCATAATATAAATTATTTAAGAATATTTGGTATAACTAAATATTCATAAATATTTGTATATTTATTATATATATGTTATATATTAATTCAAAGGGTTGGTTGATAATATGACTATAAAAATGTTTAAGAAAAGTTTTAAATTTTGCAATGCTCGTATGTATTTTATATAAAATCGAAATATAAATTTCATTTTAATTTTAAATATACCATAAAATGTGACTTCTGGATTTTATGTTTTTAAATTTATAAAAAATACTACGATTTTACATTCTATATAGAATTTTTTGTCTATATTTTTATTACGTTATCAACATATATAAGGACATACCGCATTACATAAATTCAGCTAATTTTAAGTTGAATCAGCTATTTGTAAGAATTATACACTTTTTTTTAAATAAATACATAATAATATGTCGTATGGTTTAGATGTAGAATGATTAATTGAATCACTACTTATAATATGGCATTGGAATAGTTATATAGGAAAAAATAATATCCAATTTATTCTGTCAGTGCGATTTCCCAAATAATATAGATTTCTGTCATTCAAATTTAATTTGAGAAAATTTGTATTTGTTTTTGGATATACAAAAAACTCTATTGAAATTAATTAAAGTATAATTTTTTTTTAATATTGTTATTTTATAATATGCGGTAATCACATTATTCACATATAGAAACAATTCATTAAGTATATATTTTAAACTTTTTTATTTTAAATTTATCGCGCTAATTTCGTATATATAATGATATAAATACATTAATTTTAAAATTCAATATTTATACCAAATTTTATATATGTTCAATATGATGGATAAAATTGATTTCTTATAATTCGTTTATTTTTATTAACAAATTATATTATATAGACTTTATGAGCGGTTTTTTTTGTTAACAAAAATTATATCTATATCTATATGTATAATAAAGGATAATTAATTTATATACATTATATATATAAACATTTTAACATATTATTATATGTTATATATATACAATAAATTATTTGTTCTAGCGATATATATATAAACAAAATATATACTAATAAGAGTATAAAATACTTTTAATTTTCTTCTTTTTCGTTCATTAAAACCCATTAATTTTTTGTGTCATCGAAAAATTCTTAATTAGGAAACAATATCTTATATATCATAAACATTTATATATAAGTATATATATAAATTTAGATGGTATGGTAACGATATTTATATATGTTGCTATATATATTACCAATATTACTGATATATATATACATTAAATACATTACCCACTTTTAGAAATATAAACAAAATTATAATACATAAGAAGATATTATAGACTTATATATAGTATATTATATATGTGTTGTTTTTATAGATAATATAATATTATATATACAATATATCACATGAATAACAAATTAAGAAAGTTTTTTTTTCTGTAATACGTGACGTGACCCTCTCTCTTTCGAACATCATAGTCATTAATTATATTTATACAATTAATTGAGAAAATATATTCTATGCGGTAAAACTTTCATGTTTACAATTTATCTATATATAAATATTGATCATAATTAATGTAACGTGGTTATATTAAAAAAAAATATATAATAATATATAAGAACAATTTGTATGTATATATATTGTATATATAAAAAAATATATGATTTGTTATAAATATACGAGGTATTTTCATCTTATCATAAAAACAACAGATTCATACAATTAATAATCATAAATAATAATCTAAAACAAAAAACCAAAATAAATAATTATCATATATTATATATAAGGATATGCATATATAATAGATAAAAACAATAAAGGAATAACTAATATTTAGATAGATAGATTCAAGTAAAAATCTAACAGTCTGAAATATTTTTCAAAGAAAATAAATTCTTTTAAGAATAATATGAAGCAAAAACACTCAGATATATAATTGTAAATTCATTTGTGTAGAATAGTATAATTTGATTATATAGATTTGCCCATTTGATATATATAATATATTATACGTACCGTACATATATAGAATAAGAATCGAAATAACTCAATTGGTATTCATTTACAGATTAAAATTTTTGAGAATTAATTATTAAAACCGCATAATGATATGAATCTTGAGACTATATGTGCGACAAGATTTAAAATATTCCATTTTATTTTATATATATATATATATATATATATAGAATACATAAGATGATTTTATTTTTTATTCAAAATGATATTACGAATAAAATACTTTATACTATATGTATATTATATTATTTGCCTTTTTTCGATAATAAAATTTTGTTACTTTTTAAATATATATGGAGTTTTTTTTTGTTAGTAATAAAGTTACACAACTACAGTTACACAATTGTAGATAGAAATAGAAATCAATGACATTACATAAAATAAAATATATATATGTACTTCTAAATATCTATATGCTCGCATACAATTGAATGAATAGAATCTGTATATTTGAAAATTTGTTGAAATATATATAACAAATAATGTTTGAAAAGTCAGCATGAATTATACCCATTGATTTGATTAATTTTCTGTGGTATTTTAAATTAGCTTTTAGAGTGCGTTAACTTTTTTTTATGTATATAATTTTAATTTTAGCACTCTATATATATAGTATATGGAAAGCCATATAATAATATAATATGTGCGAGTTTGGATTAACAATTTATATACTTATATATATATTATAGGTATTCTATTATATATATAATTTTGTTTGGTATATGTACAGTCGTATAGTGAATTTATATATTAAATAAATTAAATTAAGGTTTCAAATATATATATATATATATATATGTATAGATAGAGTTATATTTTTATAATGTTTATCTGTATAGAATATATATTTTAAGTATAAAAGATATAAATACATTCAATGGATATCCATATATATATATATATACTACATATAGATAATTTAATGAGTAAAATATTTTATTAACGTAAATTACGAGACAACGGATAAAATATTGATATGCCTAGATATCATATATCCAAATTCGTACACGAAATGTATAACATTATTTAATATTAACCCGAAAATTATATTATCCTGTGCTTATATAATATATATATATATATATATATATATAGTTAAGTATAGGTATATTATATAACATGATAAAACATCTACTTTGAGATATATGGATATAGTATTGATTATATTATGGTATATATGTAAAATTTATATAATTATAAAGTTTCTTCTATATAAATATATATGGTTAATTAATATATTAATCTTAAGATGTATATGAAAAATGAAAAATCAAATATACTTGTATTTTGCATAACTATATGTATATATACAAAAATTTAAATAAATATTATATATATTTAGAGATTAATCGAAAATTTATATTCAATACATAACAATAATTATTGTTATTTAAATTTATTGAAACATCAATATATATATAGAAACTTGTATAGGTATTTATATAATTTTTAATGATCAATATTGGCAAGTTTTTTGGTTGATTAGTTTATTTGTATACAAAATAAACATTTATATATTACGTAAGATTTAAGCTCGGAATATTTTCTCGGAGCTCTTAAGAATATTTTCTAAAATAATGTATATATATAGATAGATAGATAGATAGATATACACAAAAAATAAAACTTTATCACCGCTTTTATCTATATATAAAATCTGATTCCATCAGCACTTCCAAAAATATAATAAATGTAGTATTATGATAATTTAAGTCATAATTTATATATCACAAATATTAGTATTAAAATAATTAAATACAATAATTCGCATAATTAACTATATAGAGAAAACAAATGTTTTAAAAGAATACTTTTAACTTTATATACTTTTTTTGTGTAAAATAAGGAGTAAGAAGGATATGAATTCCTATAAAATTATACAGATAGTAACAATAATAGGTTAACAGACACTATATATTTTTATAAAATTTCTTATAAAATTAAAAATATCCATGTATATATATATTGCCTGTTAACCTATTATTGTTACTATGGGTATATCATTAAAAAAGTTTATAATCAACAAAAACCACAGCTTTAATACGTTTTTTTTAATAATATTAATCTACTTATATATACAGTAATATATAGCATTTAATATCATTAAATATATAAGTTATGTTTTACAAGTGAAAAAAAATTATATTGTAGGATTCATTCATTCACGCAGTCCGTATATATAATATATATTCTTCATCTTTAAATCTTCATATTTATATATTATTAAGAACAGAAGAAACAAAAAATAACCCTTATTATAAATGCAATTATTTCAATTGTTATATAATATAAGAAGTTAAATAAGCTATTGTTCATATGCACTGTACTATACATATATGATATAGTGTATGATGTAAATGGATATAATTATGTACAGGTATACAAGTCATCAACGAAATAATTGTTGAATATAATATATATAATAATTGCACAAATAATCTTAAAATTAACATATTTATTATCATATATATACGAAATTGTATAATATATAAAAATACCTGAAAATTTGATATTTGAATAATGTTTTTCCTTTCGAAAAAGAAATTATGTTATACATGTTTGAAAATTAGCTATTTTATGATTAATCTTTTTCTTATTTAATACATGATAGCCCCTTTTAGAAACTTCTTTTTTTTTTTAATTTCTATATAGAAAACAAATGTCCTTATATAGCTTAAGATATATATTCATATGCGCGATAATCTATACATAACTTTTCTTCTGTTCAAAAATTTTAAAGTTTTGGCTTGATTACAAGAAAAACTTTTCTTTTTTTTTAGCTATAAGTTTATATGTATACATAGAAGGTCTATTAAGTTTGATCAGATATATATAGGGTTCGTATTGTTTATATATACATATATAATTACATATCAAATACATGTAAATACAGTATATAAGAAAAATATAGAATGTCCATTAAGAAAATTGAATTTATCTTATTCAATTCAATAATATATATGTTGAGAAAGTTACATCTTGTATATATAAAATACACGAAAATCTTTTAAAATAAATGAATATTATAATATAGATATTGTTTTTGTGTATGGATAGATAGAATTAAAAAAACTATGTTTAAATTATTCTAGATTTTAAAATGGTATTAAAATACTACTATAAAATATATTATAGATTTAAAGTTTATATGAGAGAAACTATAGGTAACGTATAACGTATTTTGCTTTTTTTTTTATTATATTATATACTATTTTATTAATTTTTTTTAAAACTATTATTATAAAATATCTAATTTATGTTTATATACATGCGATATATAGAGTACATTTTATTGAAGCTCTAACTATATATATACGTAATTTAAATGTATATACAGGACAATCTAAAAGGTACCAGTTATAGAGTGGCGGTTAAGGATTCTATGATGAATGTTAAATCGAAATTACTATATATAATAATAATATAGGAAATATTCCAAAGGATTAAATGTCTGTGGAGAACCTTTTATAAAGCACCCTGCATAATTATTCTATATATATACTATATATACAAATTGACATTATTTACATTTGAAAAACTTATGTCACATTAAGTTTTACCAGTTTTATTTTCCCCATAGAGTGATTCTATTTATATAGTATATACACATTCCATCTTTATATATATATATTTTATAAAATGAATAAAATACATAATATATTATACTTGAGAGTTTACATCATATTTATTTTATTACATTATATTATATATAAATAATTTTTATATATATAACATATATATATATAGGTTACATGTACATAAAAACAGAGTGACTTCGAAAGATTCTATCATAGAAATTTTCTAATATAATTATTTTACAATTGACAATTTCGCATTACAATTGACAATTGGTTTTAAGGTCTAACAACACCCTTCTGTTATTGGTTTCTTAATTTGTTAGGCTTACATGCAGTTAATCTAGAAGTATAGCGTAAACCAACTGATATAGGAATAATAATTTGTAACCTTTTTTGGTCTTCCTATATCGTACAATATATTTTAAATGCGAATAGTTAAACTTATACAAAACATACTATGGATATATTTAGGTGCATATATATTTATATATATATATATAATGTGATAGGATATAAAGTTCTTATGTAAATAAACATTTCATTTAGAAATGGATATAATATGTTCTTATACATTATTGTGTATATTAGGTTATTTTCTATATATATATATAAAATTATATTATTTCAAGTATGTATACAATATACATCTTTTAACCCTAAATTATATAATTCGGAAAATTATACTTATAGAAATTATTATTAAATATATAGAACGTTCAGGCAATCCACGATATAATATATATATATATAATAAAAATGATTTACATAGAATTGTCTTTGAATAAAAAAAAATCATAATTGTTATTGTCAAGTATATATATATAAAGAATATAAAGAATGTTATTTATTTTGACTTGAAAATCAGTAAAAAAAACTTACAAATATTTATAATTGAATATCGACTAAATGTTTGATTCCATTCCATGTAAAATTTTTATATTTATTCTATTCTCCGCACCGATCATGTCAAAGATGCAAATGGATTTAAACTAATATGAAAAGGTTTAACGAATATATAAGTTACATATTTGTGTAAATTAAATCTACATACATTGTATATACAAATATAGGTATCTAATTTTATAATTTTACATATATATACACTTATCTGTAATTTGTGTATTTATTTTTTAACATAAATCTCTCTTAAAATCAAAAATATATATATATATTATTTATATTATATATACATTGTAAAATTGTAATACATTTTCTTGAATAATACGACGGTATATAGAAAACTTAACTGTTGTTGTTGAAAACTTTTTATATATAAAGTTTCTTCTTTTCATTTTTGAATGGCTAAAAACTAAATTAATTGGCTTTTCTTCAATTTATATAAATATCTCTACATTTTAAGAGTATATATAAATATAAAAAAAAGTATATATGAACTTTATACATTTTATAATAAGAATTGTATTTTTATAAATATACAGAAAATCGGTTCGGTATATTATATATAGATATCGATATTAAGGAATAATAGTAAAAAATTGTCAATGGACAACGTTTTGTGAATTTTCAAATTACACACCATAAAGGTAACAAGAATGAATTGATTGATAAGTGGGTTTTTTATATTCTTTGCAAAATTATTTGTTAATAAAAATTACTTATAAAGTTTAACTCTATGGTGTAAATGATAAAAATGTCAACCTAAAATTCTAACGAAATTTTGCGGTCATGGGTTCGAATCCTATTGAATGCATAAAATATGTTTTGTGTTTTCGGTTATTTTTCGAATCTGAATTTTAACACAGAGTTGTATTTTCCGCTTGCGGTTGGTCGTACGGCTAATTACCGACACCGTAAAAGACACAAATTAAGAAACTAACAACAGAAGGCTGTTGTTGGACGTTAAAACCAGATTGTTAGTTGTATAGCGAAAAATTAATTTTAATTTTATTACTTATAAAGTTTTTTTAAGAAAACCAGCCGAATTTCGGATTTAAAAGAAATGTTATTGTGATCACATTTTCTCGAATTAGTTTATTATGTCCTCAAAAAAATAATAATTAATCATTGCATTTTTACTGCATCAAGAATTTTATTTATTAATATTTTTCAGAACATTATCAACTTTCATCGTGAACGGACGCATCTAAAAATATCATATTTTATTTAATCCTATACATCATAATTTCATTTATCTAACTCTCTATTATTACCTTTTCACTTATTGTTACCTTTATTTCTACTCCAAACAACAATAGTCTTTGTTACCCATTGTTTATTGCTATTGTCTTTTCCATACAAATCTCATAATACCAAATCAATTTACCATTTATTATATCAAACACAATATATATATAAATACAATATATATTATCAACACAATATACAATCATTTAAAATACAATATACAATATAAAATTAATTATACAAAACTGAAACTGTTTTCTTGGCCTAGCTGTACCATCTTACGGGGGTTTTAGTAAAAGTTCATCAAACCAAAGTTCATTAACCCATGAAAAAGACCTAGAGGAGAAACATGGCTTGTTCTTCGGATGGGATGATAACAAATAATTACTATGACTTACTGGATACCGATAAACGCCCAATAAAATCTTCCACCAAACGAAAAACAGATAAAAATGGTACTGCATTCCACCTAAATAGTCTGGGGGACTTCCCAATCCCACCAAATAAAAGAGCTACCAACACCCAACGGGGATCCAACCTTTCACCTAAATTCATTGTCATAAAACACAAAAACCCGGACTCCAACTTGAGGTCGCTTAATATATTCCTTTTGACTAAATCTATCGACGCAATATCTTCAGGCGTCCAGGATATTTCTTTCACTAGGGACGGTAACGTTCTAATACTTACAAAATCCGAATATCAGGCTTCCCTGTTCTTAAGGACTACACAACTTCCGTCGCTCTGCGATATACAATGTTCCCTTCACCCTACTCTCAACCACTGTAAGGGGGTTGTATACTCGGCTGAACTAAGGAACCTCAACGAAAACGAGATAGTTTCTGGTTTGGCAGACCAAAACGTTATAGAATGTCGAAAGATTACAAAATTATTAAATGGTGTGCGTGTTAACACGGGTCTTCACATCTTAACTTTCAACTCATTTTCCCTGCCAACGAATATTAAGGTAGGCTTCATCAATACTGAGGTTAGGCCATACGTTCCAAATCCAATGCAATGCAATAACTGTTTTAGACTGGGCCATACACAAAAATTCTGTAAATCTCCACAAATGTGTGAAATTTGTGCATCGGCTGCCCATGAGAATACAAGATGCGAAAAGGTCTGCTGCATTAATTGCAAGTCGCAACATACTTCTACAAACAAACGCTGCCCTGCATACGCAAAACGTAAGCATATAATTGAATTAACCACTATCAATAAAATTAGCTATAAGGCGGCAACGGAACAGGCCAACCAGATCCAAAACCCTATGATCACAGGCCCAATTGAAACGGTAGATCAGGCCATCGAAAACAAAAACAAAAAACACAATATTAAAGGGCCAAAACCCAACACAATATTAACAACTAACAATTCAACAAACGAAAACAGTAATAAAACACAAATACCTAACAAGCCAGCACCTATATTAAATGCAAACAACAACCAAACCATTACGCAAATGGATGGCCCCAGTGGTCAAGCTTCACATACTACTTCAAAACCACTAAAATTACTACAAGAAAACACTCAAACTAGTAACTTAAAAACAATAACCAAAAACCAACACCACGAACACTCTTCAAACATAAATAACTCCAACAACGATTCGAGACCATTTTCTAAAATGGGTCCTACTGTGCTTCAATTTGAACCCACTCCTACAATATAAGCTTGCAACCCCTAATATTAACAATTATCTATATCAAATGGCTCTACAAATTCTGCAGTGGAACATCAAGGGTTACCGCAATAACTACCCGGAGCTGGGAATATTGATAAATACATTTAAACCTGACGTCATCGCTTTACAGGAAACCCATTGCAAAAATGGAGACACTCCCTACCTGCCCTCGCAATATGCGGGTGTATTCCTAAACCTACCCTCAAATACATCATCAAGGGGTGGCATAGCCATCCTTATCCGGAAAAACATTCCTTTCACTTCTATACAACTAAATTCCTTCCCACTAAGTCTTGGTATATCCATTAATGCCGTTTCCAGGATTGACATCATTTGCACGTACATTCACCCTGACGACAGGATCAATCTGGACACCCTTATGGATCTATATGCGTCATTATCTTCAAGAACAATACTTTTGGGTGATTTTAACGCCTGGAATACCATTTGGGGTTCCCGGCGCACAAACCGCAGGGGTTCTACACTGGAATCCTTCTTCCTAGCAAACGATATGATCATCTTGAATGACGGTTCTCCCACACATTTTTCCACTCACGGTACATTCACACATATTGATTTAACTGCTTGTACCGCTTCCCTCGCACCTATTTCTTCTTGGAAGATCCTTGATGACCTCCATGGCAGCGATCATTTCCCAATAATAACCTCGATCTCCTCGATACTGGGTGGAAAGAATAATCGCAAATTCATCCCTAAATTCAATCTTGACCGCGCCAATTGGCCATCATACACGGGAGATGTGGATGCATTCCTTTCTGAAACACCTGCCAGCCCAAACATCAACCGGGAGGCTGCTGTTATCCATAGGGCTATGTTGTACGGGGCACACAAAAATATTCCGCAAACGGCAGGCCCGCCTGCTGGGTCGCGATCCGTCCCATGGTGGAATCCCTGCCTTACCAAGCTATACTCGGAAAAGAAGAAAAATTGGAAAGAATTTAAAAAGCACCCCACAATACAGAACATGATGGCATTCAAAAGGGCTAACGCGATTTTTCGCAGGGAAGTTCGCGCTAGTAAAAGGGCTTCATTCCATAAATTCACCTCCTCCATCAATACAAACACTCCCTGTACAACCATGTGGAAAAATATCAGGGCCCTCTCGGGTGCTAAAGCATCCCAAGATATAGGTCACATAAGGGTGGCCGACGTATCATTGGTGCACCCTGTAAACATCGGTGAGGCTTTTGGTAATTTCTGGAGGGACGAATCGGACGATAGCAACTTCTCAAACGACTTCCGCAATGCAAAAACGTCGGTGAATACTATCGAATATTCCAATATCGTACCATCTCGTGATGCGGAGAAGATCGATGGTCCCGTGGGTATCTTCGAATTCGATACCGCACTCCAAACGTTATCGGGAAATACTCCTGGAATGGACAGGATAAACTACGCCTTTATCAAACACCTATCGGGTGGTATTAAAATAAGGTTGTGCAATTTGTTTAATAATATTTTTTCATCTGGCATCATACCACAGGCCTGGAAAACGGCCATCATAATTCCAATCCTTAAACCTGGCTCCTCTCCCGACTCCATTAACTCTTACCGCCCTATATCCTTGTTATCCTGTGTTGGTAAGGTCTTGGAAAAAATTATTGCCCGGCGCGTGTCATGGTTGGGTGAATATAAACATCTTATCACCGATCATCAATACGCTTTTCGAAGAGGACGGGGCACACAGGATGCACTTCTCCATCTCGATTACCTTATATCAAACTTTATTTCCCATCGAAACCATGCCAGCGTATTGGCTATCGATTTCAAGAAGGCATTCGACAGAATTGGCATCCACTCTATCATCGGGGAATTACAAAAATGGAAGGTGGGCCCGAACATACTCCGGTATATAAACAGTTTTCTAACCGGTCGCTTTTTCCGGGTACGAGTAAATAATCACCTCTCCACAATTCGCCCATTGCATAATGGTATACCTCAGGGATCCCCAATTTCGGTCATACTATTTATCATTGCCTTTAATGGACTGAGTAGAACTCTTGAGGGTCATAAAACATTTCACCATGTATTGTACGCGGATGATCTTATTATTACATTCAAACACAATAAAACTTCACAAGGCAACGAAATAGATGGCCTATTTCGGGACGTGTCTCAATGGGCCAATAGGTCTGGGGCCATGATTTCGTTTCCAAAGTGCAAACATCTTCATATCTGCCGTAAAAGAAATTGTGTTGTGGACAGTATCAACATTAACAACACTCAAATTCTACTATGTGACAATTTGAGCCTGTTGGGTATAACAATAACTAGTAGATATTATTGGAATCTACATATCGAAGTATTACGGCGTTCACTTTCTAAGAGGTTAAATATCTTAAAATGCTTGACACCCCGCAACAGTGGTTCCAATACTAAAACGCTACTGCAGGTATCGAGGGCTATAATACTGGCAAAAATCGATTACGGGCTGCCGTTGTACGGCAGGTGCGCTAATTCCACCCTGAACATCCTATCACCAATTTACCATGCTGCCGCCCGTTTATGCGTCGGTGCTTTCCGCACAACTCCAACGATGCATCTCCTGGTGGAGGCGGGATTTCCGCCTTTGGGCGAGCGTATAAAATTCGCCACAGCAAAAACAATTACTAGAATATCATACGGTAATATCACCCCCCTCAAAAACGATCTACGATGGATTCGCCGAAAAGGCCGTGTGGCTCGTACACCATCAGTCTTGGAGGTCGCGCAACGCATATTGAATGACATGAACATCAGCGCCAATATACAAAAACGTTTCTTTCCACCACATCCCCCTTGGAATCTTCCTATACACAACATCGACCTCTCATTGTCTGAATACACCAGGGCAAATACCAACCCACGGCAATACCAGGCTCTATTCTCAAACACCATTTCTTTCCATCGGTTGGATGGTTTTCAACCTATCTTTTGTGATGGATCAAGGAGACATGAAGTGACCGGGTTCTCGGTGGTCGATTTCACGGGGCGAGTGTTGGTGACGCAAAATTTGCCATTTGGCGCTTCATCACTAACGGCCGAGGTTGCGGCAATCATCTGGGCTATCGAACATATAGATCGGACCGGGGGAAAATTTTGTATTTGTTCGGATAGTTTGTCCGCCATTAAAAAAATTACAAACATCAACAGACCCGACCACTTGTTCGACAAAATCCGTAATACGTTGACCACATGCCGAAACAAAATTAGGCTCCTTTGGCTTCCTGGCCACGTGGGTATAGGGGGAAATGACCGGGCGGATGAATTGGCAAAATTCACCACCATCGCTCCATTAACGACCTACCCAATAATCACACCTGGTGATATAAACCGCTTAATGCGGGATCATATACACGAGATATTTATTGCAAAATGGAGGACTAGGCCTCAACTATATAGCGGAATCATCAACAGCCACGCTAAAATCGCCCCGCATATTTCCACCCTAACAAGACGTGACTCAACGACCCTCACCCGTTTGAGATTGGGGCATACATATTTCACCCACCACCATCTCCTGCACACCAATATGGAGCCGCCAATATGTAATATTTGCAATACCAGCAACTCCGTAAAACATATTCTGGATGAATGCTCATTATACGCCAATCTACGCAAAACCATCATACCCACTGGTAGCATCACAACCCTACTCAGCAACGACTCCATAATGAACTCTCATACACTAATTCTAGACTTCTTAAAACAAACCATACTGCATAAACAATTATAACAACCCAATGTACCTGCTTAACAAAAGTAAATTCTATCATTTTCCATCTCATTAAGCAACTTCCCAATCTAACAAACCGAGCCGAAGGCCCTGGTAGCCAGTGCTTGATATACATACTGCATCCGTATTTTATATACCATGTTAGTAGTCTTAATAATAATAATAATAATTATTAATATTTTTGTATATTCTTTTTTTTATAATCATATATATATAGAAATTCATAACACACATATATAGATACATTAAAGAAAATAAATAAAGATACAGGTTATCAAAAAAAGTTTTTAAATTTAAAAATAAAAAATATTATATACATATTTCAAAGGATTTTATATGATATACGTTTTTATATAAAATATATAAATAGTCGCAACATATATATAAATGCGTTAATGTTTTATATGTAATCAACATTTCCATTTTATATATAGAAAGAATTTTATTTTGTTTTTAATAATAACACAAATATTATATAACATTTGATAGCTTTAAAATTGAATTATATATTCATTTTTTTTTGTATTGAATATTTCTATAACCAACTGTTGGATCCCAAAAAATATTTACTTTATACTTTATATATTGATGAGATGCATATGTGTTTTGAAATGTATTTCTATATATGTATACTATATTATATATCCACCTTTAGTCAAATTTTATATATATTTTATACATATTATATATATACATATTATGATATTATATAATATAAAAACTGAAAAACTTTATCCTATATTGTTATTTTCATTATTCCAAAAGTTTTTCCATTAACTTTCCTATTATTATTATTATTATTTTTATTTTCATATATTATAAAATAGAATATTATCTGGTATATTTAATATTTGAATTTAAAAGCAAAGCAAATATTAATTTTTACAAATATATAATTTTATTATATGTGCAAAAATTCTAAAGCATAGATTTTAATACATTTAATACATAATAAAATTTGCTTAAATATCAAAGTAAATATATTGAGGAAATTCCTCATATTCTATCATACGCTAGATATTAAGCGTAATACTGTATATATTACAAATTGAATAATATCTATAAAATTAACAAAAGTTTGAAAGATTTTTTCCAATTATGGTTTGCGAATCGATATCGAATCTATATAACAATTTTCTAATTCGCAAAACTATACTGATAATATCGTAAAGGAATTGAATGTATTACATATATAAATTTAAAAATAGCAAAACATTATCATTCCACCAAGTACAGAGAGCTCAGCATAAACGCAATTGCATATTCATTAGAAAAATCATAAAAATATACAAATATTATATATATACTATAGAACGATTAAATAAAATAATGGTTTTGAAATTGTTTATAAATTTGTCTAAAAAAGGATCATGTTGTTAAATTTTTCTATATATATATTCTTTTTGGTAAAATAAAACGTTTTTTGAGAAACTCACTCTAATGGCAGATTAATAAAAAAATACGTGTATGGTATATAGTAAATACAAAAAAAAATAAAACTTTAAGATAAAGAAAAATTCATTTTTCGACCATATAGTTTGAAATTTTATTTTTACAATATTGATCGAAAAGAGTGCGTTTAGATTTTTTAATCATTCGTTTAATATATATATTGATTTTTATTACAAATAAAATGAAAACTTTTACATATATAAATCCCCGCATTTATGAATGATTATTAAAAAACAAATAAAACCAAAAAAACAACTAACTTTATAATCTGTATGACTTGCGTTTGATACAATATATTTATATAATAATATGCAAGGCACGTCATCCATACCTTATATACAAAAACATCTATTTTTATATATATAATATATATGTATACCTACACATTTATTCATTTGCATATATCGAGGTAATGAAATGAAAACCGTGTTATGCATATATATATATACATGATGATCACAGGGGGAAATATTTTTTTAAACTTTAATACATATAGGAAAAACAAATATTTTACATCACTGTTTTTCTTCAATGTACGTTAAATTTTAAAGTAGGTATTGTATGTATGCAAATGTATATATAAGGAAAAAGAATACAAACAATATATAAAAAAAAAATTCTAATGTAAAATACCTATATATATATAATGAAAAGTCACATTCACGATATGACAATATGAATAATATTGTGTGGATATAAATATATATATATATATATGATATAGTATTAAAATAATACAGAATTGTATTAAATGAACAATATATAATGTTATATATGCGGAAAGCCGAATAATGCCTAAAGGCTAAACTTGCATTATTATACCGATATACCGATAGATGCAAAGAGACGTGTGTATATACACTGTTCCATGCAATACTGCATGGTACGATGTTACTGCATACAATTACTATATGAATATTTCATTAACTATAACTATATGTATAAAAATATACCTATACGACATATTTAAAATATAAATGAATAAAGAATAATATTTTTTTGTCATTGATTGTATTATATATATTATTGTATAACCTTTATTATATACCATATTATATGGTCCATATACATATAAATAAATGCTTATTTAAAAAAAAAGCTTTTTAGATTTGAATTGAGTTTCCCACAGGTTTTTATGCAAATTAAAATAATGCAAAAATAATAACAACACAATTATAAAACCCTTTTACCTTCCTAATATAACGAATGCACTCGCTGTGTATTTTCCTAGTAAAATCAAAATATAAAAGCGTTTATTATCGTTATAGTTTTTTAATCAAAGATTTCATATATATACTTAAATTTAATTTAATACGGAGTTTTATTTGCATAAATGAATTCAATTTATATATGAGCCTATTGAAAAGAAAATTCCAATTAAGGAAAACATTTATCTACATACACAGGGTTTGCAAGAGGTATAGAAGAAATATTGTGCATCAATTAGTCGGATGCATTTCATTAAAACAAATGAGATTTGATCAGATTTAATTATGCAACTTTGAATAAGAAATATTCATGATTTATACCCATATATAAAACTTACAGTATTTTTCTTTTATTAAAAAAAACAGATTATTAACAATATCAACTTTATCGGGTATTGCTGGTACAATATGTACAATATGTTCCTATCAACGTGTTCCATGTCATTTACAAGATCCATTAAAAGGAGCTGCACTTGTATATGCATTAGTTTTTTATTTTTTCTTTTGTAAAAAAGGTAATTATAGATAAAAAAACGAAATATTTTGTTATTAGTAAAAACTATATAGATAGATACTCAATTATAAATTCATTGAATTTAATATAAATATCTATATATATATACAAAATAGTAATGGGTCTACAACGAATATTTTCTGCCACAACAGCTGTTGTTGGCATATTTATATCAGTTGATTATGGATTATGTGATGGTTTTCGTTGTCGTGGTATTGATTTACCATCGTCCAAACAAATGCCACCACAAGATTCACATCTTATAATTACATCATCATTATCGTCGACGTCTTCAGTATTGGAATCAACCATAAAGGATCCGTGGAGTACAAGAGCATTTTGGTCATTAATATATCTATTTGGAATTGCATTATGGACTATACATTTAACGTTGCTAGAAGGACATGTTGTTACATTTTCAAATGTAAATACATTTCTGTATTATATTATAATTATAATTTATATTATAATTAGTTTGTTGACATTGATTGGTTTTGTTTTAATTAATATTCTTATTTCTATAATAAAACATATATACATATATAGAATATTCATAATATAGCTAAAAATAATTCATTAACAACCGTATCACGTATTGTATCAAATAGTGATACAGCAAATCAACTACTTACAAACCATAATAGACATTCGGAACGTAATGCACATAAATTAAATAGAAGAAAAAAACCTCAGGCATTACATGTTGCCATTTGGATACATATAATCGGTTTTCCATTGGTTTTAATGTCCGGTTGGATTGATATTATTCCAAGAACAGGAAATGTAATGAAATTTAATTTTGTTTTTATATTATTGGTTTTCATATTTGTTTTGAATTGTTAATTACATAGAGAAGATGTATTATATATATGTTTTAAAATCTTATATAGCTATAATATGTTTATAATATATATATATATTTAGGTAACATCGATAGAGAAATTTTGGCAAGATACGGGTAATACAATTTTATGTCATTTAAATCTACAAACAAATGTACCTGAAAATCATGAAAAAACATTGGAATTTTTATCAAATTTAACACCAGGTAGTTTATTATACAATAAAACCGTCCAAAAATTACGTTTGCGTAATAAACGTAATTTACAAAAAAATGAAGTCAATAATGATGATGATGATAATGATGAACGATATATATTGAGTGAAAATCAAAGATATTTTCATAAAAAAATTAATATGGCATCCAAAAGTCATTCAATATCAGAGGAATTAACAACAAAATCTACGATTACTTTAACAACATCACAAATAACAACTAATGGCAATAGTTTAAATTCAACGACAACATCAACTTCATCACCAATTATCACTTCAGAATCAATAGACACTTCATTCACCACAATATCACCAGTTAATATAAAACATAATAAAAATACAATTAATCATATTGTAAAACCTAATTTTTATCAAATTAATAATATAACCCATACGCATACAAATAATCATTCATCAGTAAAATCAAATACGATGATAAACACACATAAAAAAATTAATACAGAAAAATATTGGAAAAAATGGACAAATTATATGAAGCACAAACATAAATTAAATAACCATAATAATAACAGGAGTACTAATACTAATAATAATAATAATGCACATATAAATAATAACAATAACAATAACAATAATAATAATAATCAAACGCCAATAAAAGTGTCACGTCTTGTATTAAATACAAATGGAATTATACGAGAAGATTGTATTCAATTAAGGATCTATTCAATGGTGTTTATATTAACCTATATTATATTTATTATATGTTTATTTTATTTCTTATTTATATCTGAATCGGCTGTTTTTACAGTAGCAATTATCACATCAACATTACCGATGATTGGTATATTTTGGTCAATGTTTGAATTACAAACGAATGGAAATATTGGTAAGTGTGCATATTTCACAATAAATAAATACTATAATAATTATATTAAAATGTCTATTTACGCATCTGGTTAAATTATTTTAGTATATGAGAAATTAAAGCAATGTCAACGAAATGTATAAAAACAATTTTTTTTGAAGAGTCCAATCTGAATGTATCGGCAAATAAAAATCTATATAATTTTATTTTCCCATTTTAGTTATTATACAATTATCACAATGAAATGTTTTGTGAAATTCAATTGAAATGTTTTTGTTAATTCAAATAAAAAAATGTTTTAATTTTGTTTCTCGTTTCTCGTATTATATTATATTATAAATATAGCTAAATTAAAATGGTCACCAGAAGTAACAGGTGAATTAATATGTTCATTACTTGGTACACCAATTGTACTACTGGGTATTACATTATTATGCAGATCACACTTATATGACAGGATATCAATATCGTTACCAGCAAGAACATTATATACATCGTTAACATCTCGTGATGCAGCATAATAATTAAAAAAAATGTATCCGTTTGTATAAAATAATTTTTTAATTGTTTCAAGCTTTTTGTGTAATAAAATTAGTGTACTTTTTAATTCATCATTTATATATGTATATATATATATATATATTTCAAATGATGTGTATATATACATAAATGATGATAAATAACTTTTTATACAATATACATATACCTACATATACATATATATTTAAAATACGTTTACATATAGTAATAAATATACCATGTATATAGTATAACAGAATAAAAAATGTTATAGTTTTTAAAAACAAGCAAAAAATGTTAAACAATGTAAATTAAAAAAAAAATTATATTATATAGATGCGAGACATTTTGAATGTTGATTGTATATATATGGTAAAATGGTATTTGTATTATGAATTGAATATTCAACAACAACAACAAAAAAATTGTGAAACACATTTTTATACAAAAATTTCAGGATTTTATTAATCAAATTTTGAACATATACATAATTTCATTATTGTAATATATAGTATATACCATAATATTATCCAAGTTATATTGAAATACCATTTGTTTATTATATATGGTGTGTAAATTATTGTGCTTTTAACGCTTGATATACATTTTGAAAAATTAAAATGTATAAATACTCTAAATATACTGATAATTGATTAAAATGTCAATCAGATTATATACACATAGACACACAGTTCATCCGATGGTAATATTGATATTAAAAGTATCTATACGCTAAGTACTTCCAGTATACCACGATAATGATGAGTATATAAAAATATCGAAATAATCAAATCTAAAATCAAACAACTGTTGCGATAAAAATGATTTTACCTAAAAAAAGTGAAATTATCCATTCTATACTAATAAAACTAAAGTTATTGGACTTTTAAAAATTAAATCACTTCGCATATTTATCTCTGAATGGAATCTACAAACCACATCCATTTTTAATAAAGTAAAATATATATATAGTAAAAAGGTTCGTATTGCTACAGTTATATAAATGTAAACATTTGTTTATATATATTCAACATATAATATATGTTAACATCAATTAATTTTTCAATTCATATATACTTCATCAAATAAATTCAAGAAATAAAAAGAAAACAAAGCATAAACTCCCAAGATACCGTATAAACCGCATATATAACCAAAGTTATATAACCATATTTTTTGTAATATTAATATAAAGAGAACCATGCATTTGAAGACATGGAAAAACATATATTATATAGATATTTTATTTTTTTATATACATATTTGATTTCAGAATATAGACAATAAACACACATTTTCGGGATAAATATATGCAAAAGATTTGATAATATTACAATAGATATTAAAAAAAAAAAGAAATAGAAATTTCACATCACCAAATCCGAAAAAATAAAATCAAATTGGATTATTCCTAATCTATATAGACATTGTATAATATATGAATTTTAATATAAATTCTATATATAGAAGGTATATAGATAAAGGTGCGAATTTCTGCAGGTAAAACATTATATAATACATATATTCAGAATTCAGATAAATAAAATCCACTGATATACAAATAAATAAAATACTTAACGCAAGTAAATATTGTTGGATAAAATTGAATATATTCAAAAATCAGATCAAAATGTTTATCCTTGTATGTGTATATATATTTTAAGTATTTCATTTCAACATCCTCATGCTGATGATAAATATCATCATATAAAAATAAATGATGGATGTCAAATGTTGTGAATATGATAAAATGAAGAAATAATTGTTAAACTGTTGTCAAAATATATCTCTATATCTACATTTATCAGTATATTATCGTGTATTACACATATTCTTTCACATTTTTTCTTCATCTATATATCTGTTATATACAAATATGTATATATATACATTCCTTTGAGGCCTGTTATAATAATAAATTCATGAATTGTTGAGAAAAAAACAAGTTTATTGTGGTCGGTCATACCAAATAAAAATATATACAACATTTAATGAACAATGATTTGGACCTAAACAAAAATCTCTATGCGTATATATACATCTCATTAATTTGAAATGTGACCACCGTATATATGTAATATACGAAATACGAATTGAAATAAATAAAAAAGGACATTTTTATACCCTTATCTTTCCTTTTTTTTTCTCTATAATATATTTAAATTTGAAAATAATTGGGTATATATTCGACAACAATCAAATTTTTTATATATATATAGTATATATACGGTTCTAAAAGACACCTCTTAAACCCCATTACCCATATAATATAATATATACGTATATAATGTTATATTTAGCATATCATTAAGTATATATATTTTGTCTTATATACAAAATTTGGATTCCCATATATATATTAAAAGTCAAAGATTATATATAATCATTCGTTAATTCGTTATATTTGAATTAAAAAATTATAATAAGGCCGATCTATATATGAATGATTGATGATAAAACAAACATCCAATATGAATAATAAATGATTTCCATGAACGAAAGGTAATCTATATATACCATATAAGTATACTTGAAATTTGTGAAAATATTATAGACAACATAAATATTACCAGAATTACTAACGATTAACTTAATCATATTTTACCTTACCTCACTGAAATGTTTATATAAAGTGGAATATATATGTCATAAAATATATCTATAATATTGAAAACCATTCAATGAAAAAATAGTAATAATATGGTTTTTGCAATAATGAAATTAAATTGATCAATGAAAATGAATCTTAATTATGTTATAATATAACTATATAAAATTAAAATGTGTCTATGAAATTTATATACTTATAGAAATAAAATTAAAATACAATTAATATGGTTGTTATATACATATACAAATTTCAAAACAAAACGATTATCATTAAAAAAATATATAATAGTTGTATTTTTTCATATAATCAAATATTTGAGAAAAAAAAAACTAAGGGAAAATAAAAAAAATGTAATAAATCACGTCCAAAAAAAATTTAAAAAACATTCGCATATATATGATTTTTTTTAAAATTATGAACACATTTTGAATAATTTATTTGTGATTAAAAAAATATATACTTTAATATAAAAAGAATTTTGAAAACCCAAACATAAAATTTAATTATTATAATATATGACGCGAATTATTAAAAAAAAAATCAAAATCAATTTCACATATAAAGAGACATGTTCAAACAACGTTTTTATAAATGACATAGTTTGGTTTTATTTTATAATTTTTATAAATATTATATATGTGTATATATATATTTTTAAGTCATAATTCCAACCATATATTATAATTTTAATGCAAAAGCAATTATGCATAATTATTTTTAATTGAAAAACATTTAACAAATATGCAACAAATTTTAAAATAAATGAATTGTTATAATTATGATTTTAAAAAAAGTTTTCGTGTATATGTCAGTCATATTTTCTACTATTTAACATCAATAACATATATATAGAGGAATATATAAATATAAAAAATTAATTATTTTAATGTTTATCGCATATTTTATTGTATAACACAAAAAATATTATATTATAAGAAAACTGTTATTATATTATGTGTGTGCCAAAAAAAAAAAAATACAAAAATCCAATTTTGCTATAAAATATTTTAACAAATTTAATAATATTTAAAAAAAAACAATATATATATTTATTTGATTTACTTTTTAATTATTTCACCAAATTTATTATATGTATATGTATAAACAATAATATATATATATTGAATAACATTTAAAAATGAAAATGAAAATAAAAATGCAAAATTTTTAAAACAAATAAATGTATGACTTCCATAAAAAACAAAACAAGGAAAAATAAAATGTAATTGTTATAATTAATATATATAAATGTTATATGCTCAATAAATTTTGAATAATTATATTTAAACATGTATGAATAAGTATTTTTTTATACCTATATATCATATGGACTGTCTTTTACCATCTCTATATATATCAAACATATAGGACAATTATCAAACAGGGTTTTATATTCTCTGTACTATATATAATATAATATATAGATAAAACCTAGAACAAACATCACATACGGATGACCTGGATGGAAAGGGGGTTACATTTATCAACAATCAACCCTCAACTCCTCTTAACTATAAACTTTTCCATTTTTCAACAAACCTTAAACAGTTTTGGTTAAAACAAGAATAATATATCTTTAATAAGCTATTGGATGTTGGATCTCTATATGGAAGTGACGGGAAGTAGTGGGTTTAGAAAACATATTACTTGAAGTTACCGTTTTTCCATTTTTCCTTAAACCTCCAGATCTAAAATGTTAATTTAATTGAGTAGAAACAGTACAAAAGATATATCTCTAATAAATAATCCTTTGGATTTTAATGGGAAGAAGTGGATATATATAAGTAAGTATATGTATTATATGAAATTATATATATATATAGAGTTTATAAAATAATGAATTAAAAATAAAATGAATAACACTCACATTGCATTTTTAAATATTACGTATATGTAATACCGTAATACATAACGGCAAAAATGATTTTTTGAACTAATCTGAAAATAAAAAAAAAATTTTTATAAGGATATATTTTATATAGATATAATTATTACATATATATTTTAATAAAGAATTTATTTTGTATAATTTACCTCTAAAATCATGTATTATATTAATTTGTTCTTTTATCGAAATCGCACCTATACAGATTACAGAATATAAAGCGCACAATCATTTTATAATCAATTGAACCATATAATTTATATATGAAGATAAATAACCCGAACAAAAAAATGGAAACCGGCGCCACGTATAAAAAAAAAATAATAAATTATAATTATAAATTATAATTGCTTAAATGATTTTCTTATCATACCATTTTATTTTTAAATTTTTCATTACAGCGTTATGTATATGTATGTGTTAAACAAAAATATACTTTTTAAATCACATTAATTTATTTTAAACGATTAAAATTAAACAAAAATTAATTGAATTAAAAGTAAAGGAATAATTTTTCTACAATTTTTTATAAAAAAAACAGATAGATTTGAAATAAATAATTTTTTTTTCATATTGTATTAAAGTATATATTAACACACTCGTACTATTAAACACATTAATTAAATTAATTTATTATAATTTATTAAAATAAAAATGTTTTGTAATGTAAAAGAAATAAATTTTGTATTGCGTTTGATTAATTGGCCATTTTTTTTTTGCAATGAAAAAGTAGCGGAAAAATTGTAACATTGCATGGGTTGGAACAAGGGGAGAAATGAATAATTTATGCAATAGAAATTCCATGGAGAACATTTTTCAAATATGTTTCAAATCGATTATGTGCGTGTAGCATCGATGTGATTTTTTTTTGTTTTTGTGTAATACACACAATGTGTATACGGTAAACGGTATTTTATAAAACTCACATTTTGATATCTTTTTAGATTATTTTTAATAGAGAAAAAAGAACATTATATATTTATAATTTAAAAAACACATCTAACACATTTTATGGATCACCTTATCTGAATAGATTAAATTTGAATTTACACTATCATCATCATCATCATCAATCATTTATATGGAATTGTTGTTTTTTTTATTGATAAAATGAACATTTTTTCTCTTTTCTAGAGAATATTCAAACATCCCCCTACACCTCATCATATTAAACTCAAATGTTTATCATCATCATCATCATCATCTAGTCAGCCTGTCTGTACAAAGAAAAAGTTGCACACAAAAATAAAAAAAAAAACAAAAAGAAAAAGAACCTGATCGATCATTGAGTTTTTTTTCGTGTGTGTGGTGTTTCTTTTTTAATTATTATTATTTTATTTTAACCAATTTTTTTTATTTAAAAACATTAGATTTATTTAATTTTGTTTAATTAATTTAATTAAATAAATTATCGGCAATTAAAAGAAAAACAAAACAAGTAACATTTTAAATAGCAATGCAATATGTAATTACAAATTTATTTGATGTTTTATGAAAAAAAAAATAGTTGAATGCATTGTTCGTAAAAAAATTGAAGATATTCATGGATGTGTTTTAGATGGTTGAGGGAGGGAGTGTGTGTTTTGTTCGACGACGCGGTCGGTATATCTTTTAATTTTTTGTTAATAAAAAATGTGTTAAAATGTTCACTTTTTATTCTGGTTGACCTTAATTAAATAATTTGTGTGTGTTTTTTGTTTTTTGCAATAATTATAATATTTAAAGGCAAAAATTCAAGGATATAAAAAAAATATATTGTATTATTTTGTTTTTACAATACAACAACAAAAATTGTCTTTGTTTTTACATTTTGTATAGTGAATTTTTCAAATACAACACATTTTGGTATATATATTTTTTAATTTTTTTTAAATATTCGCAGGGCAGTATTTATTTAAAAGGCAAACTAAAAAAAAATTGTATTTAGGACCTCCTCAAAGTTAAAATAAAATATAATTATAATATATGATGTGTTAAAATTTAAAAAACAACTTAAAATTAAATTATATTTTCATTTATTAATTGTATTGAATATATATATAAAAAAAACACAATAATTGAAAACAGCATGGATTATTAATAATGAAATGAATTGTAAATAAAAAAAAATGCACATGCATATGATTTGCTCACATCTCATATGGTTTATATTGGAAGAGAACAAGACGTGAATTTTATTATGCATGGTGGAGTGTGACTGTGTGTGACATAATGAACTAAATGTACGTGGGTGCGTGAGTTCATATATTTATTTTATTTTGTTTTGCACTGAACTGAATGGTTGTCTGGTGTGACGGTGGGTTACCATCTAACTTTAAAATTAAAATAGAAAAATTTAATTATTATTTTTATATATAAAACAGTAACAATAGATTGTATTACTATAATTTTTAAATCATAATTTGTGATACTATAGAATATAGGTTGAATATAGTAATTTATGAATGAATGAGAAAAAAAAGAACAAAGTAGCAAAAAAAATTGTTATTTTTGTAATCAAGTGAATATCAGATTTACCAGTGAATAGTGAATAGTGAATATATAATGCATATGTAAAATGCGTAGGTGAATGCAATATTTTTCGAAACATATGTTATTGGAATAGTGTGCGTGCGTGTTTACTTATTTACTTGAATAAATAAAATCATAATTCATAAAGTGCAATCATCATATATATATTTATCCGTAATTTTAATTGAAAACACATTCATGCACATTAAAACAATTATTTTATGAACAGAGAGAGAGGAGAGAGCAAACACAGAAAAATTCAATTCATTTTAAGTTTATGCTGTGTGTGTGTCCAACAACGTTCATTTATTCATTTTTAATAAAATATTTTTTTTTCTTTTTTTTTATTTTATGTGAAAAAAAAAATCAGATTACGGAGATGTGATGAATATTTTATTATAGAAAAAAAAAACAATTGCTGTGTGTGAAAAAAAAATAAATAAATAATTAATTATCAATTATCAAAAACAAAAAAAAATATTGTGTATTATTATTTTAAAGTGAAATTATAATAATGAAATTAAAGAAAGAATAAAAGAAATATAATAAAGGAAATTTTATTTTTTCCATTTGCACTGCCAGACTACGCCTTTTGCGAGTGTGAGTTAGTGTAGTGTAAAATAAAATAAAATAAAATAAAAATAAAAAAAAATTATTCAATGCGCCTTTGGTGAATTGAATATTGAATGCATGAAGAAAAAAAATTCTGTGGCATACGCCATATTTTTGATAGTTTTTTTTATGCCACTGCCATTGTATGGGGATATTGAAATTGGAAATACACAAAAATCGAATTATTTTGGGTAAATAATTGTTTTTTTTGTTATGATTATTATAATTAATATTTAAAAAAACAACAATATTTAATTTGAATATTAAACATCGTAAAAAATGTATAATATTTATAAATATATATTATAACAAAATAAGTATTTAATTTGTAATAGAATATATGAGGGTAATTTATTTTTTTTTGAAAAAAATGTTTCGTTTTTAAGTGGTAAAGAATATTTTTTATATGATGAGGGTAAAAATAAAAGTCCCAACAAAATACACAATGAATATGGTTTTATTTTTACATTACTTGCATGATGTAAGTAATTTGTTTTTTAATTTACAATTACAAAGTTTTTTTTTTGGTAAAAAATTGGTGTTCCGGAATCAAGTTATTATTTTGAAAAAAAATTATATGTTCTAAAGTCTAAACTATTAATTAATCAAGTGTATATATTATATTGGGGGTTGTTTTTTTTTGTTTTTATTGTTGCTAATTTTTTTTTTCTTATTTAAATATATGTTTATGTATGACTGTATAATTAAGTATTTACATTGATGATAACACACAAAGGGGATGTAGATATATTTTATGATAGCAGCAAATTTTAACATTAAAAACATAAGAAATAAAAGACGATTGAAAAACATCCGACGCCATTTTAACACATGTATTTCTTTTCTATATTCTGAATATATATACCAAATACCACTATATCTATATATATTTTTATTTTTCTAAATTCTAAACCCTCAATTTTGTTTGTTTTTTTTTTTTAATTAAATTCAAAGGGGTTGGTAAATAATAATAATGATAATTTACTTTATTCTACGTTATCTTTTTTTAATAGAGGTTTTTTTCAGGTGTTAAAAAAGTATATTTTATAATATTATATTATTATTATTAGAATAAGTGATATGGTATTATATTTTGATAGTTTTTTTTTGTTTTGATACATTATATAATTTTTGTAAAACTATAGAAAAACTGTGGATATACAACTTATTTTATTACAATATTATTGGTATATTAAATATATTACTTGTAAATTAAATCGTAACAATTAAAACCAGTAATGCGATTTCAAACAGATCCATAATTATGTCCATACTCTGGTAAATTTTTAATTAAGTTATAACAAAAACAAATATATGAATATCTGTATAATTATCCAAAAAAATATACTTTATCAATTATATTAAATGCGTACAGACAAAATCAACCCTTAAAAATATATTGGTAAAAGTTCATTAAACTTGATCGGTTTTTATGGTAAATTAAAGGAATCATTTATAGTTGAGCCCCATAACAAATTATCCTCGATTGTATATTTTTTTTATAAAAAATACATATGCATTCATACAATGTATAAATAAGTAGAATTTGCTGAATGTTTTAAATTTGTTTTCTGGTTGTTTGGTCAAAACTGCAGTAGACAGCATTTAAATTAAAATAATATGTTCACAAATAAAAATATATTTGTATTAAAAAAAAAATAACAGAATACC
This sequence comes from Dilophus febrilis, assembly GCA_958336335.1. NCBI lineage: Eukaryota > Metazoa > Arthropoda > Insecta > Diptera > Bibionidae > Dilophus > Dilophus febrilis. The sequence goes on along the minus strand of OY284470.1, from coordinate 15,782,134 downwards.
AAAATGTGTATACAAAAAGATAACAAAAAAAAAACAAACTGGTTTTATTTATTAATCTTTACCAAAAATTGAATAGATTGCATTTAGTTATTTTAAACATCTTGTATTCTCGACAGCTTAAAAAATTATATGTTGTTTAATTTTTGTTTGTTTCTTATTATATAGAAGATCTTTTCTTCTTACGTTCTTAATTTTTCTTTGCATTCTTCTTTTTTTTTTGTTTTTTTTTTTTTTTATTGATGTTATTTAGTGTTACTTTATTACGACTTGCATTCAATATATTGTAGAAAAGATACTACAAATATATTTAATAAATAACATATCGGTCAACCAAATTTTAAATACGTGTTTAGTACGTGCTATATATAATATTAATATTTTTATTATCATTATTATTAATTTCCTTTTATTTTTCTTTCCATCTTTCAAATAATTGTTGATTATTCATCCATTAAGTAGGGCAATAATTAGTATGTAGGTAGTGGGAATAGTAAGATTTTCTTTTGTTTTTTGTTTTTTTGATGTGTTAATTTATTATTTACTTTTACCAATTTAGTTCTTTTATTTAATAGTATGGCATTGTGTAATAAATGCTTAACAATTAATTTGAACTAATCAACATTAATTGAAATTAATTTAAGGGTAATTTTAACGAGATTATTAATTTCAAATGTATTTACATGTAATATTCGTTTTTTAATAAATTAATTCATATTGTTTTTAAGTTTTGCAAGATTAAGTAAAACCAGATTTTCTTTACAAATCAATGGATTAATATATTTATTAACATTAAATTTTATTAACTGGTTTTATCTTTTGTATTTTATAAATATAATTATGGGTTTTTTTTTTATTAAATGTTAACGATTTGAACATACTTCAGAACAAAATATAAAATTTGGAATTTTTTATTAGTTAAAATTGCATACTCATTTTCGACGTGGTTATAGTTAAGATACTGTATAATAGAATATATTCTTATATACCCGTCGTAGGATCATATAAATTACCATTAATGCATGCAGAATAATCTCTTTTAATATATTTATTATAACCGAAATATCAAAAAAAAAAAGTTCATTTTAACTAATAATAATCTTTTTTATAAAATCGTTACAGAGTGAATTGTTGTTTGCGTAGAAAAAAATGGTTAATCGCAGTGCAGCAACGATAAACAATAATAGTAATAATAATTTAGAAATAACAACAGTTAATAATAATTCTACTACAAATAATACGCCAACAAAAAATGAAAGCAGCGAATCTTCAGAAGCGGATACAAATACAGAATCGACATCAGAAACACAGACGAAAAAATCGTCAGAAAAACAATTAGAAACCGAATCATCAATAACACAATTAGACATTGGACCGTCAGATTTAATAATATCAGACATAAAACCAGAAACATTAACACCAAAACTAAAATCTATTTTAGATATTGATATATCGAATATATTTTTACCACCAGCTCCAGTTAAAGCCATAGAATCAATAACAATAACAACAACCGGTTCGACGATAAAAAACATTAATGTAACTGATGAAGATAAAATTTCCTCGAATTCATCGCCAATACCTTTGTCGCTGTTGTCATCGTTGTCATCATTGTCATCATTGTCAACTGAAACCTCACAATCTTCATCGTCATCGTCGTCATCTTCATCATCATCGCCGCACAAAACAAATGATTTATCAGATTTAAGACGTTCGCAAAGATCATCTTGTTTAGATTATAATGCAAATAAAAGACTGATTAATAAGAAAAATTTACAAAATATAAATAATAATAATAATGATAGTGTAATAAAATGTGTTCGTAAATTTAAGAGTAGCAATGATATTCCAAGTGCATGTTGTGATGATGATAATGATAATCATATTAGTGATAATAATAATGATAAAAATAATGTTTTATGTAATAATAAGAATGAAAAAATGCGTATACCTTCAATGGTACGGGCAACAAGTGAATCAATGTTATGTTCAAAAACCGTGAATGATATTGATAATGGTGTAACATGGATTAGTTCGATACCACCTATTATTGGTAAATCTCCAACGGTTAATATCATTTGTAGGATACCATTAAAATTGTTAGCCAATGATTTTGTGAAAAAATTAAAATCTGACAATACAATGAAATCTTTTAAAAAATTATCACATTTTGATGAAAAGCCATCATTACAAGTAGATGCAGCCGCTTCGATAATAAATAAACCATCTACATCATTGAAAATTATGCCGAATGCCAAAGTAAATGAATTACATTTATGTTTATATTGTAATCAATCATTTAACGAAAAAGTTTTATTGCAAATCCATTCAACAAAATCACATTCAAAAGAACTACGCGGTCGATCAAATACAACGAAAAATAGTTCATCAACGTCAATGAATCATGTTAAAAGGTCAAATAATAGTGGCCCAGAATGTTTTTGTTGTAGCAATAATAACCAGGGAAATGGCGACGGTGGTGATATTAATAAAAATGATTTCGGTGACACTGCGTTATCATCACGAAAGTCATCCATTTCTGTCTGTGAAGATTATGATGAATTATTTAATCATTTAATTACCGAGCATTCAGATATATACTTTGCATGTAAAGAATGTAAATTACGATTTCATGATAAAGAAGCAGCTGAAGTGCATCGTAAACATAAACATGCTGAAAATGAATCGCGAAAATCAAAATTGAAACCAACCACTGCCGCTGCACCTCGTTTCATATCAAAATTTGAGCAACCAAATTTACGAAGTAATCGAAAACCGAAATATGTAATTGAAACAAAAAGACAAACGAGACAATTCTCATTATTACATAATAATAATATTAATAATAATAATAATAAAAATAACAACATCAATAATAATAATAGTGGCAGTGGTGATGGTGATGCAAACATTGGTGATACATCACAATCTTCTTTATTGTCACGTTTAGGCATTGCACAAAATCGTTCATCTCGTTTACGTGGTGCAAAAAATCGTAAAGGTGCATCATCATCCGAAACAACCTCAACAAATAATTTGAATTCAGTTTCATTGTTGGCCATCACAACAACACCGACAGCAAAAACAACGACAACGGGATCTACAACAACATCTACCTCAGATAAAATAAATGCTCGTACAACACGAAGTAATAAATATAACCGTTTATCAGTTAATCATACAGATAACAGTATAGGAATTGAAGATTCATCAGTAAATGCGAACGCAAGTGGCGGTATAACAAGTGCAATATCATCAACATTAATAACAACAACTTTAACTACAACATCCACAGCCGCATCATCAACAGCAGCAACCACACCTTTGTCAACCGTATCCACATGTAACAATACTGTTTGTGTATTCGATGAAAATTTCTATGAAACTGTAAGTTCAAATGTACGTTTAAATTTAAGTAATTTCATTGATGGTAAATTACCTCAATCAACAAATACAACAACAGACGAAAAAGACGATTTACAGAATTTATCATTTTGCTCCACGTTTAATGTAATACCAAAAATTACAAGTACCCTGATAAAAACTCCAATTGTTCGCGATGATAATGAAATTCATGAGGCTACTTCTTTACAAACGATAACCGCCTTCCCGACACTATTAACGGCCAAACAATATGGTATTTATGATGAATATTCATTGGTGCCATCAAAAACCATATTTGGTAAATCTTCAAATTCCATATTTAAAACGTCAACAGCCTCATCATCGTTTTCCCTATTGAACGTTAAGAAAAAGAAACCAATAACGAAAAATTCATGGAAATGGAAATGGGATCCAGTGAAAAAATACAAGTATGTAAATGAAGGTGGTAAAATAATAAAAAAAATTAAACAAACAACAAATGGTTTACGAGATCTGTCCACATTAGACATGTGGACACAATTATCGATGCGTAAAAAGCATGAGCAATATTTTTGTAAAAATTTTAAAGACCAATCATGTTTACTATCAACCAATAGTGGTACGAATGGTATGGCGAATGATCAAGAAAAAAGTAAATCAAGGGTAATTGTTAATGAGGATACAATAATGAAAACTACCACAACGATAAGATTACCATCTAAGTCATCAACTATTACAACCACTGTATCAACTGTTACAACCACAACACCAAACATAACTACATCGTCATCAACATTAATAACAACACCAATTACTGCTATACCATTTCCCAATACCATAATTGATGAACTAAAACGTCGTGATGAAAAACGTCGGTTAATCGAAGAATTAGATATTATTTTAGATTCAAGAATATTACCAAAAATTAATGTTGAACAACAAGATCAGTCAATAATCAAGCAAGAACCAGAACATGATGATTATGAAAAACAACCACAACCTCAAAATCAAAATGCAGTGTTTAATTCAGAACTTGCAAAATCACTAAATTTAATGCCAATTGATAATAAATTAAAATCAAATACAAATAAAAACCTTATATTAAGTGGTGAATATGCACGTCCTCGATGCTTTATATGTTTAGCATGTGGTAAAAAATTTGATACAATGAAACAATTGCACGATCATCAATCAAATATCCATCCATTGGTACATCCGCAACATTATGAATTGGTCGGTAAAGAATTAATAGAAAATAATTTATTTCAACATTTTTATATACCATCAAAAGCATTGCGACAACATAAGGAATACAAAAATCGTTTGTCATCATCATCGATATCAAAAGGAGTAACCGCAATAATTTCAGATATACGGGTTAATGGGGAACCAAAACTACAATTAGAAGATAAATCGAATAATAATAGTAATACAATTTCCATAGATGATTCAATGGATAGCATTGCGTCCTATTCGATAGGTTCATTAACAAATAAAAGTGAAGATATTTCATCAGATGTCGATTCAAATTCACGTTGCAATTTATCAAAAATATGTAATAATTCTTCCTCGCCATTGCCGCCAAATGATGATTCATCAATATCTATGTCCATGACAAGTGTTGAGCTATCAACATTGGCAACCATTACATCCACTACACCTGCATGCCAATTAACATTTACAGCCGCATTGGCCGCCTCAAATGTTACATCGTCCGTACCTGAAACTAATATTGGTACGGCCGATGCTGATGAACCTGACGTTAAATCACCAGCAATTAAATCTTTAAAATCATATACTTGTACAAAATGTAATCGTTTGTATTCGCGTAAAATTGAATTGTATCGTCATTTACTGGAATGTTCAAATGATTATCAATGGTCATTGGTAAAAAAACGTCTCAATGTAAAATATCGATATTTTGGTGCACGACGCCGTCGTAATCCACACAATCGTCAAAATGGAAATACTTCGCGTGTACGTAAATTGAAATTGCCGAAAAATGAAAATGAAAGCGATAAACAAAATATACAAAGAGAACCACAACCGTATAAACCACGACCAAGTGATGGTAAGTTATTTTTTATTTTATATTTTATGATCTAATATTCTTCAATGCTTGATAGTAATTAAATGTACAAAATTGATTTTGTTTCAGCTGAATCAATTCAAAGAATGTTGGCGAATTTACCACCAAAACGAGCTAGTAGAAAAATATTTCCAAATCTTGAATTGAAAAAACAAGTTCGAAAATCTGGTGATATTGGTAATAATTCAAGTGGTGTTAGTAGTAATAAAAATAATAATATAACGATTGCTGAAGATGAAGATGGAGACAAAGGTAATACAGATGAAGATGAGGAGGACGTCGAAGATGATGGCGATGAGGAGGACGATGACGACGACGATGATGATGATGTTGATGATGAGGACGATATAGAAGTGGACGAAGAGTCCGACATTGAAGACGAAAATGAAATAGATATTGTTAATACAGTAAATAAATCACCGTTACGTAAAAGTTCACGATGTAATCTTACAGCTCGTCAACGTGTATTAGTTAATCAAAATAATTTTAAACGTCATGGCTTACGAATGATAACAAAATCAAAGGTTGCATTAACTGCAATTAGTAAAAACGATTTATTAAGACGAAAACCAATTAATAATATTAATAAACAAACACCATCGGTTGCAAAGAATGTAAATGTAATTCGTAAAACACGATCATCAGCTCAATTGTTGAAGAACAGAAACATTGTCAATGATAACAAACAAACGGCATCTGTAAAGGTACCATTATCAGTACCATCATCAACGACATCAGTAAAAAAGACGGCTCATCCAATTACACAATATATTCCGAATTTAGGAACACCAACTGTCTTATTAAATAAGATGTCAAAAAGTCAAACACAACAAATACTAGATAAAGTGAAACAAAAGTTTTCTGTTTCCAATAAGACCGTAACAGAAAATTTAAAACGCCAAAGTCAAAGAACATCAAAAGATGAGAAAACAATTATGGATGAAAATCTAAATGAAAATGTATCCATATCACCAACAACAACGATAACCCCTACAATAATATTAACAAATGATACCTTATCGGTAACGACGAAATCTGATGTTAATAAACAATCAACTAACGAATATCGTCGATCTCGGCGAAATCAACAAATTGATGCGCATATTGTCAAAGACCAATCAAGTAAAAACGTTCAAATTGATAATAAACTGTCCAATAATGATGATGCCGTAAAAGAAGATAATACTCAATCAAATAATGCCAAAGATAATAATGCTTCCAGTATGACGACTACTCAATCGCAAATGATATCGAACTATACTTTATTAGAATCACCAAGTGTTGTATTAATAAAATTACCAGATATATCTAATCCACTTACCACCACATACCTTAAAGAAAAATCAAATAAAATAAAAGAAAATTTACAAGTTACAATTGAAAATGATTTAGAAATATCCAATTGTGAATTGAATCCGAAAATTACAACTACCGAAACAACAACAACAACAACGTCGACAGCAACTACCGAAACAACAATTGAGACAATGATGTCAACATCAACAACTACGACAATTACATCAACAGTCACGCAATCGGATTTGTTTCTGACATCAGCATCGTTATTATCGCCAACAAGTTCTATATCATCAACAACATCATCAATAGCACCATTTAAACCACAAACAACACCACTATCGTCCATGAAAAAACGACCACGTAAATTAAATGATTGTATTGCCATGTTAACGGGTAAATTGCAAGAAAAACTTGGTATACCATTTTTAGCAACAGATTCAATTCTAAATGCAAATACCAACAATGAGAGTTCCAAAAATGAAACACTCGCAATTACAGCAACAATCAATCAATCAGTAACAACCATTACGAAAACGGCAGCAACAGCCGAAACACGAATAACAACACCAGCACCATCACCACCACCAATTTCCGTAACAGAAACATTAATAACAGCACCAGCACTAGTCACAACACTAACAGCACCGCCAGAAACTACAATAACAACAATTATGCCAGCAAAAGTAGTAACAACATCAACCAACACATTATCATCAGATCTAATAATCACAAATTTAAATATAAATGAAAATAAAGAAAATTTATCGGAAAATATCGCAATTGATTTACGTATTAATAGAATTACTGATGATAGCATTCAATTAGTAGGTGATAGCGATAAAATAACTGTTGCTGTCGACCGAAAAAATGAAATACAAACTATTGTAAATGTTTTAGATGAAGTGGATGGTATCAATTCGAAGAGTACAAAGAATTCTATTGATATGAACAATTCCATTGGTGCAAATAATGCAATGAACCAAGTAACTGCTAGCGAAATTGTTGAAATTGCGGATGCACCAAAAAATTCAAAAAATTGTTTTGTACAATTATTGGATAATAAAATAATTGAATCGAACGTTGTTGTTTCACCTGTGCCTACAAACACAAACAACAATGAAATGCTGTTGGACAATAATGCAAGTGATGATATTGAATTAATAATACCAATTAATATTGTTCATTTTAATGATCGTGATACTGTTGCTGCCACTGTTGAACCTGAAAAACCAACTAAAGAAATTAAAGCAATCAAAGAAAAACGTACAACAGTACGTAAATATACCAAGAAAGTTTTCACTTCTGTTGTCGAATCAATAAAACAAAGTGTTATGACATTAAAATCGAATGATAATCAACAAACAACAATAGACCAAGTGGTAAATGATCAAGTTAATATTTTATCTAATACGTCTGCCGATGTTTCTTCTGTATGTGATAATCGAATAAAAAGTCCAACGGGTAAAAAACGTGGACGCCGGAAAGAAAAAGATATCCCTATTGATAATGAAAAATGTACAAAAACTACAACCAACATTAAATCAAAGACATTGAAATCACTGAAAAGTTTAAAAAATTTAACCAAAAAATTTACAACAAATTTACAACAGACACCGTCACCAACAGAGATGTTAACTAATGAATCACCATCTGTTCAATTAACAACATTACCAATTGATGTTCCACCTATTGATGTACCAACTATTGATGCACTACCTATTGTTGTTCCACCAATTGATGTACCACTACCTGCTGATGTAATTGATGTTACAGTTAATATACCCTTAATCTCACAAAACAATTTAAAAGACAATGAGAAAGGATCATCTGAAAATATAACGAATGTAATAGCGACACCAGATATATCTGCAGTTGTTGTAAATGAAATTGATACGAAAATTGATTTGGAAAATAATAAGGAAACTATTTTGGAAAATGATAAACAAACTGTTGTGGAAAATGATTTGATAGCTTCTATTGAAAACGATAAGAAAAATGACATTGTTGAAACTGAAAGCGTTGTTGAAAAAACTGATATTTTAAATGAAAAATCTACAACACAATTGATCGTAAGCAGTAAATTACAAGATACATCAACAACAGCACCAACAGGTAAAAAACCAACAAAACGTAAATATACACGTAAAAATAAAAATACATTAAATATAAATGAAGTAAAATCAACAGAAGATAAACCCGATATGAATAAAATAATTGATATTGAATCATCTCAAATACCATCATCTACCGAATCAATGGAAAAAATTGAAGAAACTACAATTACAATTACTCCACCAACATTAAATGACACCGGGACAACTACATTGATTGAAGAAAAACCTCAAAATTCTATTGATGAAATCAAAGTATCAGATGACAGTATTAAAGATAATAATAATACGATTGACAATTCTAATAAAACAGAAGAAGAAAAAGAAATTGTTATTGTTGATAAATCAAATATTATTGAAAATCCACCAATCAATGATCATCATGATGATGTTGAGAAAAATATAGTAAAAAATACAAATGAAATTGAAAAAATCAATGACAATTCATTTGAAAAAACGGAAGAAATAAAAATATGTGATTTGGAAGAGGTAGCCAACACTTCTGTGGAAAAACAAGAACAAATTCCAGACGAATCATCAACAGGAAGAACAACAACAATTGGTTTAAGTAATGTTGAAGTTAAATCATTAACTTGTAATATTGAAGACAAATCATCTACTTGTAACAAATCGATTGCCAGCAGTGATTTTGTAACTAATGAAAAATTAAATGTTTTCAAATCCATCACGCTAACGAACAAAAAGAAATCAACAATAATTGATGTTGGTGGTAAAAAGACAAATGCATCCAATGTAAATTCTACAAATAAAAGGGGTGTTAAAAAATCATTAAGAATCCGTAATACATCATCAGCATTTGGTTCAAGTGATGAAGATGAAGAATTATTACCATGGGATCCTATCTATGGTTTTAATTTAAAATCCAACATTGATTACATTGATCAAAGTGATTCATCTTCGATTGATGATCAAAAGTCGTCTACAAAAACGAATGATAATAATAAGAAAAATAAAATTAAACAAAATCCAATAGATAATTCATCCGTTGAATCATCACCAGAAATTGATAAATCTCAATCCAATCCAATAAATGATAAAAAATCGAATATAAATGTTCAGGAAACATTTGAAAGTAATAATGTATTTATTGCACCTGCACCAAAAACTCGTGGACGTCCTCGTAAATTAGATGGTCAACGTCGTAACACCGTATTAGAATCAGTAGTACCAATTGAAAAAATAACAAAACCTCTAAAAGTAACGGTTTCAAATGAAAATAGTGATGTTTTAAATAATAATAATAAAATTAATGTAAATAATAATAATAAATTAGTTAATAATAATAATAATAATAATAATAATGTTAATGTTAATAATAAAAATAATAATAATTGTATCAGTGAAAAAACACCGGCTGTTTCGAAACGTATTTTTGATCGTCGTACAACAATATGCGGTGGTGAATTAGATCAAGACATAACTGATTTAAAAGTGGCAAAAAAACGCGGTAGAAAACCAAAAAATGTTGTCCATCCATCAAATACACAAATATTAAATAATAATAAAATATTAAATTTAATTGAAACGATCAATAAAAATGACGATGGAAATAAAATGTTAAATGACAATAAAATTTTGAATGACTTAAGTGATTCAGTTTCTAATAATACAAATACAATTAATAAATTAGCTGATCCTTGTTCAATTGAACAACTCAATTCAAGTTCAGTAACTGCAGCTGACGATGATAATGAAACAGTAATTAATGAAAATCGAATTAATAACATTTTATTAAATGATATTTTAGATACTAATAATAGTGGTAAAAAACGTGGACGCAAACCAAAATCATTTTATTTAAATGGTAGTAATAATAATAATAATGCAATGAAGGATAATAAAATTAAATTTAAAAAGAAATTACATCATAAAAAGAATATAAATAAAAAATTGGTTAAAAGATTAACCAACAATACTCTAAATTATTTAAAAAATACCAACGAATTAAGTGAAAAAACCAAAAAATTAAAAACAAAGACAAAAAATACATCATCGGCATCAACATCATCGATAAAAGTATGTGATTTGGTTGCACAAATTCAAATAAATGATTATCAACCTCAATCGTCTGCTTCATCTTCATCCCCACCACCGCCATCAGTATATTCATCAACGCCCGCGTCTTCGTCACCAACTTCTACATCAAAATTTAATGACACCACTTATAATGCCTCATTAATGTTACCATCACCTTTACCATCTTCACCGTCATCCTCAATATCATCATCACCAGCAGCATCACCATTAGCATGTTCAAATTCTTCATCATCATCTTCATCATCGTCTTCGGATTCGTTAAAATTTGATTTTGATAAATTACCATTAACAAAACATGGAAACGATGGAAATAAAATATTATTGTCATCATCCACATCCTCAACATCAACAGGTTTAGGTAACATAACACCATCACCAATTGTTGTTGATAGTAATATAATAAAAAATTTTAACATAATCAATAATAATAAGAATCCAACAAATATTGAATTTATAAATAATAAAATTATAAATGGTATAAAATTGGCACAAAAGAATCATCGAAAATTATTTAAACATATGAAAACGAAATCAAAAGATTTGCTAAAGAAAAAATTAAAACATGTTAAAAAATTAAAATGTACCGGTGGTAATTCGTCGACGGCCAATACAAATAGCAGTAGTAATATTAGTAATTGTGATTCAATTCCTTCAATTAATGGACATAATCATCATTTACCAATTGCTGAATCGTCATCGTCGACGACAATCAATAATGATGTGGCTGTAATTGGCACCACCCAAAATATTGCTGGTAATAATAGCAATATCTTATTGAATAAAGCACTACCGCAACCAACATATGAACAAACCAAACATTTAACAAATAATTTATTAAATAATCAACGTAAATTAATTTTACGTCCAAGTATTTTATCATCCGTCAATATTTTACAACATAATAACAATAACAATAATATGAATAACGATCATCACCATCACCATCATCATATTCCGCAGTCCAACCAATCTGATGGTATACCTTCGGCGGTCGTTACAGCACCTATGAAAATAAATAATATTCAATCAAATAATATATTTATCGAAAAACGCACAAAGTCGTCATTATCGTTGACATTGAATTCAACAGGGATTCAAACAAATATCGATCGAATACCAATTTCGAATATATTTTTAAATGAAAAATCTAAAAATTTATTCTCAACAACATTAAAACCATCATCATCATCATCATCAACGTCTAATGTTGCAATACCTAATAATGTGAAATCATCATACAATTCTTCTATAATCGATTCACAACAAACGAAAACAAACGAACAAAATAATGAGTTATATTCAACAAATAAACAAACAAATATTGATATGATATTTAATCAGTTTTCTAATTTTAAAAATAATGAAACGGCAGCGGTTGTGACCGTAGAAAAGATCCCAATTGACAATTCTCCTCCAACTATTGTTGATAATGGCGATACAACGAAACTTTCTCATAAAAATAATAATAATAATGAGAATACCGAACCATTATCAGAAAGTGCATCGGATGAAGAAGATTTATATTTATCGGAAATAGCCAAAAATTTAAATAATAAAATATTAAATACAGATGAATTTAATGTATCACCGCCGGAAGGAATTAATGAAGATGCTGCATGCGTTTCGAATGCCAATGTAACTAATGATAACGAACTGACCACACCGAATAATAGCAACGTGACAAACAACATTGAAGATAATAATTCAATTGATGAAAACGACGATACAAATACAGATGTTATCGATATGGATTTAGATGACGATATAAGTGTTTATACAACAACGACAACAACTTCTATGTCTCGTGCCGATAGTCAATCGACGGCAAATGCACGACGAGGTCGTGGCGGTGGTACCGGGAAACGTCGTATCCGTAGAACTATTTATTCACGTAAAATCAAAGCAAAATCCCGGGCACGTGCCCCTGAACAAATCTATTACTGTGATATATGTAATAAAACATTAAGAACACAAAATATTTTTAATGTACATAAAAACACATTAACGCATATAACAAAATTATCCGAACAAGAATTTTCGAATAAACAAAAGGAAACAAATATTGATGCAATTGCAACGAGTGTGACAACCTCTGTTACAAAATCAATTACTGCTGAATCCATTTCAACGACATTAGAAGGACAAAAATCAGTACAATTGACAACAACACCATTAATTCTATCACCACCTCCGCCGCCGCCACCGCCCCCACCTCCTTCTCCACTTGCTGCTTCATCACCCGTAACACCGGCAGCAGCATCATCAATAGTACCAAAAGTGGTATCACCAGTAGTAACTTTAGCAACAATGCCATCACCACAAATAAAATCGATAAATAATATCGTAACAAATGATTGTGGTAATAATACAAGTGAATCAACGAAATCGCCACGACAAAATATTGTTGATCAAAATAATGTACGAAAATCGCCAATACAACAATTACCACAGCAGCATCAGTCTGTCACATCCGTAGTATCACCAAAACCATTTTCAAATTTATCGTCAACATCACAATTTATACAACAATCACCAGTTCGTCAATCACCAAATCAACAATCGTCGCCGTTCTTAGCATCACCAACACAACCGTCTTCATCATCAACCCCATCAACACCATCATCTGCATTACCCATTTTAAATGCCGAAGAAAGTTTGTTCATTGAATGTTGTTCAATGTTTAAATTTGCACCGGGCAAAACAAATCCACAACAATTTTCATATTTTCTATCAAATTCTCCGCCGTCCACCGTCCACCAACCACAAACATTATTATCTGCATCAACATCGCCCCGATTTGGTTCACCAACTCAACAACAACCTCACACATTAACATCATCTCAAATAGGTGTTGCCGCAACATCACCACCAGCAGCAATATCAACAAATGGTATTAAAATAAGATCACCAACATCGGCATCCACATCCATTCATCACAATTCACCTTATTCACAATTTAGTAGTCCGAATCGTTATACAAATTTACAACAATTACCGTCATCATCGTCATCGTCATCAGCGCATCAATTTCATCAAGCACCATTTGCCAACAGGAGTACATTACCGTCAGCATTAACACCACGTAAATCCTCCCGAATATCTACATCATCATCGGCTTCATCATCGCCATCATCTTCATCATCTTCGCCTTCACCACCACCACCACCAACACCACCTCCGTCAATGCCCATATCAATACCAGAATCCGCCGCTGCTGCATCAATAACCCCCATAATAAATCAACGTTTATCGCATTCGTCTACAGTTAGAAAAATTGATTTTAATCAATTTAGTGATATATCATCCGATTCAAACCCGATATATTCTGAATCACAAGTTCAACCAACATCCACATCATCAAATGCAAGTGGTTCTAATTCAAAGCAACAGTCAATACAATTTAATACCTCAGCATCATCATCATCATCAACGGTTAACCACCATCACCGTAATGATGAACGACGTTTTTCCGCCCTATCATCAATAATAACAACAATAACCACGACCACAACAACATCATCGTTAATGTATCAACAAAATTATCATCAACAACAGCAACAACTCCACCATCATCAGCATCAGCAGCAGCAGCAGCAACAACCGCCACCGCTATCACAACCACAACAATTACAACCACCACATCAAATGCAAATGCAAAATCAATCCTCTTTATCCATAAATTATGGTAATAAAATAATGTATTCACCTTATTCCGGTAGTTCGGGTGGTGGCAGTAATAACGGTGACATTAAACCACACTATAGGTAAATAATTTATTTAAAAAACTAAAATATTCTTTGGTGGTTTTTTTTTTTACCAATAATAACCTGAACATTTCTTTTTATAATGTTTTCAGTTCATCGATTGATTCTCCCTTACATTCAACAACATCGTCACAATGTTCATTGAAATTACGTACAAAAGCGGCCATGAAAGGTTATGAAACTGTCAAAGTTTCAATACCAACAAATTCAATAGATATTCAACAAGCATTAAATCGTAGTCCAAATCCATTACATTGTAAATTATCAGCATTGGCTGACATTGCGTTAAGCACAAACAATCTGAATCCATTAAATTTATTACAATCTCATAATCAACAACAGCCCCATCACCATCAATCAAATGATGTTAATAATAATAGTAATAATAATAATAATCATCATCCACAACAACAACAACATCATCATCATCCAATTCACCATTCACCATTGTCATCTGCTTCTTCATCACGTTCATCATCACCATTACCATCGGCAGCATCATCTGTGCACCTTGAACAAGAACAACATCAAGAACATGGTTCAAGATCCAATCATCGGTCAGAATCTCCATCATCATTATCACGATCTCGATCAAGATCACCATCACCATTACGTTCTCGATCCCCCTCAACATCATCATCAGCATCTTCATCGCGGTCATCATCTGTTATACTTACTAATGATATGATTGATAATAAACAATCACAACCACAACCGTCATCACCACAATCAAATGATACACCAGTAAAGCAGTTAAAAGATGTTTATGATTTTGATGATTCGGGTGATGATTCAATATTACATAATAAATCAACACATGATTCGATGGCTACAAAGCATCCAAAAATACCAAAAGTAAATGGTGAAATTTCAAATGTTTTATTAAATACTAAACTTGATAAAGTTTTTCATAACAATAATAAGAATAATAATAATAATATTGCTGATGCTGATGAAGATAGTCAAGAATCAAGCTATTCAGATCGTGATGATTTTAATTATGCATCAATGAATGATGATGACGACAATGAGGATGATGATGATGATGATGATAATGGTAATAATAATTCTAATAGTGATATAGAAAATGAAAAAATTAATGGCAATCAGATGATAAAACCACAAAAACGGGTAAATGGAAATAATCAAAATGTTACCATCGATAATAATGAACCCAATACGACAATGACACCGAATGGTGGTAGTAATGGAACAACAAATTCTTCAACATCTTCGTCAACCGACGTAACTCCCGTAAAATCAGATAATTTACAAAAAAGAGTTATAATGGGACGTATATTTAAAAATGCAACAAAACAACTGGATGATGAAAATGGAGAAAATTTACAATTGGATAAAAATGATGATTTGGCCACTAAAAAACCATTGCCAAAACAAGAACTTGATAAATTATTTGATAGTTTGCGTGGTGGTAAAAATGGTGGTAATAAACAACATCAATCCGTAGATGTTCAATTAATCAATGCCACCACGGCATCGGGCGGTCAGCTGTCACCACCACCATCATCATCATCATCCGCCGGATCATCGTCAACAATCAGTCCAAAAGTAAAAACCGGACCAAAAAAATCAAAAGCAAAAAAACTGCCGGCACCATTAAAAAATGGAATAAAAAAAGTGAAAAAAACATACGTTGTTAAGATGACAAAAAATAAAAACCAAATCGTGGGTGGTGGTGGTGGTAAGAAACCAACAACGAAAATTTATAAAACAAAACAAAAAATAAAGACTTTAGCAGCAAAAAAAGAATTACAATTAAAAAAACCAAATAAAATAAAAAAGCAAAGTAAAAAGGAATTGTTAAAAGAACAACAATCACAAAAAACTGCATCGATTACCGATAAGGTTGCGGAAACAACTGACAATGGTTTTGGTCGACGTCGTCCAACACGTAAAGCCCGTCAAATACCAAATTTAGAGGCACAACTTGGAATGCCTTTAGAGGAAATAAAAAAATTAATTGGTGTTGGCCAACGACGTTCGGCTTCAAATAAAAAATTTTCAGAAACTGGTAGCTCCGATGAGTATGACGATTTTCATTCGGCCAATGACATTATCAATTTATTACGTGAAGCCGAAATGAAAGCGGGTCGTTCAAAAATGCGCAAATTAAATAATAATAATAAAAATATGGCAGCTGCTAATTTACAAATTACAAATGCAACTAATAATAATACTAATAATAAAAAATCAATAATAAAACAATCTACCAATAGTACAAAATCATCAATAAAAAAATCCATAAATTTTAAAGGTATTTCAGTAAATGACAATTATGATGATGATGGTGATGATGATGACGACGACGATAATGAACTTGATGATGACAATAATGATGATGAATTTACCATTAATGACAAATCAAAGATTTCCGTTAAAGAACAAATACCATCTGTTTCTTTTTCTGTAAATTCCAAAATAGCAATGATGACAACACCACCACCATCACCACCAACATTACCACCATCATCATCACCACCACCACCAACAACAACAACAAAACCGGACATTTTTGATTCAACTGTAAAAGCAAAAAAAATAGATCGTCGTCGTCGTACGATTGCCTATCGTGGTGAAAATGAAGATAAACCAAATAATGTAAAAAAAACCACAAAAAATAATCGTAAATCGACGGCAACAGCATCAGCAACTAATACAATGGCAGCCACCTCAACACCATCTGTAATTAAAAAACCAATTTTACCAACAGCAACAGCAACATTATTAACTGTGTCATCCGCATCCCCATCATCAGGAACAGTAACATTAGAACCAAAAAAATCAAATAATATTGATGCTAAACAACCATTGGCTAGACGAAAACGAATTGCTTCGGAAACATATTGTTATTTTGAATCGACTTCGTCTAGCGATGAAGAATTTGGTCGTATCGATGATGAAGAACCACGTGAACAATTTGTTGAAGAAACGGAAGAACGACGTGGTTGGTGTGTTGGTGATTCAACCAAAAAATTGGTAACATTATTGGCACATAAAAAATGTAAAAAATTAGATGAATGTGGCGTTAAAGAATCAATACATAGAAAACGTAACATTTAATATGATGACTACCTAAAAACTTAAAATGTGAGAATTATTAATGAGAAAAATTATTCAATACAATCCCAACAGAATAATCTTAAAAATTAATCCTCACAATCATCAGGATACAGTTTTTTTTTATTTCAATTTATTTTTAATTTTTATACAATTTATACAATTTTCCACAACAAATCAAATTTAAAAAAAAAACCCTTAGAATTTTCATCATATTTTCTATTAAAATCGACGCAAACCACCAATATGTTAAAACAAATATTTATATCAACGACGACGTAGCCAAAAGATGATGATCCAATTAAAAACATAAAAAAAATTAAAATTATTGTGATATATATTTATTTTTTTGTTCTTAAAATCAATATTTTTATTAATGAAAAAATACATTAATTAATAAAAATCATAAAGAAATTAAAAACAAAAAAAAAAAACGAATGAAAAATAATTGAAGTAATAAATTAATAATTAATAATTAATTTTAATTGCTTTTAATATTTTATGACGTAAAAGTTTGTTTTTTTTTTATTATTATTATTTAATCACATAATTGCAGGAAAAACTAAACTCTCCCTATTGGAAAATTTTACAAGAAAAAACACACTAAAAAAAAAAGTAAATAAATAGGTTTTTATTAAGAAAAATTAAAAAGTAAATTTTCTTAAATAACAAAAATAATTAAATTATTAAAAATGCTGAAAGATCCACACACACACACACACACAAACCCATTTTAGTCGTTAATAATTATTAAATTATAAAAATTAATCATAGATTGTAAATTTTTTAAATATTTTTTAAGGGAAATTTTTTTTTTTGTTTTTTCTATTAATTTTAAATTACTGCCATTTAAAATAATTTTATTTGTCTTTCTGTGTTTTTTTTAAAACAATCTTTTTTTTTTTTTTTTTTATTAAATCTACTCTACGTTTTGTTTTTTTTTTTATTAAATTATTTTAATTCATTCCGTAAATAATAATAATAATAATAATAATTAAATAAAAAAAACGTAAGTGTAAATAATTCAAAAAAAATATTAAAATCCATATATTTGATATTTTGGTAAAGTAAAATTACTTATTTTAAATACAAAAATCATTTTAATTTCTCATTTTTATTTTGTTGTTTTACCACAATAATTTTTTTTAATAATTATTGTACTAATATTTAAAAAAAAATTGAATTATTTTTAATGTGAGAAAGATAAAAAATTAAAAAAAAAAAATGTGTTGCAATAATTAATTATAAATATATATACATATATATATTATATATAGATATCTATTAATCCTCGTCATATTTTTAATTGCAATATATTTTAGAAAAAATTAAAATAAAAAAATAAGTATAATTTAAAAAAAATATTTTCTTTGTAAGTAAATAACAATTTTATTTTGTATGGCGCTGTAAATTGTAGATAAAATAAAAATACATTTTATTTTTTAATGTATGTATTTCAATATCAAAATAATAATTTTTAATTTTATTAGTTTCATTTTTTTTTAGATTAATTTACTAAATTAATTTTCTTTTTTTCTTTTTTTTTATGGCATTTTAGACAAAATTTTGTTGGGGAGGTAAACATTTATTTTTTTTATTTTTTATCAAATTAATTTCATATCAAAATTTAACAACAAAAAAAAATAAAATATAATTAAATATGAATTATTATAGTTTTAATTTTCATCGATCTCGAATGAATTATAGTTTTCTGCGTTTTCAAAAAAAAAAAAAAAATCAAAAACTAATCAATAAATAAATAGAAGAAAAAAATAATTTCAATATTTTTTTATATTAAAAAATAATTACTATATATAAAATAAATTATCGAATACAAATTTTTTGATAATTAATTATTAATATAAATTTATCTATTATAATTCGGATAATTTGTTTCGAAAGTTATATAATAATCATTTAACAAAATAAAATAACTAATTTGTATTGTTGTTCTAAGAATTATAATAAATTTTTTAATTAAAATTAAACCGCAAAATAAATAAATAAAAGGAAAAGGAGATCCGTAAAAAGATTTTTAAATTTGCAAATAGAGAGAAAATTTTGTATGTAAATATATTTTTAAAAAATAAATTAAAGGTGCTTTTTATATAAAATAAAATAATTTAAAGCATAAAATTAAAAAAAAAAAAAGGGTTGGAAAAATTAAAATCTAATATTAATTTAGATTTGAATTTTTTTTTTTTTAATTATATTTAATAATAAAATAAAATGTTTTTTTTTCAATTCAATTCAATTCTACTGATTTAATACAAAAAATAAATTTAAAAATGAAAAAATGACATGACAAGAAAAAAATATGATAGGAAAAAAAAGAAAGAAAATTATATAATAGGTAAAAATTAATAAGAGAAATTAAAATTAATAAATAAGCTAAAAAATTGTATATGAAAATTAAAATTAAAAAAAAAACACACTCTGATTTTTTTTTTGTTTTGCAAATAATTTAGAGTAAAAAAATGTATTTTATTTGTAATACACGGATATTTAATAATATTTATATATATATATAGAAAAATCCTTTAAGTTAAAAAAACAAAACATAATTATAAATTAAAATACAATTAAATATAAATATATTATACATATTTGTGAAGCACCAGAAAATATATATATATCAAATTTTTATATTAAAAATTAAAAGGTAAACGTTTTTTTTTTGTTTTACTTTTGTCTTACTTTTTTTTTTGATTTTATTATTTATACGATTAGTTTTTTTAATCCAAAAGAATTCAGAAAATGGAAATGGAAAAATACAAGAATTTGATTAAACTCCTGGAAATGTTCTAAAACAAATTAACACAAAAACCATTAAAATTCGAATGTCCACAATACAAACTATATTTCAATTATCCAACGATTTAGATAATTTTTTTTTGTTGTGGTCAAAAACAATTCTGATTCTTTCAAGTAAAAAGTTATGTGATATTGTAATTTAAAAAATGCACAATATTTAATTTAAATTTATTTTGTACACATAAAATTTGTTTATTATAAATAATAATTAAAAAAACGCAAATAAATAAACAATTTTAAATTGCTAACTATAAACAAAAACAATAAACATTATATGAAAAGGTGAAGTTCATAAAAATATTTTCATTTAATTTTTTTTTTTGTATAAAGAAATTTTTATTAAATAATTTTTGTTTGTTTAATTAAATTCATCACGTTTTTATGTTTGTTGTGTGGTAAATTAACAAAGAAACAACAAAACAAAACTTATTCAAAAGATTCAAAAAAGAGAAAGAATACAAATAATAAAATTTTGGTGATTGTGAAAAAAATTAAAGCAACGAAAAAATGAAAAAATGTATAAAAGCAAAGTGCAATTCTAAAAAATTATATAGTTTAATTTGATCATTTATTAGATTATTATAAGATATTAATAGTAATAATAATAATAATAATAATAATAATTTTTAATTTAATTTAAAAATATTAATCGAAAAAATTTTTTTTTTAAATATGAACGCATTTAAAATTGCAGCATTTTTAATTGTTGCAATCATTGCACAAGTAAGTTATAATTTGATTATAATATTTTATAAAATAAATTTAATTACACTTAATTAAATTTGATGGTAAATGTTTACTTTTAGGCTGCCTGTAATCCCGTTGAAGTTTATTATAAAAATAGTGGTGGTGATTATAAAGAATATACTAAAGGATACGAAGGTGGATTATCATCTTCATCATCATCATCATCGGGTGGTGGTTATGCCAGTGGATATGGTGGTAATTGTAAAAAACATTCTGTATTGTATGTGAATAAAGTTGAACCGATTGTTGTCGATCGTAAGGGTAGCCAGGTGAGTGTTGACGATGAACAATCACTTGTTGTAAAATCAGCACCGGTTATCATACATCGTTCACGTCCCGTTGAAGTACGTCCCGTTGTTGTAAACCATCGTCCGGCACCATTGTATGTTCGTCCGAAAATTGTCAAAGTATTCCGTCCAATTCATAAAAAATATTTCGTTGAAAAGTATTCGAAACAAGAAGGTGGTCATGAAGGTGAAGTAATTTCACGTCATGTTGATACAATCGGTGGTGGTGATAAATGGGATAATGAAGGTGGTGAACAACAATATTATGGAAAAAGTAATGGTAATTGGGAAAAACACGGTAATGGTTATGGTTATGGTTATGGTGGTGATGATGATCAAGATGAAGATTCAAAATGGAGGAATATCAAAGAGCACGGTGCTGAATGGGAAGATGGTAAAGAATGGCAAAAAATTTGGACCGGTGGTGATAATTATGATGCAAAGAATGATGGTGGTAAATGGGAATCAGATGGTGGTAAATGGGATTCAGGCAGTGGAAAATGGAAAAATGAATAGAAAAAAAAATTGTTTTAAATGGTTTTTGTTATGAAATGAAATAAATAAATTTTAATTGAAAAAATTAATAACGAAATTTGTATTATGAATATTTTTTTTTATTGATAAAATTTAAAAATGAAATTAAACATTTAAGTAATTCATTCACATTTAAAAAAAAAAACTAAAAAAGAATTATAAAAAAATAAAAATATTTTTATTTATTAAAATACAAAAAAAATAAAATTGTGTTTTTTTGTATAAAGAAGAAAAAATTAAACCTATTAAAAATACCCCTTGAAAAACTATACAGAAAAATGTGATTTTAAAAATAAAATAAAAAATTTTATTGAAAATAAATAAATCAACATTCAAGTAAGTTAAAAAAAAAATAGTATAATAAAAGGCATTAAAAGGTTCAGAAAATAAAATTTATTTTAAAGTAAATTTTACCCACTAATAATATCAAAATGAAATAATTAACATTCAGGTGTAAATACTTTGTCATATTGCTAGGCGCGTTGGTTGTTCAACCAAGTGGTCACCGGTTCACTTCCGATGTCGCGTATATTTTTCCACATACATATTCAGCAGCAGGAAACCAAAAATATAAAAATCAAATAAATAGAAAACGAGAAAATTAAATTTTTGCTTTTTTTTTGCTAAATTTTGCTCCTAAAAATACAAGAGTTAACTCTTGTAATTTTTTTTTTCATGTCATCCTACGAATCCAATTTTTTCACCACATTGTAGACCATCATTTAATTTAACCATTCCATAAGTATGAACATTTTAAGTGGTCCAGGAACATCAGGATCTGACTTTGAAAATCAATTTTTTTCGATTTTTAAACCCTAATAACTTTTAATTTTCCTAAAGAATTTTCACAACCACTACCAGAAATCTATAGATAATTTGATTACCTTTCGATTGATGTTAATTTCAATATGATTGGCGGACTGGTTGGGCCAGAAGGCTGGATTGATATTTGGACAATCCCATACAGACTATATTTCAAAGGTGGATTTCTATAGAAAGGAATTGCTTCATTTTAAAATTCCACATATAAATGAAAAGAGTAAATATTAATCTTTCATTTTATAATGGTTTTAGAATTTTCCGATGAAAATTATGGATTTTCCTTTAACATCGAAAACACCTATTTTCGGTCAACTTTAGAGGTTAGTTCCAAAGGGATCCAAGGAGATTATCATTTCTATATTATTGGTCATTTAAAGTAGAGGATATGCAAAGCGATTTGACGGTGCCACGGTTTTTCTATCTTAAAAGGGATCGGTACAGTGATGTCCCAAAGTTGATACTGCATGAAAATTTCAAAAATATTCATTTATCGATCCTGGTCGTAATTTTAATGGTATAATAAAGTGCTTGAACAAAAGTTACATAGATTTAGCATCTCTATCACAATGCCTAGATACAGGATTGTATTTTGAAAAAAACTAAAATTTTAGATTTTTCAACTTTTTTCACAATAAATCGAAAAAAATTATTTTTGTTTTTTTATCGATGGAAATTGATTTTTCATTCAGAAATTGAAAGTTCTGATATTTAATAGTATTTCTGCCATACAATATTTTTCTGTATCGAATATCCTTTTCCCAGGATTTCAATTTGAAATTTTCATCATAACCGCGAACATTTTGAAATTTTACAAGTATGTTTTAATGATGGTTTTGGGAAATTTTTTTAACATTACGACCTATCAGAATTTTCATTAATTTTCATTAGTTAGGTAAAGCAATTGTTAATTAAACAATAAATTATAAATAATAAATAGTTTATTTATCTTATAACATAAAGTTTTTTTTTGTTTTACATTTTTCGTTAATAAATTAATAAATTAATATAGTGATTAAAATCCTACAAAAAAAACAATATCGGTAGGATATCTACGATTCCTTTTTACTCGATATTGAATCTTCTTTTGTTGATGCGTTCATTTGATTGCTATCATTATTTTTTTGTATTGATTCGGCTGTTCCTTCTTTTTGTTTTGCATTTTCTGATGCTATTAATATTTGTTTAATTAAATCAAAATTTTCCATAGAATAATTTTTTTGTTTATTATCATTTTGTTGTTGTTGGGATTGTGATGACAATAATCCATCATTATAAATATATTTATCATTTTCATCAGCTTCACCAGTTGTACTTTGTTGTTGATACTCTAAAATTTCATAATCTTCACCATTTTTACTGGTCGTTCGTACAAAATGAATTTTTTTCGGTTCAATTTCTTTTGCATTATTTTCATTGGTTTTCTCAATAATTTTACCATTTTCCACTTCAATATGTGAATCAGGATTTAATTCGTACACCTCAACGTATACATTTTTTTCTTCTTCATCACTATCATTGTTATTGCTATTATTGTTATTATTATTATTATTATTATTATTATTATTATTATTATTATTATTATTATTATTATCATCTTTATCATTATTATTTTCAATTTCAATTTTATCAGCATTGATTTTAGACGAATTTTCATTTACAACCATTTGATCCTTATAATCAATATCTTTTTCAATGATATTTTTCATTACAAAATTATCCGAAAATTGATTATTTGATTTTTTCAATTCATCTTTCAATTCATTATCATTATTAACTTGATCTTGATGATTATCGATCACATTTAAATCATTTACATCAGGTTCATCTTGATTATAACTACGATAAATACGTGAATTTTCATAATTATCATTAGCATTATTATGATGATTCTGATATTGATTATTATTCCGATTTGTTATAATTTCATGTAATAATCGAAATTGATCCATAATTTGTTCAGATGGCGGTGCCATCATAATGCCCGGTCCCAAATGATTTGCTTTATATATAAATTCTGGATTATGATCAAGAATATTTTTTAATAAATTATAATAATAATGTGATGGTCCATTCATATAATTATCATGATTATCATGATATTCACTACCAACAATTATTGGCCTCTGATTTCTGATTTCTTCCGTTTGATATGGTTGTTGTCGTTGTTGTTGTTGTTGTTGTGGAGGACGTATCAATTGTAATTTACCATTATTTTGTTCTACGTACTTATGACCCAATCGATCAAATACAAAATTTGGTTTATCACGTTTATATTGTAATTTTTTTACATTTTCATTTTGTTTAAATTCAATTGGATTACCATTTTTCAATTGATAATATTTTGGTAAAGAATATTGATTGGATGATCCACAAATGCTACATGATTGTTTTTTGGTAGCAAAAACATTTCCGTCATTGCCTGTACATTCTGAACAATGTGGTTTACGGAATGAATTTAAATTGTCTACTTCAGGTAAATATTGTAAAATTTCTGGTAATTGTAAATATTCACGATTACCATTTTCAATTAAACTTTGAATTGTTGGGCATTTTATTGATGGGATTGATTTTATTGATGGGACGGCTGACGATGATACTATCCGTTGTTGTTCTTCATTAGAATTTTTTTCTGATTGTGAAAATGATTTATTCACATTATTTTGATTAACATTACGTTTATGACGAATTGGCATATTAACGTAATGATGATGCTGTTGAGTTGGATTTTGATTCATTGGATTATTTCGAAAACGTATTTTTAATAAATTTTGACGCCATGCTGGTGGACCTTCAGGCCGCATTTGAAGTGGTCTTTTTCTGATACAATTACCATTCATTTCACAATCATTATCATCATTTCCCAATGATGATAATGGTGGTGATGATGACGATGGATCATTAAGATTATTATTACGGAAAATTTTTCTATTATTCATCATAATAAATGGGCGTCTTATGGATTCTTGATTATTTAAATTATATTCGTTATTTGGATTAAATTTTCTATATGGAAAATTCATCATATATGGTTGTTTTTGTAGATATTGATAGAAATAATTACGATATGGACGACCGGCTGCCGATTGTTGTAGTTGATGTTGATTCGGTATTAATAATAATTGATTTTCATCATAATGTAAATCAACATTACGTTTATTACGATAATTATCGTTGTGTTTGTACGATTGTGGAATGATGTAGTTATTATTATTATTATTATTATTATTATGGGAAATTTCTTCTTCAGATTGTCGTCGATGATTTTGTTCACATCTAGCACATACTTGTTTATTTAAATTACATGTACAAACATTTGAATGATCCGTTGAATCTGTAGATAAAAATTTAATGTAAAAAAATAAAAGAATATTGAATAATTAAACATAATTAAATTATTAAAATAAACTCGAATTGGGTTTTTGAAAATACCTTTATTGTGATGAACAATCACTTTATCAATATGCGATGTTAAATCTTTTAAGTATTCATTGTCATTATCATTTACTGTTTGTGGAATTTCTAATGTATAATCAAAATTATATTTAATTTGTGCATTCGCTGGTGTTTCTTTCGCATTTTTTATTCGATAATTATATTTGGATCCACTGTAAAAAAAAAAAATTGTAATATTGAAATATAATTAATTTAATTATTGTAATAAAATTAGATTTAATTTCAGTCTTTATTAAAATATACTTACAAATTTTTATTTAAATCCTGTTGTGGTTTTTCAATTTGAAAATCAAATGAATACTTTGGAATGTCACGTTGTTCGGTCGGGTGTTGGGATTTTAATTTATATTCATACACTTGTAATGGAATATTTTCTATATTATCTGGAAATTTTGGATATTCCACTTGAAATGGTAATTCTTTACATTGGCATAAATTAAATGTATTCATTCTTTCATTCCCAACAACATCTTCTTCATATGGCATTATCATTTTTGGTTTATTACAATTCTATATGAAATATAAATAAAAAATTACAAAATTAATAAAATAATTATAAATTACTATAGTCATATAGTGTTTTATAAGTTATTATAATATAACGTTGGGATTTCAATTAAAAAAAATTATCAATCCTCGCATTTTTGATTCAATTATGAATAACATACCAAACAGATATTATGATGATGATGAGTTGCATCCGTAAATATAATTATTATTGATAATAATAATAATAATAAAAATTGAATTGATGATAGTTTCATTTTTTTTCCCTTAATTTTATAACTTTAACATTAAAAAATTTATATTAACTTTCGCTTTCTTATATTCTAAACTTTTAACTATAATTAATATAATTACTCTAAACTAAATACAAAAAAAATTAATTATATTGTGATGATTAAGTAGCGGCTGTCGGTTTTATTATTAAAAAACGAATTAAACGTCTATATGATAAAAAACATGGATTATATAAGAATTTTTTTTTTAATTTGTATTCTTAAATTATAATATATAACTTTTATTTTGTTATATCTTCCGCAGTGTAAGCTCTTTTTATTATTTATTTAAATTTAATTATATAATTTCATAAAGTTTTGCAATATATACAATCAAAAAAAGAAAGGTCAATTTTTGCTTTTTTTTTTGTTTATTAAATACACTCTTGTTGTATTTATAAGAATTATTATATACTGTAGCGGTGCTAATTTTTCTAAAGGTTATATAAATAATAATATTTTGTAATATAATGAAATAATTTTAATTTTAATAAAAATAATAGTTTTCTTTAAATGGGAGGGAAATCTGGCTGTTGGAGGGAAAATATGACAAAATTTAATTATTAATTATATAATAATGAGTTTTTGAACCGTTTAAAGTACTTTATATAAGCATTAAAGTTTTATTGATTTATATAATTTTTGAATAATAAATCAAATAAATAAAAAAATTATCATTTCAAAAGCAACAGAATTCGTTTCTTGTTTGATTCTACAACAAATTCATTATATATTTGTACTAAAACCAACAATTAATGGAATAATGATGTAGAACAATTTAAAAAGTGCAGTTTTAAAAACAAACGATTGATTTTAAGTATTTACACAAAGAAAATAAGTAATTTAATTAATTGACGGCCATATTTTTTATATTTTAATTCACTTCTTATTAATCATAAAGTCATTGTTGGTATGAATGGGAAATTAATTCTGATTATGAAATTATCTTCTTATAATATTGCAGAGATCAATAAAAATACATTCAATTATAGGTCCTTGATATTATATTTTAGATATTCATTTAGAACTTCAAAAAAAAATTGTATTTCAGAGATTTCAAAATATATAATAGGATTTAAGATCTGACTGAAAAAACCCATTTATAAATGGCGATAACTTAAGAATCGAATCGAAATATATACATTAAAGGATGGAATATAATTATAATTAAACAAAAATTTAATGTACCAATAATCTTAATAACAATATATATATTGTGATTTATTATTTAATTATGCAATTTAAAGATTTATTCTCAAATTCATACAAAATTAAATATCACACAGCCACTATCTAACGCTGTGTATTCCACTTATAAATAAATAAATAAATAAATTATAATAAATATATATATAATTAATGATAAAAATCACTAACCAGCGATCAGATTGAAATCAGATTAAATACTTATAGCAATTTTACAATCTAATACCCATTTCCTTATGGTATGGTGAATTATAAAATTCTTCACTATTCATTTCAATTGTTTCAATTTTACCAGCATTTTTATATTCTTCTTTGTATTCATCATATACTTCAAATTCAACTTTTGGTGGTTCTGGTTCTTGATCTGGTTGTTGTTGCCGTTGTTCCTCTTCATCAATTGTAATTCCATTATTTGTTGATTTTTCATGTATTGATTTTTCTTCTGTTTGAACAATTCCCTTTGTTTTATAATTATAGTAATTATCCTTTTCATTATTATTATTATTATTATTATTATCGGGCAATTTTTGTTGTACAAATTGTGGATCCTTAAAGTCAGCTGTTTGATAACCAATTTCACCATAATTTAAATAATTCCGTTTTTCAATTTGATTTTTATTTTTTGTATTCATATTATCTTCATCATCATCATCCTCATCATCGTTCTCATCATCTTCATATTGATCGGTTTTCTTTTTATTAAGAATGTTATTTTCTTGTTCAGGTACTTTTAATTCCATAACGGGTTTGTCAACCGACCATAAACGTTCTGCATCAATATCGGATATTTCTTTTTTATTCATTGCATTGTCATTTTTCCAAATTAACGGTGATTTTCGAAAACCATATTGTAATGCATCTTCCGGAATGGATTGTTGTGATTTTTGTTTATAGGCAATACTTAAACTAACCGGATCGGCTGGATATTGATCAATTGTTGGTTCTTTATTGGGTTTTCTTCAAAAAAAAAAACAAATTGAGACCAAAAAAATAAGGATTGAACGAATTTTTTGAACAATATTTATGGTAAAATAATTATATTGCAGATTCCATATTATTTATACTTACTCATCTTTTGCGGTTGCATAAATTGTTGCACCTTTTTCACTTGTACCTTGATATTCTTCGGGTGCCCTTTGAGTCTCATTGGCTTCATCATGACATGAACATTTTTTTAATAATGAATTTCCATTAAATTTTTTATGTATGATAAAATGCTAGAGAATTAGAAGATGATTAGAAAAAAAGATGATTAGAAAACGAATCTGAATTTATAAAAAAAAATAATAATAAAATATGGATATATGAAAATTAAAAAAATTATTTTTTTTTGTATGAATTGTTTGAAATCAAAACACTTTGGAATATTTTTTTTTAAATTTAAGTTTTATTTACAAAATTGGGTTTATTTTTTTTTTTCCTATTCATCTTAACATTTATATTATTTATTATTTTTTTTTTTTTCATTTTTAATACTATAATTATATAATTTATTAGCTTCTTATCCCAAAATGTTTTGGTTTCTAACAAAACACTATTACGTTTGTTTATGGCTTGGTTTTATTATTGTTTTTGAAGGTGGTTAAGTGCGGAAAAAATCAATCATATTTTCCACAATGGCATAATTTATGTTGTAATTTATCAATTTTATTATGTAATTTATCAAGATGTTTTTCATAATGACATACTTTTAATTCGGCCGGTGATGGTAAAGCTGGTTTAACAAATGATTTACCACATTTTCCACAATGATGATGATCACCAATTACTTTAAATTCTTTATCATCCCATTTGTTATTCCATTTGTTATCATCCCATTTGTTATTCCATTTATTATCATCCCATTTGTTATCCCATTTATCATCCCATTTATTGTCCAATTTATGATCCCATTTGTTGTCCAATTTATGATCCCATTTATTGTTAAATTTATGATCCCATTTTTTATCCCATTTATCATCCCATTTATTGTCCAATTTACCATCCCATTTATTGTCCCATTTACCATCCCATTTGCCGTCAAATAAACCATCCCATTTATCATCCCATTTACCATCCCATTTACCATCATCCCATTTATCGAATTTTATATTATGATGATCTTTATCACATTTATGATGAACGGGTTCCAATTTATGATGAACCGGTTCCAATTTATGATGAAGAACGGGTTCCAATTTATGATGGATTTTCTCGTGACATGAACATCCTTTTTTTTCATGACCTTTACGCAAACAAAATGCGTCGATCTAAAATATTGAATGTTACAGTTACAATTAATTATATAAATTCCCGAAGGTTGTTGATTCAATGACAAAAAAAAAATTAAATAATTATTTATTACCTGTACTGTTATGTGAAGTACAATCGCTCCAATTAATAATAAGATAATTGAATTTTTCATTTTTACAAAATTATAAAAATAAAAATTATTAATTATTTATTCTATATTTAATTAGTTTTTCTTCAAAATATTTAAGTATTACTTTGTATATGTGGCTATTTCAAATGATAATTTTAATTGAAATATTCTTATCATATATAGCATTTCTCCCACCATAACGATTTTAAAATGATAGATGCCGAAAAAATTAATTTTTAATTATTTCTTTATAATTTAGATTTTTTAATAAATTATGTAATTGATAATATAATAATAAAAATATTAAATCACATTCATAATTTTGTTTATTTAAACAAAACATATTTTTATTTTTTTTTTTGTTCAAGTTCAAGTCTTTTCATTCATATTTTATTGGATTATTATTTTAATATTTTATATGTGAAATAGTGAAATTTATTTATATTTACATTTTTTGTTACATTGTTTTAATATTTTTTAAATAAATATTTTGTTAAAATATTTATAGAAATGGCACGCTTCAAAAATATTAATAATAATAATTAATGTTTCTTTCTTTTTTTTTCAATTTATGTTGTAATTGCAAAAAATTTCCGGGGTTTAATTTTTATTTTCAATTCACATGTCATTTCATTTCATTACCTTAACGTTCTTAAACAATAAAATTATATTATTTTCTACATAAATTATGGACAATTTACTTTATCCATATTTTATAGAAACGTTTTACTTAAATTTTTAAATACTATAACTTTTCCCATTTTAATGCAAAAGTTTATTTCTTATAAAACGATTTTCTGACAATAGAAAACGGTTTTTTTTTCATTCAATTGAATTAATTAAGCCATTAGGAACATTTTTTTTCCTAGATGGAAACAGAAAACCAATTGCAAATTTGATTATGCCATTTACAAAAATATTATATAGTTAATTGTGCATGATATATTCATAGGGAAGTAATTCTTAATCGATTGTATATCTTATTATTTAAATATATGATATGGTTGAAAAAATAATATAATAATTTTTTGAGAATTTAATATGTAATTACTACCGAAATCATTCGAAATAAAGGTAAATAAAAAAAAAACAACAACTTCTAATAATTATTATTATATATGTATTTAAAAAAAATCAGATGCTTTCTTTCGTTTTTGCGGTATATTTAATAGATCATCGGTTAAACGATCATTATTTATATTTTGATCATTTGATTCCTTTTGCATGGCTGTTATCGTTACAGATTTATCACCAATATTCAATTTATTTTGTTGTCCACTTTGTTTGGTGGCGGCGGCAGCCGAACGCTTTGATGGTATCATAGATATTTCGGATGTATGCTTTAATTTAACTAATAATGGTGTTCGGGGTGATGACGAAGGTGTTAACGAACCATGATCGGATCCATGTTTTTGTCGAACCGATTTTGGAGTTAATGTTATTGATGTTGATACATTTTTATGTTGTCTATTTGTTGTGGATAACGTAGGTGACATTAACGACGACGATTGAATTGGATGTTGATGTTCTTTAACACCTAAACGTGCGGTTGCCAAACGTTTTGCAGCCGGTGACATGGTCGCCAATCGATCAAGTGTTGAACGTACTTGATTTGTATGATATGGTGATGCAATATTACGACGGGCCGCTTCAATTGCTTTAGCTTTTTGTCCACGCATACGTTCACCCGCTTTTTCGGCTAATTCTAATGCAATATTTTCACGACGTGATGTTTCAACGATACGAAATGATGGCCCACCGATCTGTGTACGTATCGGTGTATCACCACCGTCCAAACGAAATGGGGTACCTTCAATTTCACCCCATGTCATTAATGGGCTGTCATCGATACCCGGACACGGTGATGGTGTTTTAACAAAACCAAAACCACGTACTTGTGGTGATTGTTTACTCAGTGGTCCAATTTTATTACCATCAACACCGATTTTATTTGTATGTAATAATTTGGTTGTTGGTAATTTTGTTAATTTATCATCAGTATTATTATTATTATTCGTATTGGTAGTATTTATTTTTGTTTGATTATCAGCAAATGGATTTGATTGTAATCTTGTATTACGATGTGATATTTCTTGTTTACGTTTAGACATTTCCATTTGTTCGGCAATTGTTAAATCAACACCATCCGGTACATACATTATATAATTTTTATTTTTGTATGTCCATGTATCCAATGATTTTGGTACATTTTCAATGGCACCATGAAATTGTTGTTCAATATCGGGTAATTGTAATTGTTGGGCCATATCAATTGATTTTTCATTTTCTGCATCATATAATACGGCAAAACGCTGTCGTAATTTTTTATCGGCCACCTCAATAATCTCTTGAAAACTATTATTATCTTCACTTGTATAATGCGTTAAAAATGAATCCAATGTATGACCATCCGAAATACTATACGAATGTTTATCATTTTGTTTTTCCGTTTGTACACTTGATGATGTTGATGCATGAGAACGTACCGATGATGATGCGGCTGCTGCAGCTGCTGCGGGGTGTACATCTGATATTATTGGATCCGTTGGAGTTTCAAATGGTTTTATTATTGGTGTTTCAAATGTTGCAGGTGTTTCAACTGATTGAATAAATTAAAAATAAAAATCAACATGGATTAAAAATGAAAAATTAACACAAGTATATAATTTCAATGATTTTTTTTTTACTTACATCCAGTTCTAGTACGTGGACGTCTACCACTGTATTTTGCATATAATTCACGTAATTTAATAACATCATTTTTTTCTATTGCATCTAAATATTGATTTTGTGCCTTTAACTTTTCCAAATGTGGAAAAAATTCTCTTTGAATTATTTTACCAAGTTCCTGTGGGTTGTGGAGCAAACATTTTTTATTAGGTTAGGTTAGTGAAAAAAAAGATTTTAATTTTATTTTATTTACATTTAATTTATATATTATATGCTTTGGAAACAGCAAAGTATAAATAAATAAAATAAAGAAATAATAAATAAATCCTTAATATAATTTACCTCAATGTATTGTTCTTCTGTAAGTATTTTAGTTTTGGAATTTTTCTGTACCTTTAGTGGTGGTACTTTTGGTATTTTAAATAATGTTATACTACTACTTAATTTTTTCATAGCTTCTAATGCTTTTTCACCTGGTTTTTTAGTCATTTTAAAGTTTTAATTATCGCCACACACTTACAATTAATTATTTATTTTAATATAATTTAATGCAAACTGAATGAAAACAACAACGCAACACAATAACTTTTTTTTTTACATTTGTTTTTATTTTTATTTTTTTATTATGATGAAATTATAAAAAAAAAGTAATTGGGCAAATTGTCTGGAAAATTATTTGTACGAATTATTTATAGTGGTGTCATCTGTGTAAAATTTAATAATGTATAATGAATTATTGAGTGAAATTTTCTAATGCAGTAAAATAAATATCCCGAATATTTGTTACTGAATCTTTGCTAATTTTAATTTGGAAAATGTATCGGAAATATATTCACTTTATAATTATGAAATTCACTGTATGAAGTGGAAATGCGAATTGCGGAAATACGAGAAAATTATGCAAATTTTTTTACATTAGTAAAATTGATGAAAGATTTCAACGATATGAAAAAATTTTTTGTATGGGGAAAGTTTACTCTATCCAGGTATTGCAGGTGTTTTTTTTAATCTATATATCAATAGATTTTAAAAAAAAAATACAATTCAATAAATTTTATTTAAATATAGATAATTATATTTAAATGATTTTTGTGTATTGTAAAATTTTGTATTCAATTCTAATAGATTTTGGACAAAAGGTTATTTGTTTTGTATTCTTTTGCAATTGATTGTTGCATTATATATCACATTTATATAGTTCCAATAATAAATACTAATATAATATATATAAAATTCTACTGTGTATAAGAAAAAAATATTTAAATATACTAATTCAACTATATAAAAATAAGAGGAATAATAAGAGTATATATTATATATATATTATTAAAATTAATTATATACATATATATATATACTTATATTTATTGCATTATGAAGAATAAGAAACCCATTTTAATATATATGTATACGTATTTTTTCGATTATTTTTAATTTAATGATTTGTTGACAGTTAACTCTTAAAAATTATTTCCAGACAATTCAGCTCCCGTTAAAGTTTTCCCTTTATTTTAAATATATTTATATATACATCATCTAAAAAGTATATTTAATATTGAAAAACATATTAAAAAAGATATATATTTAACAGCGGCGGATGGAATTAATTTGTGAATTAATAATATGAAAATATATTCTATAGATAACAAACGAAAAATATATTCAACAAACATATAAAAACACAAGAGACAAGACTCAAGAAAATTTTTATTCGATGTCTTAGGGTAATTCTATTAATTGTTGAAGATCAAGACGATGTCTGATATGAAGACGTTCACCATCTGTTACTTAAATCGGTATATAATTTTCAATAGATAATCATCACGGGTTAGGAATACAGCAGTTAGCCGCCACAGACTTGTAATCATTTTTAACTATATGTATATATGGAATATAATATAATAACACCACGGTTATTATATATATATTTATTTATATGAAAATATTTTATTGAAATATGTATATATATTATATATATGAATGTGATTTGTTATATATTTCCTTTATACCAACAATATGTTTAAATAAAATTATATCTACTTGGAAATAAATATATTATATATATAGATACACATAAAGAAAATTCACTTTATATATATACTATATATCATTTATCCATATATATTATATTAAATATATAAAATGTGTTTGTTCATATGCAATATAAATTTTATATACATTGCAGCATGACTTTTTAAATCTTTTCACAGTTCATATTATTTTACATTTTCCCTTTTGAACTTGAAAGAAATAATAATAATAATAATAATATATATATAACTAACTAACTAATAAAAAGAAAACAAATATGAAAAAGTTATTTGTCTCATATCATAAACTTTCATCGAGTACATAAATTTTAATTTTACATATTATATATATATATATATATACAGAATGGTTTTTTGTTTGGTTCACTTCATCCACATATATATATATAGTATATGAATATGAATGAAAAATATTATATTATATATATAAAAAATAAAACTATATAAAATCCATTAATAATTTTTTACTAAACATAAATGAATAATTTATAGTAAATATTAAATATAATAATAATATTTATTTTCCTGGAGAAAATGCACTAAATGTAAATATATTTAAAATATGGCATTAAAATATGTGATATTTTAATGTATTGTTTCTAATGCAAAATAGATATATGATCGAAATATCTAGCTACTTATTATAGCTATACTTTAAAGTATAAACACACAATCATTTCGATTAAAAAAAAAAAATTGTTTCACATTGATTGATTTATATTTATATGTGTATATTATGTAAATATTATTGTAAAACATATATAGTTTATGATGAAATGAAATTTAGAATACAAAAAAAAGACATTAAAATGAATATTACTATAGTATTTTTAAAATTGGCAATAGAAATGATTTTTTATATATATATTTTTAACGAATTAATAAAAAAAAAGAAATACTTATTTAAGTGGTTATATAGTGAATTATTGAACATATTAAAAGACAAAAAAAACTCCCGATATATTCAGATGATATGTCGAATCTTCCGACATAATCAAACTCAACATCTGTTTTCAACACCTTAAAGAAAATACAAAAGCGAAAATGGTGTTCAGAGCAGACAACAAGAAGATGAACAACAAACCTAATAGATCACGTATTATATTTCTTGAAGGTTAAAATAATTCATTAATTCGTTGAAATATTTGCAAATAGTTGCAGGAATGTCAACGGTGATATCAAACAGCTATAATTATATAGGAACATCTCATAAGGAAATATAATTCTTAAATTGTCTGATAATTTATGATATCGATCACTCCACCAAACAGAGGTTGACTTCTAATTCAATTTTCATCAATATAAACTCTGTTAATTAAACGCACTGTTATGCACTGTTAATAGTTTATATAAAGATTTCTATATGCCATACAAATAAATCAATCAATTATTTATAAATATTTTTTAACACCGCGTAAACATAATTTATATATTAAAATATATTAACTACAAATAAATATTATATAAATTACAATAAAATAAAATTACTCAAATTTTAAATTTTCAAAATATATAACAATAAAAATATTACAATATTAATATATTATAATTTATAAGCAAAATGAAATTATGTTTTATTATTTTGAAATATACATTGAAAAGCAATTATTTTTTTGTTTATTTTTTGTCAAAATATGAATAAATTTTTCTAAATTGTATATATTTATTTAAAAAATAACAAAATGTGTAACAAAAACATATTTATATGAATATATTTTTTTTTAAAT
Organism: Dilophus febrilis; assembly: GCA_958336335.1. NCBI lineage: Eukaryota > Metazoa > Arthropoda > Insecta > Diptera > Bibionidae > Dilophus > Dilophus febrilis. The sequence goes on along the minus strand of OY284470.1, from coordinate 15,744,923 downwards.
TACACTGACAACACAATTTGTTGTAATTTAAGAATATATTTGTTTATTCATTTTAGTTATAGTTTATTTATTATAATTTTATTATAATTTTGTAATATAATTAATGCAATTTACATGCATATATATATATAATAATATTTATTTAAATATATAATTGAACAACATACAAATGGATAAACGATGTATATGACGGTCTCTGAATACGCAATTATAATTATAATATTTCATAAATACCAGCAAATGATGATATTTTATACGCAGAGAGAGAGAGGTTTTTTATTGGAAATAAATAATAAATAAAACCAAATTAAATAAATAATTATAATTGTATATTATATTAAAAAAGGTTTTGTTATCGTTAAGTGAACATTCCTCCTATCGTATAATGAATCAATATATTCGTATGCATGTGTAAATAAAACTTTATAATAAAATTATAATTAATTGATAAATTTTACTATATAAATATATAAATTCTGACAATATACATATTAAAGAAATGTTAGCTGAACTGTAATATGCGATCGTAAATTTTATATATAAAATATTTTGCAAATAAATCTAAATCACACATGCATTAATAATTTAATTGCAAGTTAAATATATATTTAGTTTTATTTTTACTATAGTCTAAATATATATTTGTCTGAACTGACTGACAAAACTATAAAAATAAACAAAATCATTTTCCACAAAAATTGTTTATGAAAATATATATTTTTTATTTGTAATGATATTGTGGTAAATAAAATAAATATACACTATATATATAAATGTATAATATTTTGCGGTGCGTATTATAAAATTTAACTCTATTCTATATACATAAAACGACTAAGGATGTAAAAAAAATAATATATTAAAAGAATTTTTCCAGTTTCATTTTTCTGTATAAAATTTTTTTAATAGATTATATTTTTACATATTGAATATTGTATATGAAACAGAATATATAGAAACAGTGTCATATTCTTTTAGTGTTATGGTTCGTCAATTTTAATGACATGACACATTAGAACCAAACAAAAAAAAACCAAAAATGCGTGTATATCATGTCAATGTTATTCCATGCTTCTCTTTATTTCATTCAAATATATTTATATATATTTGACTTTTGTGTACAAAATCTGAAGAAAAAAAATGATATTCAAAGTGTTTTTAAATATCATTTTTTTTGACTAATTAATGTCGTAAAATTGTTACACGCAGTTTTGTTTTTTGTCATTGATTTATATAATATATATGTATATGAACTACTATCTATATTCGTTAAACAATTCCATATATACTGCGCGTATATGTTTTTAATAAAACGTTATGGAGGATCTGCTATTAAACCATATATGTATATAGATTTACGATGAATCGATATTTATTCAAATATATTGTTTTAAATTTCTTTTCTATATATATACATAGATAATTGCAATGACTAAAATTTTAATATATAAAACGTATAATGACTTTTTAATATATATTAACAAAAATGTCTATATAAATATACATATAAGAAATTAATTTATTTAGTGATGAACCTATCAAAAATTGATTGATGGATCTTATTATTATTTTTGTATATTATGCGGAATTGTATTTAAATTAACCTAATCATAAAAAATTTGTCAATAATTTATGATATGCATATTGAATATATTTATAAGATGTAAATTTCAGAAGACCTACCGCACGACGGTAAATACCCTCGTAATATATACAATAATAGCAAAAAATTGATACAAATTTTATGATATAATAATGGAATTGAATGGTAAATCTATCTATCTGTATATAGTAAAATAGAAAAGTGAATTTATGATTTTGCATTAGACTTGTTGATATCATTTAACCGTGTAAATAAATTGATGATTTCATTGCATTATAACCATGAGGGTTTTGAATCCTTATTTCAAAAATTCATCAATTTTTTTTAATATATTTCTTTTAATGCATAATGATCGGATATGCCCTTTTCAAATGAATCCCTAAATTAATTAATTAATAAAAAATCTTTTGTTTGAGCCCTGAAATATGTATGCAGACAAAAAAGACTTTAAAATTTTATATTTTTAGTGGAAGAAAAAAAAATCAGCAATTTTTTTATATATGATTTTATTTAGTTAAAAAAAAATCCACTATTATCCGTAGTATATATCATATATAGGAATTGGAAATTTTTGTTGTCATATTGCTAAAAGGAGTGGATCTTTTCAAATAAAATTTTCAGGAAAATTCAACGCGAATGCGATTTAGTGTGAAAAAAATTGGAATCAATTTATCAAGAGTATTTTCTTTAATTTTACATTCAATTTAAATTAATTTTGAATTACATTACAATATATACATATATATAATCATATGTGTTTTCTATTTCATGTTTTCTTGCACCTATATAGATATTGTAAAAAAAAGAAGAAACTAATGTAAATTTTAAATTAGGTTTTCATATATAATAAAAATAAGTTAATTTGTTTATTGTATATATATATATGTAAAATATATACTGTATATTAAGATTACAAATGCCATAAAGTCTAAAAATGCTTTTAAAACAAATCGAAAGTTTCAATTTATATATAATTATCAAATTCAAAAAGTAAAAAAAATGTACGTCAGTTTAATGTACGTTTTATGTCACGGGAATTTTTTTTTTTGTTTTCCTGAATTTAAATAATTTATTTATACAAAAAACATAAAACTAATACTTTTTATTTAAAATAACTCTGTGCTATAGAATCCCTTTACATTTTTTTGTTGTTAACATTTAAAATTCAATTTATGTTTACAAAATTCAGGAAAAAAAAAAATTGTCCATTAAAAGAAAGGCATCTGGTTTTTTTTTTATTTTTTACTATCATATAAAGGTTAGGTTATTATTATTATTATTATTATCCTTGTGGATAAAATTGTATATATATTTGTTTTTTTTGTTGTCTAATCTATATATATATATCAGAAAACATAAAAAAGGATATATATTACATTGATCTTGAAAAATGAAATGTTATATATCTATTTTATTTGTTTGTTTATTATATGCAATATCACACACATGACAACTTTAAGTGATTTAACTTTAACGGGGAAAAAAAATTTGTTTTTATAGATTGATTATGTAACATACTATTTACTATATATATAGAATTAGAAAAAAAATTTTCATTTTGTAACAAAAAATTTTGTATATATAATATTCTTTTTTTCATCTCTGTCGAATATTGCTATATGTTATATGGTATATAATAGGGAAAAGTTATATTGTGGTTTTTTTGACAAATTTTATAATTATGTTGTTTCTATATATACTTTAAAAAAATAAAAACTGAATAAAGGATAGAGATGAAGATCGCAGGTATACGACATTTTTTTTTTTTACATTAAATACAAAAAAAATATATATTTTTTTTATTTATATATAAACAAATAGTTTTATTTAAATAAAAATTCATTTAAATATATATATATATACAATATATAATTAGGCGATGATTGTTAAAGTCATTACTTATTATACAGTTTATATTTTTATTTTATTTTTTTTTGGGAAATGTGTTTTTAAGGGAAAAAATAAATAATATATCTCCGGATGTTTTTTTATTATTTATATTATTATTATTTATTTTATTAAAATAAAAAAAAATATATACTTCCTTAAATCATTACAATATATTTTTTTAATAAATATAATAAATTATCCTTTATTTTTCTGCAAAACTTTCTTTTTTAATAATAATCATCATATACTGTTTTATGACTTTTCTCATCCATTTCAAAAATTTTATTTTTATGTTGAATTATGGAAATTTATTAGACCTCACACAATTTCATTTTACTTTCCCTCTATATATATGGTATATGGGATAATTTGTATATTTTAAAAAGCCACATTTTACATATGTGAAATTCATATGCGAGTGTGTCACCATAGGGGTTCAACCCAAATATATTCTAGTTCTTCTATATATATACATATATTATTTCTATATTTTGTCTCAATATTTTATTTATATGATAAATGACCAAAAAAAAAACATATAAATAAACAAGTTGTTATATTTATTATATATATTTAATATGTTAATAATTTGTGTGTATAAACAATCATTTAGAAAACTATAATTTATTATATATATATATATTAATATATATAGATTTGTTGGAAAACTAATGCCACGTTTTATAAATATTATAATGGATATATGGCTAAATCATTTAGAATTTGTCTAAATAGAAATTAAAATAAATTGACCTTCTGTCAGATGGACTATATTTTCTGTTTGTATATTACAATTTATGATATAGTACATGTCTGACATAGCATATTCACACAATCCACTTCATCAATAGGTATGCGTAATTGGATATATAGTAATTTTTGTTTGTATTCTGATTTCATTATATTTGTATAATAATTCTTATATATAGGTTCATATTTGAATAGATAATAGCACTTTAAACAGACGGTTTATTATGCATTCTTCTAAATTATATAAACAAAATGTTTTTTGATTAAATTCATTAGGAGATATAAATGTTTCTTTAGAGATTATAACTGATAAATTTAAATATTATAAGAAAGTTAGAACATTAATAATTCAGTGTTATGCTATATTTACTATTAAAAATAAACTACTGAATTACCCATTTTTAAACTGTAAGTAAAATATTCTTGCATTTTTGGTGCATAAAATACCAAAAACCTGCAATTATGAAAAACCAATGATTACGATTGAACCAATGAAAGACGAATAATATATTAAAAATGTCAACGAAAAATTATTTTATGTTCATATGTTTCATTTCATTAAATTTAAATAAAATCATATCTATTTATTTTTCGACCAGCAGACAATTGGTTTTAGAATCCCAGTCCGTTGGTTTGTTTTTGGTTTCATCCTTTGTCATCAACAGCATGTGGGAAAATATGCAACTCTGTATGAAAATTCAACCGAAAAACATCAAAATATATTTTATGTCTTCAGTAAGATTCGAACTACCCTATAATGTTGTAACAATTTTAAGTTTGCATTTTTATTAAATATTAAATTAAGTAAGCCAACTGCCATAACACAATATTTCAGAATTTCGATATATTGTTAATTCAGATATTTAACATCAAGAAATACAAACCCAAGATTTAGAACTGCCAAACTACTTTAGAATACTTCTATACTTTAGCAAGACCACAGGATCCCAAAAGGATTCCAAATTATAAAAGAAACCAACATCAATTTGCAATTTGCAGAATTTTATTTGATTATAAAACTCAGAATAAATTTAAGAAATCTTATCAGTATATATGATGTTAATGAACAAACAATCATCAATCATTTCTAAACCAATCCAAGTTTTTTAAATTACCAAAAAAAAAAAATCATCATATGATAAAATATTTTTCTTTATTGAAACCCTTTTAAAATAAATTTTAAATAAATAAAAATATATAGAAATAAAAACTTTATTTTATTTAAACTTTTATACATAAATACATGGTTTTTTTAATTTTAATTTTATATATTAATATACAAATACATATTCGAAAAATCCTAAATAATATATAATATATATAGATTAACAAATTGCAATTTTAAATATTTGGTTAATTTAGTTTAAGTTAGTTTTAGTTATAGTTAAAAATTGTTTTTATTACATAATAATAATATATATAAATATGTATATAATATCAAAGAGAAAAATTGTTTAGAAACATTAAAAAGAATAAATTTATACAAAGCATTATATATAGAAATATTACAAACGCGAACTATTTAATGTATCTATATTTAAAAAAAAATCAAAGACATATTTATATATATATCCTATAATATTTTTAATTATTTTAAAATATTTTTCATTTTTATTTGTACAAATAATATTCTATTTAGATACACTTAAAAAAATAATTGTATATATGCAGATAAAATTGAATTAAATCTGAAAAAATTAGTGTTTCATTCATAAAAAGCAATTTCGCAATGGAAAATAAAAAAAGAAAAAAACTTTTAAGTTAAAAAATTCTCGATTTCTCAATGAACATTTTATGTAATTATAACATTATTAATTAAAAATATCATAATATCAATATTTATTTAAATTATTTTAATATTATTTAAATCAATATACTATAAAGTTATTTTGCAAAGTATTATATATATATGATATACGTACCTGAGAAAACAAGCTGGACGCATATTGCGATTCAACTGGCTATAGATATATTTAAAATTTCCATTTCTTATGAAATATATAGGTTATATTTTTAATTAATGAATTAATAACGTAAAAAAATTAATTAATATTAACTTTTAAATGAATAAATTGTATTATGTAAAATATAGCATCTCCCTTTCTTTTTTTTTTTTTTATAATATATTTTTTGTACAATATTCTAAAACGATTTTTTTTGTATTATTCTATTACAAAATTATAAAGTTTATTTTAAGAATTATTAAGAAAAAAAAAATTAAATAAACTATATCATAATTCTATATAGAAAATTATAAAAAACAAAAGAACAAATGTTTTTATTACAATATTATTTTAGGTGAAATTTTTTTTACGTATTTAAATGATATGGTTATATTAAAAATAATAATTATATTAATAATTAACCCATTGCCGAATTAGCATAATTTTAGCGAATTTTTGATTTGATAATTTGACATATAATAAAAAATATTACAATCAAATAAACCAAAAAATAGAACATTTTCAAAGTAAACAATATAAATAATATATATTAAAAATTAATATTTTAGAATATACCATAAAATGCGATGGGTTAAAATGATGGATATAAATGAAATTAATATAGAAATATAGGTTTTTTTTTATTATTTATTTTTTATAAACATAATTTAAATAGACAATATAAAAATTGTTATTATTATAATTGAAATGATATAATAAAACAAAAAAAAAATAATATAGTTTTGTATATTTTTTTAAAAAATATATAAGATAATGGGAAATTAAGAAATTATATAAAAATTAGGTTTTTCATTTTGAAAGAATAACATGGACAACACAACAAGGTCTTATATATGATGATTATTATTTAAATTGCTATGTAATTGTTTTGGAAACTATTTTATTTTTATATATATATATAGAAATAGAATAGAATATAATGAATTAAGAAAATACAATAAAAAAAAAATTGTTATATAAATATTTTCAATTTATATTTAAATGGGGAAAAAAAATGTATTTGTAACAATTTTAATATGAATACGAAATGTTTTTTTTATATGCAATTGTTTATTCATTTTCAAAATGTTTCATTATATGTATATATATTTTAATATGTTGCATATCAAATTTCTTACATTTTCGTTTCAATTTCGTTTTTTTTGTTCATTACGTTATCGAAATATATATATGGTATATTGTAATAATAGTGCAATAGTAGCTAAAAATCGTAAGATATTGTAAAGGAAATGCATATGTTGTTTATTTGTTATATATGGAATTATATTATAATTTTACAATTATGCATTTTATTTTTGTTCTTTTTATTGAGGTCAGTTGGTTTTTGATATAACCTTTTTTTATATATTGTATATAGGTGAATTCGTTGATTTTTTTTTGTCTTTAATGAACAGTAAAAAAATTTAATGGTTTAATTAATGTTAAATAATTGAATTTATATATTAAGTTAATATATTTTATACGTTTTTTTTGTTTGTTCGGTTTAAGGAGCGGAATTTCAATCACTATCAATCAATATCATATATAAATTCTACCTAAATTTTCCTATTAATAATTCTATATGACTCAAAATTATACAATCTCTTTAGTTTTTAAATTATAAATCAATAGATTTGACCATTGAAAACAAATTTATAACCCTTTAGACTGAAATAAAATTTATTACTTCTTGAATGCTTTTCAATTTTATCTATATATATGCAATTCATATAGATTGTTTTCCATATATATATTAAAAAAAGTCCATCAAGATCTTTCATTATAGTTATACCTTCAAAATTCGTCCAAACTTTTTCCTAAAAACAATTTAACCTGCATCTATAATTAACTTCATTCAATTCAATAACTTCATTTAAGGTATAATTAATATAATAATGCACAAATAATTAGATAATTATAATGTACAAATTTCATTGAAAATATACGAAAAAAAACATTCTGATAAAATTTAAAAAATCATCTATTCAACGAATTCTAAATATAAGCACTTTCTTTAATTCTATATATATACTTACACGATAATAGATTATAAATTATTTGTTAATTTATTTTCTAAACAAAAAGAAAAGGAAAATTTTTAGTAAATAAGCCATTATTGTCTAATGAAAAAAAAATATATATGCAATTTTTTACTATGTATTTGTTAGATAAATCTTAATATATATGCATTTCTAAAATAGTATTCCTAATATAATAGATACAGATCTAGAAAATATGTATATTATTATATATAGATATAGATAAATATACATTTTTAAAATCTATATTTTATTGAATGAAAATAAATATCATTTGAAAAACAAAAAAAAAAAACAGAACACAACAGAAAAATAAATAAATAAAAAAATATGAATAAAACATTTTTAATTTATGAATCCGAAACGAAAAAAAAACAAAATTGATGTGTACGAGATTGATGGATGATGAAAATTGAAGTAAAAAAAAAAAACAATAAATAAATAAATAAATAATTAAATTGTTCATTTTTTTTTCTTCTGCTGGCATTTGTTTGTGTATTATTGTGTGTACAAAGGAAAATGTTAATATAAAAGAAAAAATTTTACACAATAACCATTTGTGAAAAATTATTTTTTGAATTAAGAAAAGAAAAAAAAACATTATTTTTTTTTGTTCTCATCTTGGTGCTAAATCAATATAACCATTTGTTGGTCGTACCATTTGATGATGATGGTGATGATGATGTGCACTACCATAAAAACTTTGATAACCACCATATGGTGAATAATTACCATTTGTTCGTGATGAATGATGATGATGATGATTAAGGGTAACCGCAGCGGCCGCCGAATTACTTGTGGGCATTTTAAATTTATCATATGGATTACCATAACTTGGTATATGATTATGATGTGGATGATATAAAGGTCCATAATTTGTACTTTCCTGTGCATACGGTTGTGTTATTGCATGTAATGCATTTGCCGTTTGAATAGCGGTCATCGTCGTCGTCGTCGTCGGCGGTGATGAATTTGATAATGATGATGATGATGCAGATGGTGAAGATGATGATGATGATGATGATGATAAGGATCCAGATGAATGTAATGGTATTCCACCAGCACCATTATGATGGATTGATGATGAATATGATGAACAACGTCCGATACCATTGTTGTGTAGAATAGCCGTTGACGATTGAATTATCGATGAGGATGGTGATGATGGAAGTGGTGGCATTGACGTAGGGGGTGCAACAGTAGATATTGATATTTGAGGTTGTGGTGGTGGTTGTGGTGGCGGTGGTAGTGGTAGTAATTGTTGTGGTGATTGTTGGTGATGTTGCTGTTGTTGTTGTTGTTGGTGTTGCGATACCTGTATAATTTGTGATGGTGATTGTGATATTGTCGTTGTATTAACCGCGGCAATATGATTTAAATTTAAATTACCATCTAAATTATTATTATTATTATTATGTACAAGAATTTCATCTTCTTTATATTTATTATATGTATAATAAATGTGTGTGAATTGGAAATTATTCGAAGAATACAATTAATTAATATGTGTGAAAAATTTTCCAAAGAAAAAATATGCAATTTTCATGTACTTACCTTTAGTAGTATTATTATGTTGAATATGTCCATTTCTCGTATTCCTTTGACGACTTTGACTTTGATGATGTTGTTGTGGTTGTTGATGCTGTTGCTGATGATTTTGTTGTTGATGTTGATGTTGCTGGTGGTGGTGTTGTTGATGTTGTTGTTGTTGTTGTTGTTGTTGCTGCTGATTTAAATGGATACTATTCATAATCTCTTGAGATCTATATATGTAAATATAATTTCATTTTAATTTTTATAATAATCTTTCAATTATTTCAATAATATATATGATAAGAATTCATGAATCGACAAAAGAATCTTAAAATTGATGTTATCAAAATAAATATTCATCATATATATATATAATGATGATATTGAATATATTGTTAAATTAAATGTGCCACAGAGTGTATATTTAATAATAAAACTTATTAAAAATATTTTTTTAAAAAACGCGATGCTGCGGGTGTGTGTGAATTCAATTCATCTCTATATACATGTGTTTCTCATCTATTTGTTATATCGAAATATAATAAAAAAAAAAATAGAAGAAATTATCTTCTCACATTGAAAATTTAAAAACCATAAAAGTATATATATTATATATTTATATTATATTACTTATGTACTTTTCTTCTATTTAAAACGACTGTAATAAATATATAATAATAATAATAATAATAACATATAGAAGAGCCTAATATGTATATAAAAAGAAAAACAGCATATCCATAATTATGTAAACAAAACTTCAGACTTCTTTAACGAAATTTCAAATATACTTGATATGCATAATTTTCGTTTTCGTTTATGTTTGCTTCTGATATATTCAATTCATTGATTGTTGTTTGATGAAAAAAAAACAAATTTTTTTTTTTAACTTTATTGTATATTATTATTCGTAAAGATATTTGTAAACAATATCTAATGATCTAATGTATATATATGCGAGTGTATCCAATAAATGAAAATTGGATAAGATCATATATATAAATGATGTATTAAATTCTTTCTTATAACGGTGATGGCAGAATATAATAGTTTTTTTTCTTCAATTTCTTGGTTTATGCTGTATTTTTTCTGCTGAATATTTACAATTTGTATACGAATTTATTTAGTTCATTTATTGGACGATATGATTTTAATGACTTAATGACGACGACGGATTTTGTTTTGGGGATGATTGGGATATATACTTAAGTAAAAACAATAATAATTATATTGATTTGGAGACCTATATTTATTTGTTATATATAATTAAAAACTATATTTAAAAGAAATAGTAAAATAACATAAATATATATAATAAAACGTTTTCATATTATATTATATAGTAAAATTTTTATAATATATTTTCTTTAATTTCATCAAATTCATTAAAATAATATTTTCCAACTCAAATAAAACATTTTCTTTGTATATTATCATAATATATAAATGCTTGGTGACTCTACCTCTATCTATTACATATATATATATATAGAAAAATTATTACGACATTATTTCAAATAAATGATCTATATATTTTTTAAATGTTGTATTTTTTTTGGTATATACAATATCTATTTTTCAGTTAAATCAACTAATTTTCATGTTGATTATAATATGGAAAAGATGTTTTACAAAATGAAAAAAAAAATTTTTAATTAATTACAATATAAATATTATTTATTTATTTTGGAAAAACCTTTGTAATTTATGTCTTATAACATCGCGCTTTTCTGCTTTTCTTCTTGATACATATATCTATATGTCTATTTCCACTATATATATATAAATAGTTTATGTGTGATCATCACACTAAAAAACGATTCTCTACATAAAAAAAAAAATCTTTCCGTGAAAATTAAATACATTTTTTTTTTGATTTGTTATAACCTTTTTTTTTTGCCGAAATATTTACAAAAAAATAAAAATAAAACACATATATAAATAAATAATTAAAAATGTTTGTTTGTTTGTTTGTAAATTCTAAATTACATATTGTAAAGCATAAGCACAGAATTTATAATAAATGTTGTTTTTTTTATGTTTATATATACAAAAAGAAAAATCTATGTTATAATAAATTAAAAAATTTATGACATAATGAATCAATTCTGAATATATATATATATAGTTATATTTATAATTTATCTATATATATTTTTTGTTACATGAACATTTTTTTATTTATATCATATATAAATAGCTTATCAATGTATAAAACTATTTTTGTATATATATGTATAATTTATATAGCTGAATAGTTATTTAGTGGGATTACTATTTGACGATAAAATATGTTGATTTATAATTTACAAACAGTAAACAAAATAACTAAATGCGTGATAAATTGTTATATAAGTGTAAATGGTTATAAATATGATTATCTTATTGCATTATAAATGTTTTATTACATATACCATTCGATTAACTATCAATAATATTTGTCATTTTGAATCAAGTAATTAAATTCCTTAATTCCGTATAGATATTACTATAAATTTTTCGAGATAATAGCCATTTTTCTATATTAATTAATTTCAATATTAATATTAATATCTACGTTAAAGATTGTGACAAAAAAGTGCAAATTTCTCATAAATTAATTCTTCTTAATTCAAAAGTAACCACATTTAAATTTAATTGCAAACATAAAGAATTTATTTAAAAAAATATACGATATATGCATAAATAAACAATAATGTTCTTATGTTTTCATATGCATATATATATATAAGAAATTTTAAGAATGAGTTTTTTTGAATGATGAATTTCTATATATCGTATATAGTTAAGTGATGTAATACCACTTATTTTTTTTTAAATTTATAATACTTTATATATGGTATATGGGAATATATATATTATTATTATTATTATATGGAAAATGTAAACAAAAAGAAAAAGAAAATAATAATTGGAACGTATTATACATATATATATATATATATATATATATATATATATGTTTTTTAAAGTACAAATATTATATTTAAAAAAAAACCCAGCTAGCATTTAAAGTGGCTGTAACGTGTTCGCCACCTCGTATTTCCCTATAGAGGTTGCGGGAACTGTGTATTTTAAGTGACGGGTAATTGAATAGACCGTGATCAATACCACCCATTCACCAAAGTGGGCAATGAATTTTAAGTGGAAATACTGGCGCTGCGTCGTGAAGGGAACCTTCACTTTAAGTGGCAGGGTTAGTTCCAAGCAAGCGTCGGGGAAGTTCCCATCACTTAAAACCAAAATATAATTTTGCTGTTAAAAGATTTACCTAAACCTCACAAATGTAAATAACATAAACAAAAGACAAAGAAATAAACCTTGCTGCTGCAATAATTTTTTTCCAAAAAAAAAACAATTGTTTAGTTTTTTACAATTTTTTTAATTGCAATTATCAATTTTTTTTTTTTTTTTATTATATTATTGATTTTTTTTTAAATTTATTATTTATTTAATTCAACTAAATTTTATTATATGAAATTCTATTATATCAAATTATAATTCATTTTGTACTTACTTTATCTGTGTGTCCCACCTTGAGCATCGAACCACGAACCTCAGCAGTTGTTTTATTTTGAGTCTTCGCATTTACCATTCAGCCACACTTCGCATACGGGTTTATTTGCTAATAATTATTATATAGTGTTACAGAAAGGAGTATGTACATGTGTGTGGCATTATGGTTTAAAATGCGTTCCCGTCACTTATAGGTGAAAGTGTTTTGGTAAACTCAATTATCCGCTCACTTCATGGTGTCATACATAAGTGTTTGCCACCAAAAAGTTCCAATTATAGATCTAGTTAGAAAATAGTCATTGGTGTTCGTCACCTGTACATCCCAACGATAGTGTCAGGGACGTTTGCGCTACTTATGTGTGGCACTTTTAAATTTAGTCACCTTAAAGTGTTTGCAAAGGTTCCCATCACATTCGCACCACAAATATATTTCAATTTGAGGTGAATAACACTTTAACATTTTATGAAAGGTTCCTGTTACGTTGTAGTCATTATTGCTCGATACTTTAAAATTCCAAATACTTTACAGTTCCAATTTAAGTGAAGAGACTGTTCCCATCACCGAAATAAAGTTCCCTTCACAATGAGTAAAGTCCCTGACACTCATTCTGTTAGCTGGGAACGCTTAAAGAATTATGTATGTAAATGTGTACATATATATTTAAATTTGAAATTTTGTATAATGAGAAATTCATTCAATATATAAAATAATAAACAAATCTTCTTTTTTGTATTTTTGGTTTGAAAAACACAATTTTTTTTCTTCTCTTATTATATATATATATATACATTATTGTATATATATTGTACATAGATAAATTTTCTTCTTATATTCAGAAAAACAAAAAACACTTTTCTTTCTCTTCATAAAATATACGTTCTAATTAAAAAAAATACGTACAATCTTTATTTTGTGTATATTCACTTGATTATAGTGTAATATTATCGTATTATGCAGATGATTACAACCTTTTTTGTGATCTTCGCTATCAATTTATAGACTTATGGTATATATAAAATGAAAATTTTTATATAGATTAAACAACGCAGATATAAATGCATATTTTTTATTTAATTTTATATCGTTTACTCTATAAATGTCACTATAAATTTATTTTATTTGTTTTTTTTATTTAGATGAACTTTTTAATAAAATTATAAAAATAAAACAAATCACTTATTTATTCCTCAACAAATCACTTTTAAACAAACAAAATTCAAATTAAAAAGAAACCAAAATCAAAAATAAAAAAAATTAAGAAGCAATTATATTTAATGTAATTTATTTTATCTAAATAAATGTATTGTATATTAGAATGAATAAGGAACTATATAATAATATAAAATTTTATTAAAATTTTTTTTGGAATTAAAATTGTTTATATTAACTATATATATTATTTACTATATATATACAAAATATAGATCTTTATAACAATACATTAAAAATAACAAATTAAATTACAATAAAAAACAATTGTTTGTATAAATTTAATTTAATTTGTTTTGTCTTTCATGACGCCATGTAAATAATTTTATTATTTTTTTGTTAAATATATACACTTATTAATTTGTGTAAATGAAGACAGTTAAAACAATAAAATTATATTTGTTACAAAGTTTATGGTGCAGTTGAATTGATCATTCTCATCTCATACATGTATAATTAATCGATATGGTAATCTATATACTTCAACCAAAAGAAATACGGAATACAGGGGCTGAAAATTATTGTTTTGCAATTTCCATTTATAAAATATATTAAAGATAAATCAAAACATACTAATAATTACTAATTTGTAATTATAAAACTTTTCTTTTACTTATTGTTTATACAATGGCAAAACGAAACTGTGATAAGTTTCAATATAATATAAGACTATTCTCAATATATAACAACTCTCCGAATAGCATTAAAATTTCGATCTATGAACTCTTTTGTATAAAAAATTAAAACAAAAATAATTCTATGATATTGCAATTAATTAAAAAATATAAGACTTTTTAATATACAAACTAAAAATCTATTGTATACAGTAAATAGTTAAAAGAAAATAGAATTAAAATTATAGAGGAAATTATATATTTCATATATATAAAAATTATAAAATTTTCTTTGAATATTTTTCTTTATTTTATCTAATATTTAAATATTGACTAACTGCTGCCTATCCATATGTACTATTTACAATAATCCAAGTTAAATCGAATCCGTATATATATATATCCCGCGAGATAATTTATAGTGTGGATAATCATAAAATCTATAAGCGTTATATATACTTTTATAATTCATAATTTAATGAATGCGGTATTAGAAAAAAGTTGTTTTTAATTATGTGATCAATGAAAAAATTAGTTAATAAATAAACAAAATTTTATTTTATTGATTTTTCATTTTCATTTTCATTTTTAATAGTAAAAGGAATCAAATTAAAAAAATATTGAATTCAATAATAATAATAAAAAATTAAATTGATTAATATTATTGTTATAATTTTTATGTGTTTTTTTCTCTTTCAAATATTGATCAAAAATCATCAAATTCATTTTATATCTTTGAATATAGTATAAGCTATAATAATACCTCTATCCATCTTCTATAGGTAATGCGATAAATTCAATTAACATATAAAAGTTTGAATAACATTTTTAATAACAAATAACAAAAAAATAAAATTGAATGAAGGTAAATAAATATATAAATATTTTTTGATATGAAAAATTAAAATATATGTATTTATGAATTTCATTTCATTTTCATCAACATATATCTATCTATATGATACGATCAACGATAGACATATTCAGGAATATATTATGATATATATAGATATACGTATACGTATAAATAATACACAAAAAAAATGAATATCGCGATATTGTTTGAAATTTATCAATTTCAATAAATAAACAAAATTTAATAATAGATATTTATTTTATTTTTTTTTATTTGTTCTTTACATATACGCATATACATATTGAAATTATGGTAAAGAAATAAATAAATCATTATATTAATATATATATATATATATAGAGACTTATTTTGTTGGAATTTATATACAAATGCGGCTGTGAAACAATCAACAGATGAAAAATAAATGTTATAAAGTAAAATTTGTATATTTTTTATTCTTTTTTTTTATCTTATATTAAAAATATACTTTACCATTTAAAAAATTGATTGTTTTTTTTTTGTAATTGAATAAGCAATTTAAAACTCATCATCAGATATTGTGGTTTTATATTTTTTGAAAAATTTTCTTTAATATAGCATGTCATCACATTCTTTTTGTATATATTGTACATATATACAAAATAAGTGTAAATAAATAAATAAAAATTTGTTGACCTATTTGAAAATTGATTTTTAACTTTGATGACTTTAAAAAAAAAACCATAATTAATTCGTAATTATTTTTATATAGTGACTGCGTGATATTCATTTATACAATTATATAAAAACAAATCAGGTAATTAAAGGTAAAAATCAAAACAATATTTAAAAATAAAAACAAAAAAATTTGTACTTACTCATCATTTGTATCATTTTCACGAAAACCTTTTGCAAATGGATTACTGACAATTTTTAATTGGGTAACCTTTAAATATATAGATTCGAAAGAAATAAATAAATAACTTTTAGTATATTGAACTGTATATAAAAAATAAATTGTAATTCCAAACTTAAAAAATAAAAATAAATAAATAATAAAATTAATTTAAAAATCATCAATTTTGTTATATAAATGTAAACAAAAGCGCAGGTATTTTATATTATATATAAAACCGGGTGCGTTGAGCTTACAACAATTAAAAAATGTTTCAATAAGTTTTAAAATTATTTTTTAAAACTTATTGAAACAATCTTAATCCTTTATGTAATAATTATACAAATGGAGTAATTTTCCATAGCTTTGTAATACTTTTAAAAAAAATAAAAGTAATAGATTTGTAATAATATCATATGTGTAAGATCTCAATACTAATTTTTGATTACCCGGTAATTATTAAAAATATAATATAATATAATATTTTATTAAATTAAATAATTTAATTGATCCATATATGGAAAGAAAAAAGTTATTTTGCATTAAAACTAAACAGTAAACAATTTTTTTCATTTTACATTTAATTGAACAGAAAACATAATTTCTTTCCCATAAATTTACCATATTTCAAATCCATCTTTTTTATTTTGTTTGTTTATAAATACCAAAAGTGTTTTAAATACTCATGAAAATACTTTTAAAAAAATTATATATGAATAAATTTTTCCATTATATATTTGAATTTTCCTAGCTTGAATAATTTTTCCATTTTCTATATTTTATAATACATTGTATATATATTTTAATAATTTCATTTTTTTTATACAAGTCCCACAACAATAAATTATAGACATAAACATAAAAAAAATTATATATATATAAATATTTTGATTTCCACATATCATAATAAATAAAAATAAAAAAAAATTTTTTTTTTTAATTAAATTAAATAACACAAAGTAATAAATGATCTTGAACGAAAACAAAATAAATTAATGCACGCAGGAAAAAAAAAATAAATAAATATATGTGAGAAGAAAAATAAAAACAAAATAAATAATTTAATTTAAAATAAATTAAATTCTTTTTTCTATATAGATATTTTAAAAAGTAAAATCATATATAAATAAGAAAATACATGACATTTTTTTTCTGTGGTTTTGTGAATGGCGCGACAAGTTTCTCTGTATAGAATTTTTCTTTTTTCGTTATATTTTCTTCCTCTAACTACCATATACATATAATATAATTTTATTTATAATTATTTTTTGGGCCCTACAAATAATAATAAAAATTATAATATCTGTCACGTATCCGGGAACGACTAAATTTGAAATTGCCTCATTATTATAAAATATTGTTTTAATAATTTCTGAATTTCTTCTTTTTTTTTTTTTTTTTGGTTGTCCCAAAAAAAGTAATATAATTTGGAATTTATTATATTACGCACGTATATTCGGTTCTATTATCTATAGCACATCATTTTTAGAAGATGTACACCAAAGGAAAATGGGAAAAATAATATATTCTATATTGCATGAATTTTCATATATAACACATTGAATAGGTATAAATCTTTTTTTTTTAAATAAAATAAATTTCTTAAAATAATTAATGTATATAAAAATGAGTATAAAAATAAATATATAGCAATGTACAATATATATTTTGATCCAAACATTATTTTTTTAAATATATTATTATTAGTATTTTGTGGTTTTTTTTTTATAAATTATATGAATTTTAGTCCATATGATAATTTTCAATAAATTATAAATTTTTATTAATTTAATTGATTGACTGATTGTTGCGTTTTTTATGTATTTATTTTGAGAACGCATATTGCAAAGAAATAGAAGAAGTAATATAAATTTATCCGATGATAACTCTAAAAAAATAGAGATTATGTGTAGGTAGCTAATAATATAGATATATAGAAATATTCAAATAGAAATAATATTTTGCAACAGATAATAATTTAATCATAATTATAATGTGTTATATGAATATATGTTGATAATTATACAAAAAAATTTTGTGTTTTTTTTTCGTTATTTAACTCTACGTTCATATTTTTTTTTTTGTTTCAAAATTTAAAATTAAATTACGTGTCGCAGCACATTGAATATATTTATATTTATGTATATAGTGGAATAAATAATATTCCGAGAGCGTCGACGACATCAAATGACGCAATTTTTAAATTATAAATTTTATCAAATAATTAGGTGAAATATGATAAAAATTAGTTTATTTAAAAATATTTTTTTTTTCATTTTAAAATTATCATATTTCAAAATATTTTATTTTATTTTAAAAAAAAAACATGTTTTTTTTTTCATTTTACAATATTCATAAAAAGAGATTTCCCAATTTTTTATATGTTAATAATTTATAGAAATATATAGCAGTTTATAAATATATATAGAATAAATTAACATACCCTTTGGTTTTGATATGCTGTTACGGCTGTAAATGATGTTTCGGGAAATATAAAACGACGATAGTGACTTCCTTGGCCATCTTCACCGTACTGTCCGTTTTTCGGTGGTAAATAAACAATATGAAATCTCGGTTGATATCGATGCATTGAATTTAAAATTATCTATAAAAATATATTTTTTAAAAATATACTTGAATAATGAAAAAAATTTCAGGAAGTTCATCAAGGAAGAGATTCAAGGAGTTCAGGTAAATCCAAACATTTAATGGATTATTATGATATTAATATATTAATATCAAAAATAAAATAATAATAGATTGGGAGAGCTCAACCATGAAACATAATTAACAAATCAAAAACCTATATATAATATATATATATATCTTACATGTCCATTTTCATCCAATTGATTGTTGGTTAATTTTAATTTATCAAAGGATACAACTTGTTTCATCCAAGTACCACCGGGTGCTGGTGAATCTGGATGTACATGAATACGTGGTGGTGATATTGGATCAGCTTTACCGGCAACGACCCAACTTGAACTATTTTATTTTAAATAAACGATAAAAATATAATAAGATGAAAAAAATTATATTTTAATTTTATTTATATTATATATAGTATATACCTATGAAATGAATATCGATAACGTTTATCATCAACTGGGATAAAATCCATCATCATAATGTATAATGCTTGTGGATCTAAACCACATATTCGTACTTGAAACGTTGGAAACATACGACGTCCAGTTTTTGTTACAATCATTTCTGTACCTTGTTCATGAAATTTATCCCATAATTGTTTTGTTTCCAATATAACCTGGGCCTGGGCCAATGCTGGATGACCAGATGATGATTGCTGTTTATTTAAATTAATTATTGAATATAATTCTTATTAATAATTATTTTTTCTATATTACTAATAATTTACCTCTTTATGTTCCAATTTTTTTATTGATTTCAAATGATTTCCATTTTCTACTATTGTATGATTATTCAGATTATGATTATGATTATTATTATTATTATGATTATGATTATTATTAATAGTATTATTATTATTATTATTATTATTATTAATAGTACTATTATTGTTATTATTATTATTTATATTTGCTGAATTTGTATCATTTTCAGATTCATAACCACTTATTGAACTTTTACTATCCGATGGCGATTTAATATTTAAATCTACATGTTCTAATGGTTTATATGATATACGATCTTTACCAGCCGTTTGAAGACAAGCTATAAATATAATATATACAGAAAAGGAAAATAAAATTGTTAATATAATCATTTTTTCTTTTTTAAATTATTTGATTTATTTCTTAAATTTTATAATTTATTCATGCATAATTTTTTTTTTTTTAATAAAAAAATTTTCATTTATAAATAATTTTTCCAATAAACAATTAAACGTTTTTCTTTCTTAATATTATAAGTAACGCATTCGCACGAATATGAAGGGGTTTTTAATGGCATTTTTATATTTTCGCAGCAATTTCAACGAAAGCATTTCAAAGATATATATATATACAGATTTTTTTTTAATTATGTGATATATTTCTTGTTTTTTTTCCTTTAAAAAAAACTAAAAAGTGTTAAGTACAGATTTAAAAAAAAAATATAAATCACCGCTTGCAGGTGATTGTGTGGTATTTTTATGATCTTTTTTAGGTTTTCTTTTTAACACATCATCATATTATTTTTATCTTTATATATATATATATTTATAACCACAAAATGAATTTTAAATAAAAGAAAACTCTTGAAAATTTACAAGAATATATACTTTAAATTTGTAACATTACAAAAATAGAAATATTTCGTATATATAAAAGTCAAAGATAAAATGTATACATTTCCTTTTTGTATATTTGACATTATATATTTTTATTGTTTATTTTTTACTTTATATACCGTGTCGTTTCATACCGCGTAATATCCCTACATATTTAAAATAAACATATTTTTTGTTACAATCATATATATAGAATGGATTATTTGCTTTATATATCATGGGATTAAATGGAATTATATTAAGTACTTATGGAGTAATAGGAATTTGTTATTATAGTTTACTTATCCTATATACGGATTATAATAATTAAATTAATTGATGTATTGATTAATTAATTGATAATGATGTATTTAAAATGTCTAATATTTAATTAACATCAGATCACAGATAAAACATTTAAATTATTGTATTATTGCGCACGATATAAAAAAAACCTTTATATCAATAACTAATTTTGTTATCATAAAAAATAAAATACTATAATCAATATACGGGAGCGATTAAGGATAGGTAGTATTTTAAACACTGCTGTGTAAAGTATGGCATTGTAAAAATATAATCAAAATTAAATAAATACGTCAATTAATGAATATATACATATATAACACACAAATATTTTTATTTTTATTAGAATTTTGAATTCACATCAACCGAAATATGCAATGCTAATTGTTCTCAAATTAAAACGTTAATCACATCAGTGTCATTTCAAAACAAAATAGATTATTTATATACGGTAATAATGTGAATAAAAAACTTCATATACATATATATATATACAGAAAAATATATAACAGAAAATGCATTTCGTGATAACCAACACCATGCGTTGAAGTTAAAAATAGATTTTCTTTATATGCACTTTTTTCTGTTGAACAAATTGGCATTAAAATACAAATTAATTATATTTTTCATGACATGATTTGTGTATAAAATTTATATGTAATTACACTTATATATATATAGTGAGATATTTTAAATATTTTTTTTATTTTATTTGTTTAATTAAAGGAATTACAAAAAATAAATAATAGAAGGAAAATGTATATAAGAAAGATGTTTGGAAATTTTTTATTTTCAATTGTAAGAATTAAAACGGGAAAGAATTACACTTATAAAAATTATATATATGGTATATAAAAGTGCAGAGCCAGAAAATTATTTGGATATATATCCTATATAGACCTGAGTACTTATAATATTACGATTTGTAAACATTTCCACATATTATATTAACATAATGCGGTGCAATATATATATACGTTCAAAAGTATTTAGTTTTGCAATGACCTAACTTGGGTTGGAATGCCATCAATTGTATTCTACAAGACGTTGGTATTTTTCTTATATTATAGTTATATTTTTAAAAGTATATATATATTTTTTTTTGATATGTATGAATGCACATTTAATTTATCTATATTATAGATGTACAAGACATGTTAAATACATATTTTTTTTATATACAATACATAAATATATTTATTGGTATATATATGCATTCTTAATTTTCTATATAATGTTATATTTATTTTTTTTTCTTGTGTTTTGTAAAATGTTAAAATTTCTACTCATTAAATTTTTTTTTCTTTTTCCCCAGAATACTTATAAAAAAATAAAATATATACCTACAATATTGAACGAGCATATATAGATTTGCCATTTGTTCATCTTATTTTTTTGTTTACACAAATATATTTTGTCATATAAGAATAACATTTCTATTATTATGTTATATCGTATTTTTTTTATCATATAAATACTATATTCTTAAGTGGAAGCTTATATTATGTCTTTATATACATACATAATTCTATATGGGATCTATATGGATTCGGTTGGATATAACATGTGTATATAGTTGACAATATATGTATAGATTGTGTATGAAAAGTAATTAGTAAAAAATCATTCATTTATTTTTAGATATAGAGCTAGATAGAAGCTAGTATAACTATATATATATATATATATGTTGAATAGTTATATAAACAAAATATTATAGGGTAAAAAATATTAAAAAATTACTCACTCATAACATCATTAATAATCTGAACCTGTCAAATATTTAAATATAATATTAACAATAGCATTTTTTTTTGTCTTATTTTTCTTTTTCTTCTTATGTTTTGATTGAAGTATTTGATAGAAATATCCTGGTTTTAATCGTAATATTTTGGTAATGATTGAATATTATTTTTGGTGATATGGTATATATAATGATATAATTAGAGATTTATTATAGAATTGATGCCAATTGATTATGATTATGATTATGTCCAACAACCCGATTTCAAAATGTTCTTCTATGAAAAACCCAGCAAGTGGTTGAATTTTCAAATGGTGCAAAGAAGAAAATTAAAATGGGTAAAAAACGATGGATCAAAACATATTTAGAAAAATTGATTAGGATATGAATTATATCATAAAATTGTATTAACAACAAAATCGGTAGCTTATTCACTTAATAGGTCGCATGAAACGCATCTATTCTGCCGACCTATATATATATATATATATAATTTCCATATATTCGTTATTATATGCACAATTAATTTGTCAACGCAAGACTTGTATATTGTATTTAGATGATGAAAAAATAAAACGTAGATATATATTTTTGGTTGAATTGTGAAAAAAATTTATGATACCTCGATTTCTTATACACATAACATATGTATATGGTTGAATGAAATTTGTTAGATTTTTAAATATCAAATAAATTTATGATTATTATCATGTATATTTATTGAAAATATATTTAAAGTATTTCTTTTTATATATATAGGAAAGACGAGTAATTTCATTTTCAAGGTGTGAAAGGCTATTATAAAAAAATATTTACTTAATTATTAGTTATTATTAATATACAAATTTATAATTAAACGATATTCAACAAAAAGAGAGGTTTTCTATTATTTGTTCTGAACATTTTGTTCTAAAATATCTATAATTTATTTTGAATAACTATGGTATAATTTTCAAAAAATCGAATAACATCGATATAGTTATTGTTTATGTACATCATATAAAGAACATATCATTATAGCATTTTTAAACCCTCATCACTCAAAAACGATTCATTCGCGTTTTATACATATATATTTTATAAAGTCAAATAAAATTTTCTTTTTTCATAAAGTTATATGACATTCATAAATTCTCAGTTTTGTTAAAGTATAATATAACTTATTATTAATTAATATATTCGTATATAAAAGTAAATATATATAACGCAGCAATATGCAAAAATGACAAATCATAAATCAAAGTGTTTTTTTTTTTTTTTGAAAATATGCACGCGACAATTAGTTCAACTTCATTAACAATTCTATTGCTTGATATATTTGCATATACATAAGTTAAATTATAATAAGATTATATTTATTTATATATATCCATATATAAATATATAAAGTATATTAATGAGATCATAAAGTACTTATAGAATGTGTTATAATTAAATTCTTACTTTTTTCTCTTTTTAAAATCTTACATTATTACATATAGCATTTCATTAATAAAAAAAAAAAGAAGTAATTTGTAATAAGTAAGTAAGTATAATATCTTATTAGAAGATATAAATATTTAAAATATATATAAATAATATTAAATTGGCTATAAAAACTGCATTTTATATATATACAATTTATGAAATGTTTTATAAATATAGAATTGTTTGATTAAATGACAGTTTATTATACAAAAACAAATAATTCTTGTCAAATGAATAATTAATAAATCATTAATAAAAAAAACATTAATTATATATCAAATTATTTATTTCATAAATGTTAGAAATGGTATAAATAATCAAAAACTGCATATAGAATAAAAAATTTGGATATATCTATATATTTATATGTAGATAAAAAATCAACAATATCTTTTTGACACCTTCTTTACATTTCAGAGTTTGAGACACTAATATACAAAACTTTTATTTTTTTTTTTGGTTCTAATTAATAATTAATTATTATGTTTGTTTGAAAATAAATTATATCTTTGATGTGCATTTTTTCTATATCTATATATATAATGTATAGATATATAATACAATGCGGTTTTTTTTAAATTTGTTTATGAAAACTATTGAAGATTTCTTTGAGCGTTCACGTTTTTTGTTTTATTCTTTGTATGTATTTAAATAAAAAATTGTAAATTAAATAAAATAGTTTTTTATAGGTACAATTATATATAGAAATTAGTGTTTCATTTTTGTCTATGTTCGATTTGTTTTTATGAAAAGGATATATAATTTTTAATAATTTATTCATTTCCTATCATCATTTCAGAGATTATAACATTAAAGAATTTTAGAATTAAAAAGGGGATGGTTTTCTATCTAAAAAAGCGATATGGTCGTGCAAGATAGTCCTCTTCAGGATCAAATAACTTTCAAATTAAAATCCATATTAATTTATATATATAGTAAATATATTATATATTATTATTACCTTCAATTTGTTTCATTGGTGTTAATCCATTTGTATACGGTATATTCCAATAATCGGATGAATAAAAACAATCATTGGTGATATTCAGAATATTACCATCAATTGAATTCAATTGATTCAATGAACCGTCGGGCAATTGGGTTGCACGTTGATAATCTATATGATGCATTTTTTTTAAAGTTATTTTATTTTTATTTTTAGAAAAATTCTGTTTACAATAAACAAAAATCTTCTTTTCTATTATCAATTTTTCTTTTTATTTTTCTATATATATATATAGAAACTCACATATATATACTTTTTTTTTTCCACTTAAATTAATTAATAATCAACGCATGATTCATCATTACACACAAATTCGGTAAATAAATTTACATTATATTAAAGGAAAAATGGAAAAAGAAAAACACTTTTTAAATAAACCATTTGATTTTCAATAATTCTCTAAATTCTATATAATCCGGTGCACATACATATATATGCATATAAATTAAACACAATTTTCTTGTTATAGATAGTTCTTATATTTTTATAACATCAAAAATAAAAAAAAATGATCATATGTAATTAATTAATTTTTATAAATTCAATTTGTGTAAAGCAAAGAAAAAAAAATCACTCTATGCATGAAGTAATTTATACAAATTTAATATACAATATTTTTATAAACAAAATTTAGATGAGATCACAAAAAAAAAACATATTATTATATATTGAAAAATGATGAAAAATTGTGGAAAATTAATTTGTGTTTTAAAAAAAAAAAAAACCCAACAATAAAACAAATTTTTAATAATATATTCTTAAAGCAAAAAAAAAATCACGGCAAATTTATAATTAAAAAAAAAAATCACACAAAAATATTGTTTTATTTTATAACAATTTTCATATGGTAAACGAGAGTGATCATCACCTTATTGTCTAGCACTTGGTTTACGCGACCGATCACTATAGATAAAAAATGTGTTATAAGATTGAGACAAGACAACGCAACGACGACTGTGACTACGACTACGACAACAGAGTGCAAAAATGTGTATAAAAAGAATCAATACGGTAGCGGCCGTCCGCGCGGATGATGATAACAATCCCGTAACAATATTTATTATTTTTTTTTTCAAATACAAAACAAAAAACTAATATTAAAATATATATATATATATATTTGAAATTCACGTATATATCACCATTTGACGATCATTAAGCTTTCAACCGTTGATTGCAAAGATTTTCCACTTCTGTTACTTCTGTTTCAGATCAAGATGTGATGATGTGAAGAAAAAAGAGATCATTTTAACTATATACATATATATATATTCATATATTATAATTTGGTATTTTTTTATTCGTTCGATATATATATATATATTATTTTTTTCATATGCAAGATCATATGCACATATACCATTGAATATAAAAACGATATTTAGAAACATTTTCAATTTATATATAGTCATCATCAGAATCATCATCTCCTCATCGTGATCATTCTTATACATAATTGTATATTATATTAAACAATCGTATGTATACACTAGATATTTATATATAGTTATAGGAAAGAAAATTTTCTTAAATTATCTTAAAATATATATATAGTCTGTATGATGATCATCGTCTCTTTTTTTCCTTTTCACTTTAAATATATATAAAATTATGCATAGTTGATCTACACAATTCTTATTTATTTCTTCCTTCGTTTTCTTTTATATGGACAAAATATATATGATCATCCCACAAATAAGATTAACAATTTTGGTGTTTTTTGTTTTGTTATATATTCGATTGATTATAGGATTTTGTATGTGTGTGTGTTTTTTTCTGTAATAATAAGTTAGGTAACATATTTTGGTTTTTTTTTGTTATATATATTTTCATATGTATATTATTTTAACGATCAAAAAATATATAGAATACATAGAAAATAGAACAGAGAAATTTTTATTATTATTATATATTATGATGATATTAATTTTTTTTATTATAGTTTAAGAAATGGTTTATTTATATAAAGAGTTAAATTAATTTTAATTATAATAATAATATAAGTAGTATGTTTCTTCGGAAACAAAAGTGGTTTTTATTTAATTATGTTATGTAAAAGTTTTTAATATTACAACTAAAATCAATTTATACAAAAAAAAATTTCATATATCTATAGTATATATGATAATATAAGAATACACTAAATGTTAGATGCAAATATTAAAATTGAATTAAAAATAATTTTAAATACAATTTTAAAATAAAATTTAAATGCATTTTGTTATATATTAAAATAATGATTAGTGCGTGCGAAAAAAATGCAGTGTGTTTTGTCCAAAGTTTTACAATTAAAATTAACATTATTTTAAAAAAAAAATAAATAGAATTTTATTAATATAAAAAATATATCAATATACAATATATGTGATGGGCCGTGAAAAAATTTGTCCTCATTACTCAAATGATAGGATATTCTAAAAGGTATACGTCCATAAACAAAAAAATCTACAAAAAAAAATGATTTTTCCGGAAAATTCAAATTTACAGCCATAGAGAGTTTTACCTTCAATTATCATTTTCTTTGCATTATTTGAAAATTCAAATTCTAATTTTTTGTATAGAAGCAAATATGGAAATCTGTTAATTTCTTTATTAGAAATAGATTAAAGGATGAAAAAATGGTATCACGGGACAATTTTTCACTTTTTAACAATTTTTGGAAAATTGGTTAGATGTTTTAATGTTAATGATGCGATCTAAAATTTTCTTCTATGAAAAATCAGAAATTGAATTTGAATTTGAATTTTCAAATAAAATAATTAAAATGAAAATTGAAGAAACACGAATTATTTAATAAATTATTTTTGTAATTAGAACAAAAAATTTCTGAATTGTTCGGGAAAATATTTTCTTATAGAATAATGAATTTATTTGTGTCGTCGGGAAAAATGTTCTTACGCCTCGCCACCGTCAATGCATAAGAAACTATATGATAGATAGTAATAAAATTGAATAATATAATCATTGAAGAGGAATGAAGAGTTATATACATTTTCCTATATTAAAAAATTTATAAGTATCAAAATAATAATTTCAATTTAATATTATTTACAATTTAAGATAATATAATTGTATAAAGGAAGTATAATAGGTAAATTTTTATTGATTTATAGGATTCTCTTACAATACTTATTTATATATGTTCGGTTTTCGAACACTTCCTTTATAAAATTTTCTATCTCATTCATAATTACAAAATAAATCTATCCATTATCGTTATTTAGTTCCATATTCATATTTATAGAGTTATATATGAACATAAAGCTCAGATAGAAATATATGAATTCTAAAATTTTAACTATATATAACATTTCAGTTATATCATTATATAAATGGGAGGAGAAAATTTCCAAAATAAATTTTATTATAATATCATGTATAAAATCAATATAAATATATTTCTATATATGAAAATATTTCAAATGGATGCACACCATAAATATATCAATTAAAAAAGAAAAAAAAAATAGTTAAAAATACCCACATCGCATTAACATGTAAATTTAAATTAATTTAACCATATTTAACATTACTATAATATGCGTATAGTTTTATATTTCTATTTAATTGCAATAAAAAGTGTGAAAAGAAAAAAACAAATACATAAAATAAATGTTTTGCTAAATATCAAACTGAAAAATAAAAATGGAAATTATAAAAATTCTATTTTAAATTTCAAAATAAAATAAATTCAGTATAAATATTATTATATACAGAAAAAAAATATTCTTAAATAAATATTTAGTTGTTTTCTTCTATTTTTTTTTTTTATTTTTAACGTTATTTTGCTATTTAATGTACATATATTTTTTTTATAATTAAGAATAAAATGAAAAGCCAAAACAGTGTATATAATAAATTTTGCTATTTTTTATAGTTGGACGGTTGGAATTATATATATAGATATATGTATAAATAGTATAAGAACGGATCGCTCGGAGCTCATATATATAATTTATTAATGTTATTTTATTTTTATTTTGATTACAAGAGAGAAGAAATATAAATAAATAAAAAAAAAACATTACTCGCGTAATTGATTTTAAATAAATTTTTCTTTCCTAAACAATTTAATGTAAAATAATAAATTATTATTGGAAATTGTTTTTTTTTACTTTAATTTAATTTTATGTTAGTTGTAAATATATAGAAGAAAAAAAAATTCCATTTTAATTTTATGTTTCTAAATGGAAATCGTATTTTAGTATTCTGTTTTAGGATATAATTTTAAAATAAATATATTAATGTTCGATTTTTTAACTTAACGCATCGAATAAAATGAAATTAATAATTTTATATAAATATATATATATAGGAAAATGATAAATGAAACGATTATCATTTATAGATTATAGACAAAATAATATGCATATTTTTCCATCTATAATAATAGCCCGTTTTCACTATAAATACTCTAAAGATTTCATCGAAATCCATTTTTAAATTGATTTCAAGTGATGAACGGTTAACGAACGATTCAAAATTTACCAGTAAAAAACGGATTTTCTCTAAAATTTATCAGAAAAATTTCGAGAAAAATTTTACCTTTATTTATTTTATTTTTATAGAAAAAAATACGTAAATTATTACGTATATTAAAATGAAATATTGAATATAAATAATTGGGGAAAAAAACAATGAGATAAATTAGAATTAAATTTTCAATAAATCTTCACGCATTATCGTATAACGAAACATATGTACATATATAATTTATATAGCATCCTCGACCTCATCCTCCTCCTACTGTATTCAATATATATACGAGCGTATATGTTTATATATTTTAAATCTTCGATAGTTTATCTCATGCTTATATATAAACAGACAAATATTTTTTTCTTCATCTCATTTACAGATTTATAAATAATTTTATTTATATATATATACCATACATATATATATTTATATATATATTGTATTGGACCAATATGAATGACTTAAAATTGTAGGATGATACCGAAAATGTTTCAACCATTTATTTTTTTACATATACAATATACAAAATTTTTTTTCATCTTTTAAATGTATTTTCAACATTTTCATTTGTACATATATATATATATAAAAATGCCGATATAGGAGATCATTTAAAAAATGTATATATTTATAGTGGTGAAAATAATAAAATAACATGAAATACATTTAATATACAAATTAATTACCGTGCTGCTCTGCGTGTACTCGACTCTGCTTGTTCAGATAATATATAGTATTTACTTTTATATATGTTTGAAAAACTGTATATATATAGATTTATTTAGATGATTTTATTATAAAGGTATGAATGTGCGAGAAAATTAAAATGAAAATATTGCGTTGTATATACCGAATTTTAAATACCATATAGTGTATAGAGCAAAAATATAAATGTTATTTTTAGTTATTTTTTTTTTCATTTAAATTAAAATCAGTTTAATGTATATTTTTATTAGAAACGAAAAAAAAAATTAAATCTATTTTAACCATTTTGATATAACTTTGCTTCTTTTTTTTTCTTTGGTATATAATCTATATATATATATTTATAAAAAGCGTCGGTTGAATTTATATTTTTATTTTTTTAAATCTTATCATACGCAACCACTATAAGGAATTCATTAAAATTTATATATTTTTTTTTTAAGAATTACGAATAAAATCTAAAAAGATAGAATTTTCTGCGGTGTTGTGTACTATATATTTACATTAATATAGAATAAAAAAACATAAAATTATATGTGTAGTATATAAAATACGATTGCTTTTAGTGAAAATTTCGTATTTTTTTATGTACAAACGCACAGCTATATACAATTTTCAATGTTATTTTCATCGATTTTTTTTTTGATTTTTAAATTGTAATAATTTTAATGTTTTAATGTTTCTTGATTTTTAAATATTCGGTGGGATGTAATTTTTGTGTTATTTTTATTTTCTATACATAAATTTTATCATTTAAAAGATTTTTTGTTTTTTTTTTATATGTAAATTTAGTATATGTTTCTGGAGAATTTTATAGTGAGTTGTTAGATTTTCCAAATTTTAGTTATGTTATTTATACAAATAAAATGTATTTTTAATGTTGTTTTATTTTAGTTTTTTGTTTGTAATTATGTATACCACCTCCTTTTGTAAATATATATATAAATTAATATGTATATATTTAAATTATACATTTTTGGGTTAGAAAAATTAAATGCAATTATTTCAATTACAAATGTATATACTTATGAGCATTTACATTTTGTTTTCATTTATATATATATATAGAAAAAAATACGACCGTGCGGCGGTGGTATCTTGAATAAACAAACATTTTTTATACATATATATATATATATATATATATAATTTATTATATAAACATATTTTGTTTTTATTGTAAAAAAAAGTGTATATAATTTACAAATAAAAAAAAAGAAATAAGAAAAATAAAAATTAAAATATATAGGGAAATTAAAAACCATTTTCAAAATGGACGATTATAATAACATTTTTCTGTGAAAATTCATTTTCTTTTTAAATAATATATTTTTATAGCGATATGCGAAATAACAAAATTCGTGTAAACTGTGAAATTAATTGAATGGGAATTTATTTTTTTTTAGTTATTTAAATTTTGCCTTTTAATTATGTGTATTATGTATATATATTAGTTTTAATTAAATTATTATTTAATTATACGTATAAGGTAATTTATAGTAGGTAGCTGAAACTAATTATTTCATATATTGTATATAAAAACATCTATATGATTCTATATAAAATATAAAAGGGTTAGGTAATTGTTTCATTGGGATTGTTTAAAAAAATGAGATTTTGAAGACTTTCATCGAGGTATTTAACCACTGCTGAAAAACGAAGTTTCACTTACATGAACCTAACACATAAGTTTCAATGAACCAAATATTAAATTATCTATATATGAAAAGTAAACCGGTTAGAGTTATATAGTTCATATTAAAAAGTTTAATAAAAAACATCAATCATCGCTGCATATACAGAGAATTAAAGCTTTTAATTAGGTAATTAAATTTATAAATTATTAAATTATTATTAATTAAATTATCATATAAAAAACTCAATGTACATTATTTTCTTTTGTTATATTTAAAAACTTCTTCATCATTTTTATTTTATTGAACAATTTTATTATACCTTAATTTTTGATTTTTTATATTCTTCTTATACATATATATATAATTATAATTTAGATTAATCAAAGAAAAAAATATGCGTTAATATATGTTCTTATAACATTTGCTTGTTTGATGTATTTTTATTTTTGAATGTTGAATTCATAAATTTCACATATTTTCTTTTTGTTTCATTGAACAAAACAATAAAATATTTTTGCAAATAAATTTAAATAAAATAAAAAAAGAACGCACATTTAAATTAACTAAATATATATTAATTCATACGCAAAAAAACAAAACCACATAATTTAAAATAAGTTAAAATAATAAAAATTAAAAAAAAAAAAATTTAAAAAGAAATGTATTATTTTTTTTTTACCTATATAATTAAAAACGAATAAAATTAATAAGTAATAATAATATGTATGTGATAGATAGGAAATGTTTTTAAATTTTTTAAAGTATTTATTATAATTTCTATAAATGATTTTCGTTTTATTTTCTTTTCTTTTTTGTTTGTGTATATTATTTGTATTTTCTTCCTACATATACTTGCTTCTTTTATATATGATGTTATAAATTATTTAGCAAACATAAATGTTAACATTGTTAAAACTGAAGACATTAACAATGAACTAAATACTAGTGTATTACTAGCACTTGGTATAACTGGATCACTGCCTTCTTGTCTATTACAACCATGACCTTCACAAATAAAACATCTTCCAGGTGGATTACACTCCGTTGTATTTGACACACAACCACGTTCAATTCTATCACCTATATATTCGCGGATATGGTTATTGCAATAAATTAATACACATAAGATACAAAAGGAGATATAAAGAAATATATTGGTCAATTACGACATACCGAAAAGTCGAATAAAACATCTATCATTTTCGACGTACAATGGACAATGTAAAGCAAGTGTATTGTCAGTCATATTAAATCCACATGTTGAATTAAAATCTGTATTACATTGGAAACATCCAAGACGATGTGATGGATAAATCTTTTATATAAAAGTTATTATATAATAAGGGTAAATAAAAAAAAATTATATTAACAAAAAAAAAATTTATATGGATTAACAATATGGATTTACTTCACTGTTACAAGCTGTTGATCCTCCGGTCGGTTGTTGACACGTTAAACATAACGAAGCAACAATAGCGGTTGCATTTGTACATGTATCTTGAACATCTGTATTTAATTCGAATGTACAACCACGTTCCGTTATACCCTCTATAAAAATTATAAGTGTATTTATACTTTACTTTATACTTTATATTATTAAAAGAAGCTTAAGATAATAACCATTTGTAATTCTTGTGAAACATGTTGATGATGCGTTTGCACATGGTGTACTCTGCAATGATGCTGGAGATACTGCACAATTAATATCATTTGCTGAACTACATTGAATGCAACATTCTGTAACAAATAATAAAAAATTTTTATCATTAAATTATAAACGATTTGGACGATGTAAAACATTTTCAAAGTATTCTGTATATAAGGCGAATAATTTAATATATTTCTATAGCGCAAAATGTACAAGGCATCATTCGTTATCATTTTATTATACAAAAATCAATTTTGCAAGAAATTTAAGGTGTGATAAATGCGAAATAAAACAAATATTCGGATTTTCTCTATATCTCTATTTAAGGGTGTAATATAAGGTTGAATTAAATATGGTTTAAATTAAATAGAATAATTTTTAATTTATTTAAAAAAAAGGGATACAAATGTATCTTCTCAATTGTAATTGAAACTCGTATAGGTTTTTTTATTATCGCATATTTGCGCGGTATATAGGAAAGTTACTTTAAAGAATTGATTGCATAATTTTTATTTAAAGCAAAAGTGCACGTGATAAATATATAGATAATAATTATAAATTTTTATCATAAAAAAGTGTGTATAAGCTTAAAAATTAATCTTTCCTTACGTATAATATTTTATACAAAATTCTATGGTTTTTTAAACAATTCTTCTATTAGGCATAAATATATATTAGGATTTAAATAAATGTGATAAATATACACTGATAATTTTTGGTTTACTATACAATTCTGATATATACATTAAAATGAATGATAATTGAAAATTTGATTCTTTCAAATGTGTATAAATTTTATGGGAATTTAATTTAACGATATACATTAACAAAAAAAAAAACATAGTCTTATGTGGTAATAAGGTACAGAGAATATTAGAACAAAACATATAGAGGGAACCTAGGAATCAAAGGCTATATAAACATCGATTAATATATATTTAAAATATATTTTGTATCCACGCAGACATTAATGGAAATGCATTATTTTATTAATTATTCGGTATTTGATCTCATATGAAAAATAAATGCAAACATTGACACATAATTGAATGAGATAACACCCCGAACATTCATTACTGTAAATACTGTAATGTTATCTATCTATTTTATAACACATAATGACCATGAATTAAGACGGGTTTTTTTTTTCTTTCTTCATTTTTTTTCTATTTACACATAAAATTCCAAATTTTCTTATCTAACATAAATTATAAAAGTGTCGAAAATCATTTGAAATTTTTGATATACAATTATTAAATGAATACGAATGTGCGAATATATGAATTTTTCCTATATATTGCATGAATAAAAATAGAAATTTGATCATCGTCGCTTCACATATTTGTGTGAATTTAAATATATTTTCATATAAAGACTATATGGGTAGATCAACAAATTTGTGAATTGAAATACGATTATTATGAAGAATTGATCGGGAAATTTAATTACAATGAATAGATAATTAACTCAGTATAGATATTAAATACTTCATTCTATACGAATATAAGACCAACCAATATCAGAAAAAATGTTTTATAGGTGTTCAGCATTTAGAATTTGAATTGACGACAACCAAATTTTTGTCAGGTTCTGGTACTGTATATTAATTGTTCATTTTATCAACTAAACCACAATGTCAAAATATATCATATAATAATATTTCAAATTTGAACCCGATAATTGAATTTATTTTGTATATTGCACAATAAAAATCATAACAAAACAGAAAACTTTCATTATTCATATATATTATATATGCGATGATGATGAGTTTACCTAATCTATATATAAAAATATTATTATCGATAATAAAATATTGTTGATATAAATTAAATATATATATTTTTATGATATAAACAATAATTTATAATATACAAAATTAATGTATTTTATTTCAATTATATGAAAGGGCGTTGTCATCAAATGGAAAAATAGTCAAAAATTACACTTATACAAATATAAATATATGATAAAGAATATAGAAATATAACGATATTATATCAATATCAATATTACTTCTTGTATATTTCCATTTATTTGTTTGTTATCTACATATATATAAACCCGGTCAAACAAACACTGAAACAAAATGTGTATTATATTATCTATAAATACCAATTTAAATGTATAATTTTGTTTTTTTTTTTTTTTTTTTGATAACACACAAGAAAGTTATGTGTGTAAATAATTATAAATATGTATGATTGGCCGCATGTACCCAAAGATGTACAAAATTTGATTATTAGCAACAAATCCGCAAATAATAAATATTTCAAAAAATTATATATATAAAATACATTTAAGAAAAAAAAAATCATGCAGAATTGCAGAAAATGTACAAATCATAAAAAATACATAAATTAGATTTTAATTCTTATATTCACAAGTTCCATGGGCGAAGCTGAGACATTTTATTCAGTACGTCAAAAATGGGACAATTTTTACGTACACTTTTTGAAAAATCGACCATATCTTCGACCAAACTATAATATATATAAAATTATAATTATGTAATTTTATAAACAAATAAAATATATAATTATAATTATAACGCTATCACAACTATACTCACACCTTAATTTTATATAATATACAAATTCACAACACACGCATATATATTAAAAAAACGTTAGCGCTTATCTTGCGTTATCTCAATGCATTATACAAATATTATTATATAATAAATGCACTAAATATTAGTTTTTATATATGTCAATATATTTATTATAATATTTTTTATAGCACGGAAATTGTATTTTGACTATTGATTATAATGTTAGTTTGTAAATAAATAATAAAAATTGATTAGTTTCTCAAATTTAAAATTAATTTTTAATGTAATGACTTTTGAATTAATATAATAATTAAGCGTAAACAATTTAGTTTAAAAAGATAAATATTTTTAAATAGATACAATTTAATACAATTAACAATTATGCTTTTAATATTATTTGTTTCAAAATATCAGTCTCTTATCATTCAATTCGATTGGTTTATGATTTTAAATTCAAAAAAAGGGATATAGATGCGTTTTCCACCAATAAATTTCGATTTATGAGATTGAATTAGTTTTCATATATATATATTAATATTTAGAAAGTTTCTGAATTATAACAAAAAATGTATTTTGCTATTTATATACCAAAATATTTTTACAGATGCAGATTCATATAATTGATTTTGAACTTCTGATTAAGTGAATCAGAAGATTCATGATTAATTTATTGAATATTATACATGCTAATAAACAATAGTGTAAGTAATATATACAAATAATATTAATTGTAAGGTGCTAAATTCTCAAATGCTAAGTATGAATACAAGTAAATTCACATTATATATGGAATTATTTGCTTTTTAATTCTTGTATATGTTGTACGCGGCATCGTACATCAATATTGGATGGATAATTATCTATATATATATAGAATGATATCTAAATAGCACAACAAATACATGAATATCGAAATATGAACAAAAAACGCAAAATATTCATTATATAAAATAAATTTTCTAAATTGATAACAAAAAAAAAATTAATGATGTCATTTTAAAACATATACATTTATTAAATTAGAATTTTTAAATTTGATTGAATCACATGAATTTATTTGCTTTGATATATACTTTTTGCGGTAATTTATTTTAATAAAATTTATTGATAAAAATGGATTTTGTATAACTCAATCCTTATACAATTTGTATTTAATATTAGATTATCAATTCAAACATTTATATGCATTTAACAATAAGACAAACAAAAATTGTGTAATTTTAGTGGTACAAACAAATTCTAAAAGCGTATATATACCTTGAAAACTATTTACTAATTTTCATTAAAGATACAATAACTTTTTGTTGTCGGGGTCTTAATACAAATATAACTGATGTACTCTGATGTATGGAGTTATACCTGACCTGTATATTTTTCTTTTTGACAATAACGAAAATTGTGTATGTATTATATACAATTGGCGATATAAAAAAATTTATTTATATTTGAAATATATATTTGAATAAAAATGTATATATACTCTAAAGTCTAAAATGATAATAAATCGTGTGATAAAACGAAAAAAAAAATTAGTATTGCATATATATGTATGTTTTAATGTTAACTCTATCAAAAATATATTTATATAAATAAAAAATATTTATTTATTTCAAAAAAAAAAATAAATACACATTGATTTGATTATAGGTTAATACATTCATATATATATTTGAAATCTATAGACCACCATATACAAGAGGTAAGAGGTATATATAATAATATAATATAATATTATCAGCAGTGGTTAATTTTACTATGATAAAAATTATAAAGTTTTCCAAAACCGAAATACCAAACATTATAAATCTTATATACGTTAAATAAATTATAAACGTCAACATAAATTTGGTATTTTGATATTATATAATATATAAAAATTGAGTTTTTTTTATAGAATTTTAATTGAAAAAACATACGCTATTTGCACGGTGCAGAGATTAATGAAACTTGGTCATTTTTTTTAATCGAAAATTCACCACGACGAGGTATTACTTAATAATTAATGAAAATGTCATTAAATTGTTTACACTGTAGAAAAAAATATATTATTTAATGATTTGATGAATATCCACTTGTTGGATAAAAATTCTATTAGATTAGCAAAAGCATTATTTAATTCGAATTAGATTGTGGATTGTGGATATGATAACTTTTTTTTTTTAAATGAATTAAACGATTTTATAAATACAAACAAAAAATCCATTTGCTATATAGTTATATAAAATTGTTTTATAATTTTTGTCTATATGTAAAATATAAACTAAATTTTTATTAATTATTAATGTTAATTTGTTTGGTATACATTTTTTTATAATAATAATTACAATTATATATATGATTCATGTAATCTCTGAATAATAAAAAAAAAACAATTAATTTAATAAGTTAAAACAAACATTATCATTGAATAAAAAATAAAAATACCGAGAATTTTACCTATGCTATATACAATATATAAATATAAAATGATAAAGATAACGCATATAATTTAAAATTAATCATAACAAAAAAAAAATACTTCTATGCGGTTTAATTAACTTTCATATTATAATTAATTTTTTGATGATTCATACAAAATACATTTGAGGAAATTGCAATTATATATTTATAAGAAAAATTGGACAGTTTTTTTTTTGAAATCTAAAAAGAAAGTTTTTTTTTTATTATTTATTTTATGTGTCATCATAATGTTTTATAGTATAACTTAAAGAGAACAATTGTATTATTTAATCAATGAAATTAAATGAACCAAATATATCCTTTAAATTTATATAATATATAATATTTTACCGATATTTTTATTTTTAACGAGCGTACTGGAAAAAATTTCAATATTAAGTTCTTTAACGGATTTTCTATAACAGTATATAACTAATTAATTAAAGGATAGCGATTTATTTTAAATGTATATTTATCGATTTACGCACAATAAATATATTTATGTAATAGAGAGGTTGCGTTTTATCTATATACCATATATACCATATATATAACTTTGTTTTATTAATGGTGGTATATTTAAAACGCAAATTAAATACGCACCAAAAGTAAAACGAAAAAAAAAACCAAATATAATTACATCTGTTTTATATTTTTACAATCAATAAATAAATATCATAAATAAAGTATTTTAATCTTAATTTATATCTTATTTTATCTATATACATAAATGTATACGAAACGGTTTATGATGTAAAAAAAGAGGTGTATATATATATATATATATATTGCAAATTCAAAGCAAATATATAATTATATAGATATAAATAGTTGAAAGTGGAAATCTTTGTAAATACATATATAAAGCTAATTATATATATACAGAAATAATTAAATTCGAAAAAAAATTCTATTTTATTAGTGTTGTAACATCAAAAAGTTTGTTTTTTATTTTTTAAAAAAAGTGTAATTGGAATTAATTAAATTTTTCTTTTTTTTTAAACTATATACATATATAGGAACTACTATGTCATTGAATGTATCCCGTCAGCCAATAAACTCTCATCATAGATAATTGCAAAATAATTGTATAAATTAATTTGTTTATATAATACACAAAAAATGTACCTTATAAAAATAAACAAATTTATCTTTAATTTAAATGATTACGTGCGCAGCAGCGTTTATAGTCGATATAACATTTGGAAAATATCAGCAAAAAATGTTTTAATTAGTAGAATTATAAAAGTTAACATATTTTTTGTAATTAGAAATTATTTAGATTTTTGTTTAACATCTAAGTAAATGTGGCGATTTTATAAAATTATATTCTATATATATATATAAATATTTACCTGTTACTAAAGCACCAAACGATAGAACCGCACACACAGTTATTATAATTTTATACATATTTATTTATTTATTTATTTTATGTTTTTCTTTTTAGATCAAAATAAATGTATATATTAAATTAAAATGAATCACTAAAAAACTATATTATTATTATTTTTTTAAACTTTTAATTTTTTATGTAAAATTCAATAAAAAAAAAAAGAAAAGGTATTATAATAATAACTTATATTTTTTTGTATATATGTACTCAACTGAACTGAATAAAGTAATAATTTGACTAAAAATAATATTTTTTTTTTTAAAATATTTATTCACTGTTCAAGACGATTGCAAGATATAGAAGACACATAGAGTATATTAAAATTAAAAAAGTAAAATGCAAAAAACCTGTCTATAATTTTTTTATTTATCTACATATATTTTATATATTATGATAGATAAAAAAATTATCAGTTAATTTGTTTTTTTTTATTTGTGTTCGGTATATTTACATATATTTTATATGAATTTATAATATATATGTATATATATGAATTCGCTTTTCATATCTCAAAAACACGTACAAAATTTTGTTGTGTTGTATTTTGTTGATAAGCGCGATTAACTTTATTTTTATTTTTTTTATCTCTAATATATAATTTCAAAGTTGTATTTGTTTGTAATTTGTAAAAAAAAAAAGAAGAAAAATGATCAATAATTTAATATTTAATTACATCTTTTCAGTAATATTACATATATACTATATATGTATATAGATATCCCTTTGATTATAATTTATTATCTAGGATGCTAATTATAACCATTATATTTAAATCACCCTTATCTGAATTAGAAAATTTCACAACCACCAATGATCCAAAGATAATTTATAACAGTTGCTATTCCAGGTGAAAAAACATCTAAAAATGTAGATAGTTAAAAAGATACATAATAAAGAAAGGACGCTTTAAAAGCTTGATACTGTATATATAATATTAAATTATTTATATTTGTTTGCGGGCACCAAATATTCCATATAGGTCAACAGTTTCTAATTGTAAAATTTATATATTTCAAATGAATCGACGTCGCGTATATTGTCTTTTAAGGTCTATGAAAGAATGGCATATATGATAGATCTGTTGTTAAGGTCGCGATTAGATTTATAATAACAGAAATAAGACAGAAATACAGAATTATAATTTCGCATATGTTTCCTACAATTTTATCGATATGAACCAAAATTGTGAGAGTTGAATTTATATTCTGAAAATAATTATGTAAATATATAAATATCATGAAATGTTCTTTCACATATCGAATGCCTATATATATATATTTTTTTATCGCAATTTTAACACACAATAATCAAACTAAAACCTCTCGGTATTGGTAAAGATATATACAATACACATAAATTATTCTAATCCTTTTCGAAAAAAAAACATTCAATATGTAATATATCTATATAAGTATATATATTTATATCTTATCATCAAAGTTAAATAAAAAGAATATATACATAATAAATTTAACGAAAAATTTAGTGATTTTTATTTGTAGAAATGAAAAAAAAAATTATACTTTGATTAAAAAAAAATTAAATAAATAACAGAAATAAATGGAAATAAAAATTTAATCTTATCTGCGCGTATAAATGAATATGAATATCCAGGTGAGTAAAACATATATAATACTCTAACCACTATTAAATCGGACAC
This sequence comes from Dilophus febrilis, assembly GCA_958336335.1. Taxonomy (NCBI): domain Eukaryota; kingdom Metazoa; phylum Arthropoda; class Insecta; order Diptera; family Bibionidae; genus Dilophus; species Dilophus febrilis. The sequence continues at coordinate 15,702,823 of OY284470.1, read as the reverse complement.
CTTCTATTTTATTCGTATGCGAAGAATTCCAAGGAAAAATTATTGAAATGAGGAATACAAAAACACCGGATGAATGCAAAAATTTAGTAAATACAACGTCAAAGAGAATGGATGATATTATAAAGGCCAAAGGAGGCGTTACAAAGGAGATTAGTGGCGTATAATATAAGTGTCCGATATTATAATGGTCAAATTTTTTTTTTGTGAAAATGAATCATTTTGAATTAAATTCCATAACTAATTGAATTTAAAAGTTTTTTTACTTCTGTCTGCGCTAAAAACTGTTAACTAAAACCATCATTTTATGAATTAAAATTGGAAGGATTAAAAAATTATTGTTTAAAGTCCTTTCTCGGAATCTCAAAGTCGAGCATACGAATAAAATAGAAGGTGTCCGATTAAATAATGGTTAGAGTAGTATACGAATATGATTAATAATTCGCCGATTGATTTTAAGGAAATCCAGATTATTTTATGGTATCGAATTGACGAAATATATACATATGATGTTAAAGTATAACAATATAAGGAATGGTAATGTGAAAAACGTAAAATATAATGAAGTATAATGGAATTGTTTTCAATTTTATTTTGACAAAATTATTGTATATTATAAACATTGTCGGACAATCTTGAATTGACGGCAAATGGGAATAAGGAATGGTTATTCAATCATTTGTACAGTATATATATCTGATTTTTAAAAATAATCACTGGATATGAACGTGGTATAAAAGAATCACTTAAAATCAAAGATAAAGTTTTCCTGAATAAGAAGTAATACTTTCCTGAAAAATAAACTATATATTGCAAAACTTTTTTTTTTGATTGACAAAATACCAGTTTATAATAATTTAAAAAAAAAAATACCAAAAGACATATTTTTTTTCTTGTGATTAAACAAATTCATATATACAAAAAAATTATATGTGTAAACGTTTTTATATAGAATTATTTTATGTTTCATATACTAAATGTAAATCGTCGTGTGCGTCAAGTTGAATTAAAATATGTTATCGATAAAATTTAAATTGATGGTTATACACTTATTTTTTTACTGTATATTGACGAATATCGCAATACATAAAATAAATTATATTTGAAAAATTATTGGAAAAACATATGAAAAATAAATATATGAGACTTAACAACAATAAAAATTTACAACCTTTACTATATTTAGTATATCCCAAATATGTGTTATTTTATATTCAAGCTGTTATAATTTATATATATATATATATATATTTTTGTAAATCTTTTACAGAATCAAGTATATATTACTTAATTTTTTTTTATGGTTAATCGTATATCACTATGAATCGCAAAAAAAAAACAAAATAAATTATGCTTTATCGATATCTATATAGTAATTCACCGGATATGCGAAATAATACATATCTTTGTTAAAATAAGAAAATTTTAAATAATATTTATTTAAGATATACCTATAGGTTTTATCATTTATGGTTTATGATTTATTAACAAATTATGTGCAAAAAAAAAATTGATCAAAATTCTCTTGTATTTAATATTTATATAAATATTTCTATTTCTAAAAATTACAATTTTGATTGAATTGTGATATTTCAAATTAAAAAAATTTAATCATTTTCCTATATTAGAGAAATATTCATATAATAAAGTTATTTAGATATGATAACATCAGCATATTTTCTGAATATATTCTATATTCTAGAGGTTCGCAGAATCAAAAGATGGTGAGATTTTTAGGAAAATCTATATTTTTAATATGTTGCAGTCTTGCAGTATTGTATGAAATATTTAAATGCGATTAATGATCTTCTAAAATGTATACGCAATACAATTATATATTCAAAAAACAAATTGCAATGATTGAATTGTACAAACAATTGGTTTCTGAATATTATTTTTTATCAAAATTAATATTCACATTAAATACGTAAAATGAATATATATATAATGTATTTAATTATAATATTACCATATAAAAAGCAATGACTACCAATAAATAATTGAACATAGAAATGAAAAAAAAATTAATATAATTTTTATATTTTTAATGATTTTTTTCTTTTTCTTTAATATAATACCATATAGTGGTGCATTCATTCATTAAGACTTTTCATTCATTCATTCAAACATTTTGTTGCAAAAGAAATAAAAAATTTGAAAATGTTGATTGAAATATGGTGAACGGAAATTTAGTCAATTTAATCTTTCAACAATCTCTACAATTTATTCAATATTATCGGATATATTATATAGAGTATATATTTAAAAATTTATTATATATCTAAAAAAAAAATTTATGTAAATGCGGTTATAAATATACGCATCCAATACCGGGCATATATATGCATCATATTGATATGTATATGTACACATATGCAACGCACAGATTCAACAAATGAATATTTAATTGCTTTTTTATATACTTAACACTTGCATCTCTATACTATATATTTATTATTATATATATATATATATATATATATATACTATATAGATATTTATTTATATACAGAGTTTTTCAACTTTCAAATAAATAAAATTTAAATAAATAATATAGGAAAATACATGAAATGATTTTGAACGATTGGTTTTTTAAATTTTATGGTAAAGCATTTATTTTTAATATTTTGATTCTTAATAAATGTATATACATAATTATTCCTTTTTATCAATTCAAATGCATCATCCTATATATATATATATTTAAATATAATGTCATAAAAATTCATTTTAATTTGTTATATAATAATAATGTTAAAAATTTTATGACAAATATTAAAATGTAATTTAATCATTATTTTTTGTATAATTTTGACTTTGCGATGATAACAAATTTAAATATATACGTATTTTTCTTATCAATTGTCGTATATATACACCGTATATGTAAAATATATAAGAAATTTGAAGGTTTTCCATTCACATATATATATATAAATAATAAAATTCGCCTTGTACAAAGGAAATAACTCATCTTTTTTTATGTTAATTACATATGTATTATTTGAATAAATGTAAAAATAACACAATTATGATAATTATAAATTATATATGAACTTGAGAATATATAAAATGCAATAATTAATTTTTATTACTTTTAAAAACTAAACTAATAATTTTTTTTCCATTTTATTTATGATTATTATAAGTATATTTATGAAAAAAATGTCATATGTAATATATCGGATATTAAAAACAAAAAAAAATATTTTGTGAAGTGCAAATCATATGGCACATTGTAGCTTATTTACCTATTGGAATACCATTTAATTAGATGGATATTAGAAATATCTCTGTTGTTAAGTGTTAAACTATATATAGAGTATTAAAAGAAAATTTACTTTAATAAACATTTTCTTATTATATACTGCGGCGTTTGGATTAACGTATAATTAATGGATTGAAAATCAAGTTGAAAATATTATATAATAATTATTATTATACGGTCACAAACAGAAATTCAAATTCTTATATATATATATATATCTATATAGTAGATCAACGAATTTAAAGTTAAATCTTTGAAATGTAATGATAAAATTATACTAAGGCTATAATTAATATCAATGAAATTGTTTTTTGATTTAAATATAAATTAATATAAACATCATTAAATTAAATTAAATTTATCAATAAATAAGATCTACTCAATACATGTATTATAACTTGATTATGATAAAATTGATCAAATCTTAATTATTTAACGAATAATTATTTAAAAGAAAAAAAAATATCTAAGAAATAAAAATTATCTATTTCTTTATTTTATAAACATTTAAATGAAATTATCTTTTTTCACAGTTGTTCGATGAGTGAAATCCCACCTCATATCAAAATCTTTTCATTTTCTTATAACATTCCAATGAGAAAATTATGAGGAAAATAATTTCCAATTTGTCATAACCTCAAATAAATAATTGATTGTTTGATGTTTCTGCCGTATTTTCATTAATTTTTATTCATTTTTTGTTGTGATTTGGTTATAAAAGGACAGTGAATTTTTTTTTTATGTTTTTGTTTTTTAAAGTTTTTTAATTACAAAAAAAAATGAAGAAATCTATATTTTATATATCCGATTATGATAATTATTTATATAAATGTAAATTATCATTAAATAATACAGAATATATGAAAAAAACAAATGTTAAATTATCATCTGATATTTTTCATTCAAATTCTATTGAAAAAAATAAAAACGACAATGATGATGAGGATGATGATGGTAGTAATAATATTAATGATGATCATATTTCATCATCATTAATAAAACCGCAAAAACCAAAATATATTGTATTACAAATTGATGGGTATTGTTTATTTTTTTTATTTAACGAATTAAAAATATCACTAAATTATAAATTATCGGTTAGTAAACATTTACAAACAATAAACAAAATCATTTTAATTAAATTAAATACGCCAAAACGTGAATTCATTGATTATAAATCGTAAGTATATTTAATTTGGGCTTTTAATATTTTTCGTGCTATAATTTTATTTACCAAATAGTAATTTTATGTTATAATGTGTCTAAAATAAACATTTAGTTGTGAATTTACAAACCGATTAGCATGGGAAAAGGCTGAACTGGATGATATTATGTCATGGTTATCAACATTAGGTGGTGCATTTTCAGCATTGGGAGATTATACGAATACATGTGTAAGTATAATTTCAAACATTGAAATTTGATACAGTTATCAAAAATCTCAATAGCTCATTTTCGACAAACATTCATTTCAAATTTCTATGTTTTAAAGGCTGAAGTAGCGGGGAAAATATCAGTTAAACAATTAGAATTAGCAATGCGTTTTGGTGATCCAATTGCTGTTATTCGATGTAAATTATATTATAGCATTTCGTTAATACAAATAGATAAATTGCGTGAAGCAAGGCATTTAATTAAACAACAATATGAATTGGCAAAATCATTACGTGATTGTGATGAACGTATATTTAAAATGTGTCATGGTATTTGGATGAAATTACAGTATTGCTATGTGTTACGCAAACAGAAACGTTTAAAGAATAGCGAATAATATAGAAATAGGTTTGTAAAAATCCTAATATTTATTTTTGCTAATGTCCTATATAGTGAATAGAGTGAATATATTATATAGATGTATAAAGATGTATAAAAGGATTAAATTAAATTAAATGTATATTTACTACATATTTTATTTTATTCGAATCCAATATACCCAAAATGAACCCAAAATGATTATAAGCTGATCAGTGAGAATGAAAAGGTTAGATTGTAGTAACAAGAATATCACCAATTATTTATTTCTGGTTGCCGCCCGTTCAATAAATATTAGTGATATATAAAAACAACTATAACGATTGATTTATACACTTTTATTAACTTATTTTTGGAAAATTATCCTATTTCTAAATAAAATAAAAAACCATACAAAAAAAAGATAAACGCATAACATGAAATGGCATTACAAAAAAAAAAAAAAAACAACATACAAATAAAATCAGCTAAAAGTACATTGGATTTAAGCTAATGTTCCCATAGGATCCCAAGCAGGTAATACAATTGGAGTTTCATCGAACGCTGCTAATACCTCGTGGGGTACAATTGATTTATCAACGACTATCTCAAATGCAAATTCTTTAAACCAATCGGCAGTCATAACAATATAACCCTTTTCACCTTTTGCCTCACCCCACGAATTTTCAACACGGAATTTAGTTGGACAACCATTACTATCTAGTGACATACCGGTTACAACCATTGCATGGGTCATTTGTGAATCATAATATTGTAAACGTTCAGCTTTAGTTAAAATTTGATCAGTGTTTACACCAAATAATGATTGAAAATCATGAACATTTAAGTCTTGAATGCCACGATCCCCATTAAAATATTTATCCACTTCACTACCAAACCATACTGGTTCACCTTTCTTGATACTTTCTACAACCAAGTCCATAAGTACGTCAATCGGTTGATTATTATAAATAACTGGTCGTCCACCAAATGAGTTACCCAAAAAATTAATTGTATAAAGTTTACCATATGGATTTTCTTCCCTTGGATCATTTACGATACAACATTTATTTTCCACATTATACACTGGTTTTACATATTCTTCATAGAATTTAAGTGGTGTTATGGGACCAATTGAATGAAATTTTTTATCTTTGTCATAATATTCCCATACAAATGTTTCATTTGGTACACCCAATAAAATACCAACGATGGTATGAAGTTCAATCATATAATCTTCTATCATATATTGTACTGCCCTTTCCGTAACGCCCATTTTTATTTCTTCACGTAAAATTTTTGCATATTCACGTAATTTAGTTTGTAATAGGTTATTCATTCGCAAAGTACGTTCACTTGAACAACTTTCATTAAAGCACGATTTTGGCATTATACCATATTTTAATATTAAATTAGTAAACATATCCCATTGACCGGCATCATTAATAGGATCACGTAACAGGAATGATAAAAGGCGTCCGTCAACAGGTTCAACAGGTTGACGTCGTGCCGTTGAAGCAATATTATTTAAAAAAAAATTGCTACGTTCCAATTTATCGTAGAAATGCAGAAAGTTTTGTGAGAATTCAAATTCTTCAATATTCAATGATTTTGCAAATGGTATACGCATTGCATTACATGCAGCAAAAATCCAACAACGTCCAGAATCTTTTTGAAAAGTTACCGGCTTGATTTCCTGAAGCTAGAATCAAATAATTTTTTATTCATAAGAATGTTTTTCTTTATCAATCCTATTTATTTATTTTTTTTGTAGTTAAAATCACCTTATGAGTAAAAACATGATGGGTGGTATTTACTACATTTCGCGAAACTGCAATTTCTTCCAAATTGAAACGGCTACAAGCGTTTTGGGCCAAAACATTTTTCTCGCTTTCATAAAATCGTTTTCTCATTCGATCCATGTTGTCAGTTGAGAGTGATCCTGGAAATATATCAATTTAATAAAATATACCATTTTTTTATTTAAATTAAAAAATTCAAAATGATCCAGATGATATTATTTCAGTATGCGGATAATACCTTTTTATTCATATATTAAAATATCGAAATATTCGCAAACAAAAAAATATTTAGGTCATAAAGACCCACCCCATATATAAAAATAGAAATATAAAATCAATAAATTCTATACCATCAAGTATATATTGTTTATTGTTGATGATAACTATATGAAAACAAATTTATCTTTACACAATCTCCATACATGCAAGGAACATTTAATTGGTGAAACGAAATGAAACGTTTCAACTTATAAAACATTTTTAGGGAAAAAAGTAAGAGTAGGAATATTCTGGGTACAGAATTTTGTACCACAAAAAGACCATAAAAATCATTTGGTATAATAAAATTCTATAAGAATGTAGTTTTTTTTTTGTGCCACAAATTTATGTTTTGATCTCTTTCTTTCGCAATAAATTGTATATTGGAGTTAACGAAACGATATATGTGACTATACTTTTTTAAATTGGGATTCATTTTTGTACCAAATAAAATTTTGTATAAAAAAAAATCCAAATCCCATATGGAGATTCTGCATTTATGACAAAAAGAAATATTGCGATGGTTTTTTATGGTATGCAATACATCATAAATATAATTTACCTTTTCGCATTTATTTCACATACCAAACTGTTATCTACTACGGTAATTCAAAACACCGTTATTCATTACAATGTTCTTAAAAAGTTTTTTGGAACAGAACAAACAAAAAGTGATATATAGTATATCGTACCGTATATAGATTTTTGAGAAGAGTTCTACTACAGTTAAATTTAATGGAAACATCAAGAATGAATAAAAGAAAATAAAAAAAAGAATATTTGCGATGTCGAAAATATTTATATTCGCACTTTGAAATAATAATTTCAATATTCAATATAATAATACAGAAAAAAATTACCTTTTATTATAATTCTATGCATTTCGACTAATATTTTTTAGTAATATAATAAGAAAAAAAATAAATAAATTAACTAAAACAGATTACTGAATTACCAAAAATAAATTAGAATAAAATTATTTAATATAAATAAAATAACACATGCACTTTGAACGAGCACAATTAGCTGAATGAATAATAATGATGAATTTTACATCTTTATGACAGGAAAAAGAATTACAGTTTAATTTTCTCAATTTGATGTATTTTTAGAACATTTGATTGAGGGTTATCTAAACGCCCGTTTTTGTCATCCCCACCATTTGCAAATTTACTCGTGCTTGTGTTTCTTTATTATTCGTACGTAGAGTACATATTTTGAAAAATGTGTTCTTTTCACGATACAGGGGAATGCATTTCAATGTCCTTTTTATAACTTCTAAACATATATGTATTGATAATAAATATATATCAAGTAATTATCACGATAGAAGTGATTAAAATGGTATTATTGATTATTAATTTTATGGTTAGGTGATGAGGAATTAGAGATATTGAAAATGTTTCCTGGTTTTTGATATCATAACATAATTATTTTTTTTTAGGTATTTTACCATTCCAATTGAACAAAAATTTTTATTTTTAGGATAAAATCCACTAACCTGTTACTTTATCATTGGCTACTTCCTCATTATGTACCTGAACGACTTCATAAAATTCAACATTATTATGCAATTCCTCACCTGGAGTATGTTTATTCTTTTTTGTAATTTTATTCGGCGGTTTAACTGATCCATAAGTTTCATTTGAATCATCCGCATTATTAATATCAATATCGTAATCGTTATTTACATTGCTTTTAATATTCACACCACGTTCCTTATTATCGTTTATCAATTCAAAGTTTATGTTCTTTAATTCAACATCGTAAGAGTTTTCAACTACTTCATAAACTTCACCAGTAACTGAAAAAAAAAAAAATTAAAAATATATAAAGCATTTTTAACAAATTTATTTGTATATTTAATTTATAATATATACAAAATATATACTTTCTGATGGCGAGGATTTATTATATGCATTATCTGCATCATTTGAATCATTATTTTCTATTAGATAATTGTATGTAGTTTTTGTTGTTACTACCGATTTCAATGAGTTATTGATTAATTGGATATCATTTGCTGTATCCATATCATCTGTGTCACTTTCACTTGCTTCATTATTTATGTGCAAATGTAATGATGGAATTGCATTGAACATCAAACGTTTACACATTCCATTAAAACATTCCTTATCAAAGTGTCGTCTGCATATACGAAATGAACGAAAAACAAAAAGGGAATTTCGTGTTTTCACTTTTGGGTTATTGCACAGGCGAACCCATTTTTTATGACGAGAAGGTTCACGATGGGGATGTGGAAATGTATGATATGTTATATTTTTTGATGGTTTTCTATTATTTCTACAGCCTAATATACAACAGACCATTTTATTTGTTTGTTATTGACTTTTATATTTGGTTTATTATTTACGAACTTCGATAATTGTTTTTTTATATCTCCTCACTCCTACCGTTTTAGAGTTTCAATTCTTATATATATGTATAGTATGTTGAAATGAATGCAAAGATTACATTCATTCATTAAATTTGACCGGTTATTTGTTAATTTTTTTTAATGCTAATACAAAAGAACTATTAAACACAATTTTTTAATTATATCATTTATAATGCAATATACATTGGGAAAACCAGTAAAAAAAATTAGAAAAACCACAAACAAAATTTATATGTTTATTTTTTGCAAACTGATCACTTCGCACTTTTTTGTTATTATGAATATTTTTTTATCTCAGATTTTATGTTGTTTACATTTTTTTGTATCAACTTTAATTCACAACATAACTTTACAGTGTATTATTCAGCAATAATTACTCTAGTTGGTATAAATTCTGATAAAAAATTGAATTTTTTTAATCAGATAATTTAATCAGTATTAAAATAATTATAATTTTTCAATCCAATTTTTTATATATCCTTTGGCCGAAAAAATTCATTCAATTAGAAAAACAAAATAATATACATTATATCATTCCTCGTTATCCGGATCCGTTTCCCTCTCGAACCCGAATATTTGCAAAATTTTTAAAATAAAAAAAAACCTTTTAAATGTAATATTATATGTTCAAACAATCTCGCAAAAATCCCAGGTAAACACATTCAAAATAAAAACAAATTAACCCCTATTCTATAAAGGATTTATGCGCATGTATAATTTTCCGAAAAGCATATAGGAAAAAGTGAAATTAGAAAAGTTTTACGAACAAAAAAATCCTTGGAAAACATAAAAAAATAATAAAAATATGTTATCAAAAGAATAATAAAATAAAAAAATATTAATATAATAAACAATATAACGAATAGAAAACGCCAAGATAAAAGATAAAGTATTTATAATTATTAATACAATTTTATACATAATAATAAATAAATTAATCACAATCCGTTCCACGAAAATATTGTCACCTACCCCAGTACAAAACGATTTTCCTCAATCAAATTTTCCAACGCAGTTAGATAGTAATATATATATATATATATATATATATAGTATTTTATTCATATATAAAACCGATTACATATTTTATACTATAAAATTATAAATTAAAAATCAATATAAACTGAACCAAAAAATGTATTTATTATAATTTAATTATAATAATAAAATTAAAAAACAATATAATATTTATTTATTTAGAAGTAAATACAAAATCGAAATGGCTGAAAGTGCATATGAAAATGCATGCAATCGTGCAGAACTCTTTGGTCTTGAAAAACCAGATCATGATACATTTATCAGTGACTATGAAACGAAGCGTGCAGAAATTGATCCAGAAGATTTATTGGTATATAAAATAAGTGATAAAATCAACACTTTAGGAGTTTTAAAATTCATCGCTGTATTATTTTAAATTTTGTTTATATTTTTCTGAATAAAAATAAAATCAAGGATGCAGAAATTAATGCCGAAATTCTAAATGGTGCTTTTGGTAAATTTGATGAATTGAGTCACATTTTAACGAATACTCAAGTTAAAATTAAAAGATTTCGTGTAAGTTAAATTTAAAAAATATATATTCAAAAGAAAAAAACACCCCACCCAACAATAAGATTCGATTTATTAACGAAATTTGTCATTTTATCATATATTGAACAAATGATATAGAAGCGAGCATGTAGCAGTTTTGCATCGTATTTGAAAATACGTCAAGAAGTAGATGATGAGGCAGCTGCAGCAGCGGCTGCTGCAACAGGTTCATCATCGTTGGTAATAAAAAGCACCGAAGATGATTCTAATGAAAATGATGAATCGATTATAGAATCCAATGAGAATTCTACGAATGACAAGGATATTGAAAATGGTAATGATACCGTTGAAACTATGACAGCATCATTAAATGCAATGTCCGTTGATCATAATCAAGAATTAAAATCAAAATCACAACAGATGAATAAGAATATGACATCACAATTGGATAAATTGGACGCTCTACTGATGAAAGCTGAAAATGCACAATTTTCAATGGCTAGTCAAAATAAACAAATGAAAAACATTTTAAAATAAATTAACAAAAACAAAATTAGAAATAATTACACTTTTATCATCTTAAAGCGGAATGATTTAATATTTAAACATTTTACAAAAAAAAAATCGTTTTGTCTTTCCTCTTTTTATGTTTCTGAATGTGTACCTTTTTTTTCTATTTTGTTTACTGTGATCAATCAAAACACAGACTATTTGTTAAGGACTCTATTAGATTTTTTATTTAATTATAATTTTATGTTTATTTTTTGGTTCCTGTATAAGTGTCAAAGCAAATAAAATGTTATAATATAAAAATTACATTAATTTAAATCTTAAGCATTCGCTCACTTTTAAAATATATAAACGCGATGTAGTTATTCGAATGATATTTAAATTTATATATATTTTTTTTATTAAGAAATATGTTAATGGTTAGAGCGCTTCTTAGAACGCTTTAGATTTATAATACGATCTAATAACAACAATATGTATCTATGGTTTAAAAATACATAACGATAAAACAATATTAATAATTTAATAAGAAAATATATTACAAATAAAAAAAACAAACGAAATCAATCAAATTAATTATATATATATAAAGTTTCGAATGAAATTTGTGTTTTATAATTTATTTGAATGAATGCAATAAAATTATGTTTAAAATTCCAAGTATAAAATCAAAGTTAGTTCCGAATAACGTGCGGCTTCTTTTGTTAAAATATGATAAAACAATTTAAATCTCTTAATATTCTGATTTGTTGTGAGATTAATTAATGCTATTAAATAAAGCAACGTACAAAATATCTATTATTGATTGATCGATGATGATTTATTTAATTGCAATCCTTCATCATAATTGAAATACATTAAAGTAATTATTTATTATTCGCTTTTGTGATCTATATATTTAAGTTCCTGATAGTTAATATGATACCGAATATAAGGTGATATAAAATATAATACTATAATTTGCTTGTCATAATATTGGCGAAATGGAATGCAACAACGGTTTATAAAAAAAAAAACTAACATCAATAATTTTTCTTTATTCAATATTTAATTATAAATATTTCCATTTTTGATTTGACTAAATATTAATTACTTGGTATTTATCACAATTTAAATATTTTGAATTCTTCTTTAATATGGTTCAATTTAATGGTTAGCTCATTTGAATTTTGTCAAATTAATCTAATTTACATTTCCACCGTTTGGAAATAGTATTTAAAATATCTATATGAGGTATTTAATACTATAAACATTTTTATCTTCACAGATATGAATGTGATTATATTTTAAGTATTTTAACATGGCGTTTACTAATTTTAATGATCTATATACGTTTAAATTATTCTTTGTTCGATTTACCCATCTTGTTCCAATAATTTCTTTTTTTTACGTTCATTTACATTGGTTTTCCATGATATATAAACGTTCCAGGCAACAGCAACAGATTGTGCCAATAATACTTGATAGTTTAGTGGTATAAAACGAAAATTTACAAATTGTACACCAGGCCATATCATATAATTTGTCAATAATATATCAAGATATTCTCTTTTCAATTTTTGTTTAACATTATCAATTGATGGATGTTGTAAAAACGCAAGCACCGATAAGAATACAGCAATAAATATTGGTGCAAAACATATTTGATCGATTGCTACTTTTTTTACGCTCAATAATAATGGTGTACTTGCACGTATATTTTTAGCTAAAACACCATACCAAACTCTTAATCCTGGTCCCTATTTAATCCATTCAAAAAGAAAAAGAAACAAAAATTAATAAATTTTATCAAATAATCAAATATTGAATCGAATTCGAGATATTGAATATTTCATATATTTTTTAATCGATTACATGTGGGTAACTTTAAGTTTGTTGGCCACAACTGTCGTCACATAACGTAATGCATTTGTTTATATATCGTGTGTATATTCGTAAACGATGATAAAATAGAAACAAATACACTTGAATACCTGATTATATATTCATTTACTAGTTATAGGTATCAATAACAACAAATATGTTTGCAAAATGTATCACCATAAAATATCATATCATCAATATATAGATTATCAGAAATTCAGAATAAAAAATGATAAAAATACTTACAGCCAGAAATCCAATTGAAACAAATTTAAATGTTCGCATAAAATCAACATTTTTCATAGGTGTTTGTTCGATTAATGTTTGTGCTATTAAATCGCCGGTACCCATTAAAATGCCCGTTTGTATGGCTTGCATTATAAATGGTCTTTTGGTAATTAAATTATTATAGGTTGTGGTAAACTTTCGACAATTTCTTGATGGATTAATCATAAAAATCGGATTTGATTTTAATAAAATAGTTCTGGTAAATGACAACATCGTACTGTGTGTGTGTTTTTTTTTTAGATTTTTAAATATTCTTGTTTTTTATTATTTCATTAATATATGGTCAAATTTTGTAATACATTTTTTTTGAAAAAATATAAAATTAAAATCTTTTGCACTTCTAAAATACTATTAATTATTTATCACAGTTAACTTTAATTATATACTTTTAATTAATTTACTAGTTACAATTTTGAAATTTTAAATCATTATTTATTTCTTTTTTTTCGTTGAATGTGAAAATGGATAAAAGTTTTTTTTAAATAAATAAATAAATAACATTTTAAATAATTTACAACAAATTGATATATTTTTGAAGAACTAGAAAATTTCTTTTTTTTGTTGAGAAGGGAAAATTTAAAGAAAAACGTGTGAGAAATAAATCTTAATTATGCATGCGTCACGTTCATTTGCAAAAAAAAAGTACTCAACAAAAGTATCGCCGCAATCTGTTTTATTTGTTTGCATTGGTTTTTGTTATGGCTAATATAAATGAATTTTTATCTTTTTTTTTGTTATTATTTTTATGAGTGAAAAAACTAGAAATTATCTTCTTTTTTTTTGGGTAATTTTGGTAAAAGTTGTATGGAAATTTTATACAATTTTAAATTTAGAATTAATATATCTGTTATTGAGAAATTGGGAAATCTCGTAATTTTTTAAGCCATTAAACAAAGGTAAATTACTTTATAGAAGGTATATTGTTTTATAAAAATGTCTTTTTATATATATTTTCCAATTGTGATTGTAAATATTTTAGTAATTTCTAGTGACTTTTCACTTTTAGACTCTTAATTGAACGGAAAACTGCTCTGAATTTATTTATATGAAGATGAAGTAATGATCTATATTGAGATTTTGGTATCACAATATATTGAAGCAATGATGAAAGTGGAAGTAAAATGTGTATTTTTCAGTATAGTTTCATATATTATACATGTGTAATTCCTAAATAACGCAATGTTTCTTTTCCTTAGATCTTTCAGTTAACGGCGTTGTTAAGATTGGTAATATAATCACGATAATACGTTTTTTATATATTTTCATATAAAAAACATCTGTTTTTATATATACATAAATGTAATATATAGTAACTAATATATATTGAATAAAAAAATTTGTAAAATAATTTATCAATTGATATTCTAATAAATATATATTCATGCTGGGATATTATCACAATTATATATTCAATTATCATTCTGTATATATACAAATAATATACTATATTCATATTACATATATATGTATTTTATATATATACAATTTCATTTATAAAATAATAAGTGGCATATATATATACAAATATATACGATATAATATATCCAAAGTTTTTTTTTTATTTTTAATTGTATTTAATTGATTTTAATAACTTGGCGTTTTGTAAAATGAATGCGATATGATTAAAATGTGTAAATAATAATATAATTTATTTAATAGTGTTTTTTTACTATATATAATAATAATAATAATAATGATAATGCTTGACAAAATATCTATATTCTATATATATAAGATGATTTCTTACATTTGAATAATTGTAATATATATTAAAATAAATCATATATATAAATAAAAGCGCATTAATAAGAATGAGAATATACGGTGAAATGATTACAATTTATTCAAATAAAAATTAAATATATGTAATATTCGATATGTTATAGCGGAAAATTCATTAAATTATATATAATATAATTGAAAAATTCCAATATTTTGGTACATTCACAAGTTTATATAAATGAAATAATGAGAATTTTTTAAATTATATATAGAGGAAAAACTCGAATGACGTTTCATTCATCAATAGCGCAATAAACCATAAAAAAGATAAAGGAAAGTACAGATTTATCATTGAAATATAATAACGCATAAAAAATACAATAATTATATTGCTTATTCTTATAAAATTCTAAAAATTATGCATTTTGTTTTCATCTTATACTGAAGTTTTAATATATTATTGTGTAGATTGAATATGACTCTACAAAAAAAAAAACGTATTTATATATAATATATTAAAATATATCATATATCATCATTTATATTTATATATAATTTTATTGTGATATATCCTATATCAATTAAAGAGAGGTCATAAATAAAATATATCAATATAAAGATATTTTTGTTATTGATACTATATGAACTTTATGTGTTATAATAAGAATTTATCTATATTTACATCTGTTTTTACTAAAAAAGAAAAAAAAACACCACTATATAGAATGACATTATATGGAGACAGTGCAACATAATTTTTTATTGAATATGTTTGTATCAGGGGCGGATTATCCATTATAAGGCCATTTTACCATAATTTGTTTGCCATATTACCAAAAGGATAGAATATTTCGCCCTATATTGGTTCAAAAGATACAGTCATTGGTGATATGGCAAGTATTCGTAAAATTTGTCCCCTTTTAAACGTACTGTAAAAAAACATTTGCGATCATTCACTTTTACACAGTACGGCAAATTTATTTGAATTTTCGCTGAACTCGAATTCGCTGAACTCGCAATAAATAATATCTTTAAATCTTTTCAAATCTTTTCTTCTATGAAATATTTAGAATTAATTGAATTTTTAAAATATTTGGGAAACAAAACGTAAAATTTAAGAAAAACCCAGGTTGTATTATATAAACTTAGTAAATTTAGAAAAGTAAATTTTCCGCAACAGTTTTAGTGCGGTGCACGATCAAATTTTTTTTTTTTATAAATCTAATTAGACATTTGTCGTTCAGAGTAACCTATCCTCTTGAAAATATATATTATATGACTAACCAATTCCCATAACCGACGATGATTTACAAATAAAGTAACTATATAATTATAAGTATATGTACTAAAGCGTATATGGATTTTAAAATGAAAACAAAACAATTATTTTATAAATTTTATATCTATATCTATATATTTTTGTATAGCGCCGCTAATTTTCAAAAAAAAAAAAATTGTATTTATGTATGCAAAAGCTATATTTATTCTATCTATACTCATTAAAAAAAACATTGCACTTACATTTTTTTTATAAATATATAATCGGTGCGATGAGAACTATATACGCATTATGGATTCTAATTTGATCATATATATACATACTATTAAAATAAATATACAATTCCATCCATATATGTATATCTTCTTTTTATTTTCATAAATAAATAATTAAAAAAAAAAAGATATTGTTTTGGAATACAGGATGTATCAATTATATTGAATATATTATATGCAGCGTATGTGTGTTTTTAATAAAAGGAGTTGAATTTTTAATTCAATCATCGCATATATCATATATATATATATATATATCAAAAATATAAAATTAATTTAGACTTGTTTTCCTCCCCAATGGATTTCAGTTTCATATTCTTATATTGGCTTTTATGTTCTCGCAATTACAAAACTTAATAAAAAAAAACCACCTTCTTATGTTTTTAGTTTCTTAATTTGTTGCTTTTACGGTTTCGGTACGACTAACCGCATGGGAATATTAACAACTCTGTGTGAAAATAACCGAAAAATACAAAACATATTTTATATATAGCGATTCGAACCCACGCGACCCCAAAGTTATGTGAGAATTTTAGATTGGCATATTTTTATCAACTACACACCATAGAAGTTTTACATTCACAAAATTAAATACAAATATTCCATTTTATCAAAATGCGTACATATATTATCATTTTCTTTGATTATCATTTTCCAATTTAAAAGAGAAAAATGTATAACAATGTGCAAGTTTAACCTTGCCGTTTGTTTTGTACTACTATCGTACAAAATAAATTAATTATATAAATATTATTTTATATAAATTTTTCGCGTGTATTTAGAGATTTATTTATTCATATAAATTTACACAGTATATATATATATTATTTACTTGCAATTAAATTCTTTATATATATATATATATATATATATATGTATATTATTAATAATAATATAATAAAATAATTAAAAAAAAGAATAAAGATAATTGCCGGCGCATATCATCGCATATATTACAATGATTGTATGACAAACAAATAAAAAAAAATTGAAAAAAAATAAAATATATATATTTATTTAAATGACTAAATATAAAATGTTTTTTTTTAATTTTATCTTATATTGTAATAAATAAATAAATAGGTCGATTTATATAATTTTGTATTCTTTTTTTTATTTTTACATCAAGAAGAATCTATATTTATTGTATACATAATGATATTTATTTGTTCTGTACGGTTATATTATAATTTATTGTATATATTTAATTGTTCACAAAAAAAAAACAGAAAAAAGACAATCAAAAATGATTAGAAACAAACACTTAATATGTTTTTAAAAATAAATGCAACCGATTTTATTTTCTATTTATATTTTTAAGAAAATATATTTATTATAAAAAATTTAATTATCATCATTACATTATTTTGGTGATTTTATTCCAATTTTTTGATTATTTTATTTATTATTATTGTTATTATTATGCATATATATTTAATATGTGTCTGGCCGCAGTGTATACGTTCGTTCGTATATACCCATTAAACATATATACATAAATTTATTAGACATTATCTAATTTATTTACGTTTGATATATTTTTGTTTGTTCTATTTCTAATCTCACACATATGACAAAATAAGAATGAAAAAGAAAAATGTAATAATAATAATAAATAATTATAACGATGACAATGCAGTCAGTAAATATAATTTTCATAATATTATTCATATTAATAAATTATACATGTACTTTAAATAAAGTTGTCTGTTAGCTTTTCTAAATTTGTTTACTCATTGTCGCAGCCTCATAAAACCATTTTAAATCGTTCGTCCTGTATGGATGGAATTCATTACATTGGATTGAACATACAGATTTTTCAATAAAGAATAAGGACGGTTTTTTTCAATTCTATATATAACTTATTGTTATTTTTAATTTATATCAAGATTTTCAAAAATATTTCATTATTTTTATTTTACTCTCTATAATTCAACCACCCGCATTTGATGACATTTCCTGTGATGAGTAACTACTGGTGCTACTGGTAAAATTCTAAATATTTTACGAACATGTGCGTTGCAGCAAATTTAATTATATTGATATAATTCCAAAAAATGTTTCATTGCGATTGATTTATATTTAATAACAAAAGAAAAACAATATTAAATAATTCTTATTTTTTATGTTTAAATAATAAAGAATATATATATATATATATATATATATATATATATATAGATATATATATATATTCTTTATTATAATACCATATAAGATTTATAAAAGAAATAAAAAAATGATTATTCTATATAAAAGATCAATTTACAAATAAAAAATGAAATAAATAAATAAATTGAAATAAAAATACAATTCATTGTTCGTATGCACCGGTGGTATACGAATTTTAAGAAAAAAAAAGGAAAGATCTTTTAACATATTTGTGTGTTTTATATTTTTTCTATCAGATTTTTAACAAACCTGCACACCATACCGACCGCGGTACGGATTTTTATTCACACTTTCATAAAAATCAAATGTAATTCCGGGTACCAGCAAATAACTAAAAAAATATGCAATTTTTGAGTATAAAAAAAGTACCACAATAAACAGCTCAAAAGATGCTGTTCAAAAAATTTGTTGCATTTTAGCATCATTTTTATCATCATTTTTACTTTTTAGCATCATTTTTTACACCATCTAACAGTAAATTTAAGATAAATGTATATATATGTATATATATATACGTACACTCTGCATATTTGTAATAATAATCATCATTTTTAACCGGCACCAAAGCGGTGTTTGTATGATGTTGTATTATTTGTATATGTATTTTTTTATTTTTTATATTTTACAGTGAATGTAAATATATTATTTTAGAGGATTATGAACAATTATGTTTAAAAAACAATTTATGTTATCGAAATCTTGAAATAAATAAATAAATAAATGAAAAAAAAAAGAAATATCTTACAATACTGCAATTAAAACTTTATCAACCGTAGAAAATGCAATATCCATAAGAACTATAGTAATTCCCACTTCTTAATACTATCAATCATTTAAATAAAGCATTTCATCCTATCTAAAGACGGATCCACCAAAAGTGCAACTTGACAATTGTTTAAGTTTTATTTTCTCTCTCATTGCTTTTATTTTCAAAATTTCATAAATTAATCCTCATATAATTAAAGTTTGGCCACCCAAAATCACTTAAATGTATTTCATACATCATACGTTCATCACCTGATTAAGTGATTTCGATACAGACTCACAGCAATAGAATTCCGAGGTTTTACGGGCGCTAAACCGATTCTGCCGTAGTAACGACAAAAATAAAATAAAGACTAAAATTGAAGATTTCAAGATCCCGTATCCGTTTCCGGTGCTAACAGTATAAATCTAACCCATGTTTTTAAATAATAATTAGCAAATTATCAGATTCAAATTAATTGAAATACCAAATTTAAGAAAATTTATACATCTGTCTGTATATAGTTAGTTAACCACCATATGGTTGAATTGAGAAGTGCTTGCGAAGTACAATAGTGTGGAAAATTTCAGAAATTTTTCTTTTATATATATACAATATATATATACAATATATATATGATGATGATGGATATATAAATAAATAGATTATTTGTATATGTGACTACTCTACACATTTTCTTTTCATTGCAATCTTCAATAAATATATTTGTATTTATATATATAAATATAATAAAAGCAAATAATAATAATAAAAAAAACATATTGAATGTAATGAATGAAAATTCAATAATAAATAATGTTATTTTTGACTGTACAAAAAATATTTATACTAGACTTTATGAATATGTATTCCTTTAGCGTTCGTTAGTTTAGTATACAATTGAACGTTCACCGTTCAATTCACATTTATCGTAGAGGAAAAAGGAATATATATTTTCTATATAAATTTAAAATTTTCAATTTTGTGCTTTTTTCTATAATTAAAATTAAGTTAATTTTTAATTTTATTGTTTTCTTTTTTTGTATTTAAATCATTGTGTCTTTCCAAAATAAAATTAATTATATACAGTGTATTTGTGTGTGTTATTGCCAAAATAGAAACATTGATTTATTTTTTATATCTTTTATTGATGGGCTGCATTTTTAGTTTTATTTCACATATACAACCAAAAATAAACGTGAATACAAATGCAAAGTTAATTTTGTATTATATATATTGAACAGGTAAAATCACATGTAAAATAAACCAAAAAAAAAAAATAGAAAAGAAAAATATGAAATAAAATGTTTATATTTATTATTCATTCAACCTGCTGTAGAATTTTAAAGTAAAAAAAAATGATGTTCACAAAAATAACTAGTTATAGTCGCAGTCGCAGGGTCTCAGTCTCAGTCTCAGTGAATATAGCAAAAAGCAAATATTATATATAATTATTATTTCTATATAGCGATTTACACACAGATAAATAATTTTAATGATTGACTGACAAAATATATACAATATATGAATGGTGTGCGATGTGAATGACTATCGATATTTCATTTATAAGTACACAAAAAAAAATGTTATTTAAATAATACACGAGTATATATTAATTTAATTACAATATAATTTATGTCATAATTGTTTGTGTTTTTATACAAATTGATACCATCAATTGAATGTTTTATCAAAAGAATTTTTACAAAATAAAAAACATGTTCATATTATGAAATAAAATTTATGTTACATAAACATTTATATGTGGTGTATTTTATATATATCTATAATTCTAATAAAGCGATTGTGTGAGTGAACGAACAAAACGTAAATAGAATTTTAAATAGTATGAAGAAAATGTTATGGACATTATATACTCAAGCAGTTATTCATTCAATAAATATATTATTTACTATCATCATCATTCATATATCTGAATGTATCCATATAGATAGATAATAAAATATATATATATTCGGAAAATGGAAAAGAGTATAAGAAAATTATCACAAATACGCACAAAAAATTTTCACATAAAAAGAATATAATCATATTGTTATTTTAATAACTTGAAAAATAACAAACAAATGTGTGATTTTATTTACTTATTATTATTTTTTATCTAATTCAATTAAAAAACAAAATTAAAAATGTTTATAAATAACATTGTTGCGATATTATAATACAATACAAAATAATTTGTATAAATTATTTATATTTTTTCGAGTATACTTTTAATAATATACTCATAAAATTTATATGTATATATACCATATATAAAGATAAAAAATTGCATGATAACAGACACGAATACTATACTTAAAATATTGTATCTTTAATTAATATAGTTGTTTTTTTTAAGAAGTTTGCAATTCAAAATTTGTTTCCTGTACAAAATGCATTATAAAAAATTTTGTTTATTCATATACAGTGATGTTCGGTAAAATAGGTGTAAACCAATTTTAATGTATTTTGATTAATTTCAAATACCAATATCTATTTGTGAATCATGCCATCCATACGACAATTTAGTACTTTGTTTACCTCTATTTATCACATGAAAAGAAAGAGATAAAAAATGTTGTCATTCGCATTTCTGGGAAATTAGCTAGGAATATGCTGTTCGGTAAAATAGGTGCGATATATTTTGTTCTACCAAAAACACAAGAAAAAGTATTAATGTCCTCAATATTAAATAAAATCTAAGTATTTCGTGTACATACCATTTATGATTTAACATTTTGTCGCATGTCCCTTATTTTAAATTACTGCCTCACATCGATTTAGCATGAACTGCACCAATTTTTGGCACCTTTCTATAGAAATCGCTTCCAAACTTTTACAATTTCTTTCCCCCGTTCTACTTTGTTTTTTGAGCCGTTTTGTTGCAACTGATGTTTATACGTGCTTCCACAAGTTTTTAATCGGATTCAAGTCGGGTGATTGTGTTGGCCATTCTATTTTGTTCACATTATTTTGTGGAAACCAAACCGATGCTTTGTTAGCCGTATGTTTTGGGTCGTTATCTTGCTGATATGACCATATAATAGGCATGTTTTCTTTTGCGTATGGCAACATTTCGATTAAAAGTATCCTTATATATTCCTGTTGATCCATTGGATATTTTTGAACTAAATATATAGGACCAACTCCATACCATTATGATACCAAAACATATAATTAAACTACCACCTCCATGCTTAATGGTTTTTTTTTGTGTTTTGCGGTAAAAATTCTGTATTTGGTCTTCGTCTAACATGTAATTTGCCATCTGATCCATGCAAATTTATATTGGTTTCATCAGAATAGAGAATATGTCGTCACTTTTTAATATCATTATCACCTGACCAATCACGATGTGCATGTGCGAATTTTAAACGGTGTTTAATGTGTTTCGCTGTATGCATTGGTGCTTGTCTAGCGATTCGCCCCTATAATTTTTGATGCTATTAACCTTTTTCATACCATGATTGATGAAATGCTTAGATCAAGCTCTCTTACAAGTTCCCTGGATGATAAAAAGGGCTCTTTTTTGTGACAACAACCACTCGACGATCGTCATTGCTTTTAGTTTTACGTTTATTACCCCTTCTTTCTGTGGTATATTTGAATTTTAATGCGTTGGTAATCATATTTTGGGAGCATTTCATAATTTCAGAAATATTTTTATATGTTAACCCGGATGCTCTTAGATGCTTTATACGTTGCCATTCAAATACCGTACAATGTGTACTTCTACCCATTGTGACTTAGAAATATGTATTTATTTAATCCGGAATGTTTCAAAAATTAAATTTAAAACACTACTTTACCTAAAATTTATTTAAAAATTCACAAACTCACCACCAATAAATGTAATTTATTCGCAAAAAATAAACAAACCACAATTAACATAGTCCGCACCTATTTTACCGAACAGCATGTTCATAGCTCATTTGCCAGAAATACGAAGGACAACATTTTTTATCTCTTTCTTTTCATGTGATAAATAAAGGTAAACAAAGTACTAAATTTT
Source organism: Dilophus febrilis (assembly GCA_958336335.1). Classification (NCBI taxonomy): domain Eukaryota; kingdom Metazoa; phylum Arthropoda; class Insecta; order Diptera; family Bibionidae; genus Dilophus; species Dilophus febrilis. Next base: position 15,678,970 of record OY284470.1, on the reverse strand, counting down.
CGTATGGATGGCATGATTCACAAATAGAAATTGGTATTTGAAATTAATCAAAATACATTAAAATTGATTTACACCTATTTTACCGAACATCACTGTATATTTGAATACAAATGATTTTTTCTGCCGACCTGTTGCAATATATATTATTACATATATATAGTATTTATAACAAGAAGATATATAGAAATGTAGTATATCATTTCTATATATAAAATATCAATAGAGAATGAATAATAATATATACAATAAATGAAAGAATGGAATAAATTCTAATCAGAAAAATCCGGTCATAATGAAATTTTTAAATTAAAATAATATTTAATAATTCGTTATAAATATATATATATATATACACACTGTATAGTTGAAGATAAACAAACAAACAATAGTCAAAGTATGAATGAACGTATAATGACCGAACTTATCTTAAGTATGACCCCGAATAAAGGAAAAAGTATTCTTAATCTACATGAATATAGATAGAAGCGCGATGACGACAAAACATAAGAAATTTCAAAAGTTTAGACATTTTAAAAATGCATATTCAGTTGTTATATTTTATATTAACCATATACATTTTCAAGTTCAAACAATTCAGTTTACAATTGTCGTAATATAAAACTTAAATTAAACTTAAATTTTTGCGTTAAATGAATATATTATTTATTTATTTATTTTATACATATTGATTAATGATAATGACAATATAATTTATATGATGACATAATTCAAAACCTATATATTGCATTATATAAATGCAATTTTGGTTTATTTAATAGTTTGTTGTAATCGTGTTTTTATGTCTTATCTTTCTGCTATTCTATATATAGATATATATATATATATTTTTATTTCTATATACGTCCATTTATTAATATATATACATGTTCTTTGAGGTTGATAACGAAAAATTTATAATCGCAGATAACACACACACACACACACACAAACACACATATACAAAAAATTGCATATATGATTTAAAAAAATTAAAGATAAGTTATTATACTTATTATATATTTATGTCAAAAAAAATTTGTTTTTAATCTGAATATATTTTGATATAAAAATTGTATAAAATGGATATATATTGTGTAGATTAAAGCAACGTTTTGTCCTGAAATGTATAAGTAAACGGTATTATGTTTATATATTTATAAAATTGGAAGTTGTAGAAAAAAAAAATTATGCATTAAACAAAAATGACTTGTTATTTTGCTAATTATACAAACGATTTCTTACTTTGTATTACATTGAAAAATTATTTAGAAGTATTACCTTCTTTATTCTTATACATTTATTTTAATTTTTTATTGCCAGTATATTTTGTTGTTGACATTATTACGTTACCTTGTCGATAAATAAGTTTTTTTATTGCTTTTAAATTTATATATTAAATAATTACAATTATATTAATATATATGTAATTGTAATATATTATTACAGGTCGTCGTATAAAGTTAATATGAAAACAAATATTTAATTTTAAAAATATATACAAATATCTCTATATATGTAGATGTCTTTTGAAAGTGTGTGTTATAATTTATTTTATAAACGCAGTTCATTGTGATTTTAATTTTTATTGTATTTAACAATATTAATTTGATTTTATCAAATTAGCAATATACAGATTGTTTTTTATAGGATTGAAAAATGTAATTAAATTTTCTTAATACATATTATATGGGTTTATTCTTATTAAGCATTATACTTCCTATCTAAAGACTCATCCACCACAAAGTGTAACTTAGAAATTTACTTAAAAACATTTGAGTTATTTTAATTTTGTTATATAATAAATAAATAATTTTTACTATTTTCTGTTTTTTTTTATCAATTGCATTATGTCACCTTTTGATTGCATTTATATATATTTAAATATATATATAAAAAAAAAAGAATAGACGCCCCCGCTCAACGGATAAGGATCTATAATTAAATATTATATTTTTATCAAAATAAAAATATTCAATTATATTTTCCAATGATTAAATTGGTAAAAAAATATAGACACTTTTGTGTTCGCATTTATGCAAATAAATGAATTAAACCACAGATATATCAAAAAGATTTTTATCGTGTTTCTATTTATTTTTTTCTTCAATAAATCGATATAATTTCTATTTTATTTAGAACACAATAACATAAGAGATAACTGATACGTGTGATATGTGCGGGTATTTTATATATGTTATATGTTAATTTTTTTTATAATAAATATATATATATTCTATAAGTGATTTTATTTACCAAAAAAATGTTTATTTTTTATCTATATATATATATATATATATATATATATACCAGAAATAAACAAACAAACAGTATTTATAATTATGCTAATTTATTTTAATATAAAAGAAAACTTAAAATCTCAACTGTTTTGATGACTTTGCAAAAATATAGATTTATATTTTGTTTTTAAATAAAATCTTATACTCTCCTCCATAAGGTTAAAAGAAAAAAAAATCTGTATTTATGTAGAGAACGAATGACACAAATTTCTTTAAATGATATATGTATTATTTGAATTGTGGATATAATTTATTTTTAAATTTAATTTCGATGGGTAGTATTTGGTCATATATCAATATACCATCAATGTGATAAAAAAAAATATTTTCTATATATCATTACATATATGGATAGGGTTTAGTTACACAGTTAGATATGATATTAGATTAATAATAAACAATATTCAAGAAATATGTTATCTCCACCTTATCACCTTATAGTACAAAATTGTATTACATATAAGATATTCGCTATTTCATGTATAGTTTAATATATGTATATAGCGTTAGGTTGGTATTTGTATATAGCCATCATAGAACATAACAAACATATTATACAAAATCATTTCTGTATACATACCACCATTTGTTGAATATGTATTATAATGATAATAAAAATCAAAATGGAATGTCACAATAAAATAATTATAATTATTAAAAATAATATTCTGTTCTGTCATATTGTAAATTGTATATAAAATACACAAATTCAAATACACATTATACACAAAACAAAAATATTCATTTTTTTTTCAAAACAAAATCTTGTCATATAGTAAATATTTAACTATAATGTGATGATCATCATATATATATATATATATATATATAAAAGATCATTTTGATGCTTCACAACAGATACGTGAATATAGAACAGATGCTATTAATTCTTATAATTGTAATGTTTTTTTTTTTCATTGCCGCCGATTCTTTAATATTTTATTATAATAAATTCTTAAAAAATTTACAGAATATAGGTATATAATATATATATAATTAAATTGTTTATATTTATATTAATATGATCATCATCATACGATATATATTTTTTTGCCAACAGAATGTAATATTTTCAGTTGTTCCTCAACGATATAATTTTTTTTTTTTTAAATCCATTGCACATATATGCAGTGATATAAATGAGTTTTATCAAATTGTATATACGAATATTACAATGACAGAATGAAATATAAGAAGAATAAAACAAATAAAAAGACATTTTATAAAGAAAAAAAAAATCATACATAGAATAAAATCAGTGATAAAGTCATACAAAATTTTGTAAATTCATACATAAAGGAAACTATATTTAACAATAGTATATATATAGCAATTTTATTAATTTTAATTGCTTGTCATCACATATCATTATAAAAACGATAACAAACATTATTATATGCCTTTCTTCTATATATAAAATAAAAATAAATAAAATCGTTTATATTATATTCATCATATCTATATTATATATATAGAATACAAATAGCAAAAAAAAAAAAACTAAAATAGATAATTATATATATATATAATATATATATATATATTTCCAATAAATATGTGCTCTAATAATTTGTTAAATTGATATGATAAATTCTATATATGTTTCAACTGTTTTTTTTTTAGAAATACCGATTTTAAATTAAATTAAATTCTAAATAGTATATACGAAATGTAATGTTTTCAATTGTCGCGGTATCACAACACAATGGTATCTTATACAGCGTCGTATATGACTTAAGAAATCTGAAGAATTTCCGTCGTTAGTTCCAATCTCATACACATTATAGTTGAATTGGTTTTTTTTCACATAGAAGACAAACTATAATTTCAAATGGCTTTATTATAGCAACAGAATATTACAACGTTCTATACATACAATGTATATGTATATATAGAAAAATTATTGAATACTTTATAATAAAATTTAAATTTTATACATTGAAAATTGAAGGCCTATTATTATTATATTTTATTTAAATACAAACTGTATATATAAATTATTATATTTATTTATAATATGATTATGTAATAAAATACAATTAAAATTACTATATTATTAAATATATTCATATATATTTAATTATGTGCTTTTTAGAAATGTATATATTATGTTTGTATATTTGTTTAGAACAAATAAAAAACATATTTGTTATGTGAATCTTACCTTTCAGATTTAGTAAATAAACTTATATTCTATACAAGTATTTTATATATAAGTAATGTTGCTTCTATATTTGTAATTTCAAAGAATCAATCGGAATTTTTATGAAAATGATATTGAGAATTTAAAGGAATCATTAGCAGTTTTCGTATATAAAAGTTTTGTTTTTTCAAATGTTTTCTGCTAGTTTAAGTTCCATGTTCCAAAAAATATCTATTAACACATGAGAAATGCATAAACATGAAAAGATAAAAACTTGATATAGAAGATAAAATATAAGAAAAACGTGCAATACAGATTTTTTAAACTACCTCGTAATCATAATGCAAACCAAATTCTTCAATCACACCAGAAAATGATTTCAAAGAATTAACAAAGATTTAGAATCAATATCTTCTAATCGGTGAAGGATAAACCTAGTGGTATTTAATCCATCTAAAACATATATAGGTATGCGTTTGTTCTCAAACAAACAAACGATTCACATAAATATTGAACCAATGATTAGGAATAATACTTAATTCCACAATCTAATAGACTTATTAAGTTTAGGAATGTCTTTGTAAATGATTTTAGATGGAACAATTATATAATTATCGCAACTAAAATATCTATTAACTTAACTTTTCGAACAAACAGATTTGGAAATGAATTTTTCCAAAGATCATCAAAACTATATGGTACAAGAGGTTTTACGGACGCGAAACCGTAGTAACGAACAAAAAAAATCATTCTATTCTATTAAATACGATAAAAATGTAGAATATAAGATCTCATTTGAATTAGATTCCATCATAATAATAATAATTACAATCAAAAATATTTTTATTTCAATAAAAATGTTTTAATACTGTGGATACACTTTTAATATATGACTAATTTTGTTAGAATTTTAGATTTCAACATTTTATTTAATAAAATACATTTTGAATAAAATTAATTATAAATATTTAACCCAAAAGATAATATTCATGTGATAAGAAATGCAAATATTATTCGATATTCTTATTATAAATGACATCATTATATCTAATATCATTTATATATAAATAAACTACCGTGTATTGATATATTATATGAAAATATAATAATTTATATATATAAGTTCCAATTAACATTTTCTAATATACGTATTTAAATTATCGGCTGATTTAGATAGTAATTATTAAAAAAAAATTCATTATCTATCATTATAACTTTATAATTTGAGTTTTACAATCAATTTATATACACTTACTTACGAATAATATAATAAACATATTAATTGAGTTTATAATCTTTAAAAAAAATTTCAGACGCGTGAAATAACGTAAAAATATCACTTTTATTTATATGAATCAATCTAATAAATACCATATTTTATAGCATAAGATTGCGAAATTCTTATTACATTTTTCTGATTTTTTTTTTGATTTATTTTGATTATATTAAAATAAAATTTGGGCAGCACAATAATAAATTACAAAAACAAAACAAATATAAACAAAAAATTATCTATTAATTATACATATAGCTATATATATGTGCGGTGATGATAACAAATTATTTAAATTATTCTCATCATTGCTTAAAAAATAACAAAAAGAGGAAAAACAAAAAACAAAAAGTCTGTTGTAATGTAATTTTTAATAAATTATTATCAAATTCTTATCAAATGTATTTTATTTTACATACAAAAAAAGTTGTATTGTAATAGAACTTTTTTTTTTATTTCTTTAGTAAACAATAAGAGATCTTACGTTAAACACCTATTTTGTATAGAAATAAAGTTTAAAAAAATTATTATAATTAAATTAAAAATCCAATTTTTGTTTGAATTTTTTATTTGAAAAATAAATATCTATTAAATTGTTTCCATAATTTATATTTAAAATTATTCACATTAGAAAAAAAACCAGTTAAATTAAAGGATAGAAGTAGAAGTGTTGTAAAGTTATATTTATTATTAAACGATTATTAGATATATAGGAAGGTATAATCTGGGTTATAAAAAAATGATGATTATTTTGTTAATTAAATTAAATAGAATGATTTTGAAAATGCAATAAAATTTATAGGTTGATATAATGTTATAATTGTTGACATCAATTTTATCTGCACGAATAAGAGCAGTTGCTGTACAGTTTTAATCTTATAATATATCTGCTTATATTCAATTCGAATCATTCTGTATTAGACTACGTATTCGGTTTATTTGCACTCATAAACAAAATATAAACATTAGATAAATAATGTATATAATTTTTTATTTATATATTCGAATGCGATATTATAATAAATTTAATTAATTATATAATACAAATATTTATTTTTAACTTGAATTTTTTTTTTTTCTAATTACAGATAAGATTTATTTTATATATATATATATATATACATTGTAACAATAATAATTATATATCGAATTGATCCAATTTTTTTTATGGATTAAAATTATATGTGATATTTATGCAATTCAGTATATATTTTTAAAGACGCTATTAAATCATTAAAAAATACAGTTCAATCAAATGAAAAGGAATAAAAATTTAAAATACAAAAAGTATTAAAAAATAAAATTACAATACAAACATTAAAAAGAATAAAAAATAAAACATTTTGTATAAATGTGATATGGTAAATTAGCGTATAATAACATTAATTGTAAAAAATACATAAATTGTATTGTGAAAAACAAAAAAAAAAACAAAATAAAATATGGAAGGAATACGAAGAAAATTACAGGAAAATCCAAGGGAAAAAGCAAATATTATATCAATTTTATTATTTTGGTGGACTAAAGATTTATTTAAACGTGGTTATAAAAAAGTGTTAGCATTAGATGATTGTTTTTCGCCATTAAATGTAGATCGTTCAGAGGAGCTGGGCGATCGTTTAGATAGGTGAATATATTTTGTATTTTTTAAAATAATAATTTTATCAAATTTAGAATAATATATAAGAAAATTACTTATAATAATAAAAATTTTATATTTTTTAGAAATTGGAAAAAGCAATTAAATCGTCCAGGTCATAGACCATCATTATTAAAAGCAATATTTGCAACATTTTGGCGTGAATATGGAGCTTTAGGTTTACTGATAGCAGTTAATGATATATTTATAAGACTGGCACAACCATTTTTGTTGGGAAGATTACTATTGTATTTTAGGTAATGTCTAAACATTGTAGTTTATAAATTGGATATCATTATTCATAATAAAATATTTCTTTATAAATATAGGAAAGATTCAACGATGACAAGGGATGAAGCATTTATTTATGCTGGTGGTATTGTTTTATTGAATGCAATCAGTGCAATTGTACTTAATCAATTTTTCATTGGTGGTTTTCATAATGGAATGAAAGTTCGAATAGCTGTTTGTAGTATAATTTATAGAAAAGTAATTTTGAAATTTTTTTTTACGTATTTTATGTTTCATAGACTCTTAAACATATAAAAATAGTTTAATTTTAAATATATATGTATATATATATATATATAAATAATTTATTAACCATTTATAACACAAAATAGGCATTACGTTTATCACATACGGCACTTGGTGATACAGCACCAGGAAAAGTTGTAAATTTATTATCGAATGATGTTAATCGATTTGATATTGTTTCGATGTTTATACATTCAATGTGGACAGCTCCATTGATGTCAGTTATTGTTGGTGTACTATTATGGAATGAAGTAAGATGGGCTGGAATGATTGGTATTGCAATGGTATTTATTGTGGTTCCCATTCAATGTAAGTTTATAGCATAACGTTTGTATATATGTATGTTCATGCGCGTTTTTTTTAATATATGTATATATTTTCTTTGTTTAGCATATACCGGAAAATTATCATCAATATTTCGTTTGCAAACGGCATTGCGTACAGATGAACGTGTACGTTTTATGGATGAAATTATAAGTGGTGTACAGGTGATAAAAATGTATGCATGGGAAAAACCATTTGCTCGGTTAATCACAACGGCCCGTCGATTAGAATTAAAAATTGTACGAAAAAATTCGTATGTACGTGCATTGTATATGACATTTTTGTTGTTTACCACACGAATGGCATTATTTTGTACAATGATGTCCATTGTTTTATTATATGGCAGTGATCAATTGACCGCCAGCAGGGTATTTGTTATATCTGCATATTTTAATATTGTTGCAATGACAATGTCACAAATGTTTGTACGTGGTGTGGCTGAAATTGCCGAAGCATTGGTTGCCTTTAAACGTTTACAGAAATTCATGGAATACGAAGAGAAAGATGTTAAACCAACATACTTACTTAAATTGGACATACATGGGGATAGTGATGAAAAAGAAAAACTTTTAGAATCTGAAAGTCATTTACCGCCGGACATTGCAATATCAATTCGAAATGCATTAGCACGATGGCGGCCAATCGTTGAAAATGATACTAATAATATTAGTAATGGTAGTGTTGGTGTCAAAGAATCTCAAAATAAATTAAATGGACAATTTTCCTCACCAAATGGTCTTTCGAAAAAAATTGTATCTTCGCCGAAAATGGATGAGCATACAATTGATGAGGCCGAAGAAGATCAATATCATGATTGGAATGCCCCGGCATTAGATAATATAAATATTGACATAAAAAAAGGATTATTAATTGGTGTTGTTGGACCCGTCGGTGCTGGTAAATCATCGTTTTTACAAGCGTTATTACGTGAATTACCGTTAGAGTCGGGATCGATAACAATCAGCGGTGCAATATCGTATGCATGTCAAGAACCATGGGTATTTGCTTCAAGTGTACGGCAAAATATTCTATTTGGACAAGAATTGGAAAAACATCGTTATGAACAAGTGATACGGGCATGTGATTTAACAAAAGATTTTCAACAATTAGAAAACAGTGATAAAACAATAATTGGTGATCGTGGTGCATCGTTATCGGGTGGACAAAAAGCTAGAATAAAGTAAGTTAGCGGTTTATTTTATTTTGTATTTCTTGTTGGTCTAAATTTTATTAGCCTATGAAAATCTGTGAAAATATTTATTAGGAATATTTCAAATTGTTTACATATTCAGTTTAGCAAGAGCTGCATATCGTAAAGCGGATATTTATCTATTGGACGATCCATTAAGTGCTGTTGATGCACACGTAGGACGACATTTATTCAACGAATGCATTGGACCCAAAGGTTATTTGGCACGTGATAAATCTACTAGAATTCTTGTAACACATCAAGTGCATTTTTTAAAAGAAGCCGATTGGATTCTTGTTTTACGTGATGTAAGTTAAGGATACATTTTTATTTTAAATTTTCACATAATGTATGCATATTATTATAAATTGTATTATTTATACATATCATTGTGTAGGGTAAAATTGAAATACAAGGTTCACCAAATGATTTAACAAATATGGATATTGATTTTGTAAGGTTACTGGAACAAGACGTAGATGATGTAAAAACTGTTGATGAAGATGGTGGTGGTCGGACTAGAAGTGACAGTGAATCAAGACAACGTAAAAGTCGCACCAATTCAAAATCATCAATACGTTCAAATTTTTCCAGTAAATCATTGATAACCGAAAGTATGGAGGACCTGGATAATGCAACAAATGAAGATGGTGATAATCCAAATGAAAAAGAAAAATCACAATCAATTGAACAACTTCAACAAATGGAAAGTAGTTCAAAGGGAAAAGTTCACGGATCGGTAGCTTTAAATTATTTTAAGGCCGGTTCAAATCTATTCATAGCATCTATCATATTCTTTTTATTTGTATGCACACAAATATTTGCAAGTTTTGCTGATGTATGGGTTTCATTTTGGTATGTTTTTTTAAAAATGTTTAATATAATCAATTTAATTATTTTTAATGATTGTGATCTGATGTTTGTCATTTTATTTTTGTTTAATAGGACATCACAAGAAGAGTTACGTACCTACGCAGATCGTCAACTTAACGCTACAATCAATAATATCACCAAAACAGAGAACATTACGACGCCAATAATGGAAAAAGCAATATCAATGGAATATACTAAATTAACCGAAAATATTACAAGTGAACCCCCAATGGATGACACGACAACCAATCTTTTAAGTACAGAAGCATGTATGTACATACATGGTGGTTTAATGGTATTAATATTTACTGTTGGTATTCTAAGGTATATATAAATTTCGAATAAAAATATTTCAAATTAAAATCATTACACTAACAATGGAAACAATTATTTAAAATTTTTTCTTATGCACACAGATCCGTTGGGTTTTATACGTTATGCGTTCGTGCATCACAAAAATTACATGATGTAATGTTTAATGGTATTATATCAACAACAATGCGGTTTTTCGATACAAACCCGTCAGGACGTATATTAAATCGATTCTCAAAAGATATGGGTGCCACGGATGAATTTCTACCTAAGGCAATATTAGATGCAACGCAAATTATTTTAAGTATGTGTGGTGCTATAATTGTTACTGCTGTTGTAAATCCAATATTTTTAATACCGATTGCGGGTATCGGTGTTCTATTTATTTATGTACGGCGTGTTTATTTGAAAACCTCTAAGAACATAAAACGATTAGAGGGTGTAAGTAAGTATATATGGAGAAGAAAAAAACTCAACAACTATGCCCCATAATATAAAGTATAAACATTCCTTTATTTATATATAATATATTATTATTTCAGCACGTTCTCCAGTATTTACCCATTTATCGTCAACACTCGGTGGGCTATCAACTATACGTGCATTTCGTGCTGAACAAGTTTTAATATCTGAATTTGATTCTCATCAAGATATTCATACATCATGTTGGTATATGTTCATATCAACCGGTTCAGCATTTGGTTTAACATTAGATGTTATGTGCTTAGTATTTGTATTCTTTGTAACATTTAGTTTTCTATTACTTGAACAAGGTAATAATGATAGTTATAAAAATTTTTATTTATTTTTTAAAAGTTTAATATAATATTTTTATAATTGTTGTTATATTTATCTGTGAATGCATGCAGATGTACTTGGTGATCAAGTTGGTTTGGCCATAACACAATCGATGGCATTAACCGGTATGTTACAATGGGGGATACGTCAAAGTGCTGAAGTGGCAAATCAATTGATGGCCGTTGAACGTATATTGGAATATCGTAATTTACCGCCAGAACCAGAACCAGAACAGCCGCTTGCAGTACCGGATACATGGCCATCCAAAGGAAAAATTGATTTTCTTAATGTCATTTATTATTATGTTAAGGGTGCTGAGCCCGTTTTAAAATCGTTAACATTTACCGTGAATTCAAATGAAAAAATTGGTATTGTTGGTCGTACTGGTGCTGGAAAATCGTCATTAATAGGTTCTATTTTTCGTTTGGCACACATCGAAGGTGATATATTAATTGATGGTGTAAATACATCATCAATATCATTGGAAAAATTACGTTCAAAAGTATCAATTATACCACAAGATCCCGTTTTATTTTCGGGTACATTAAGAAGGTACTATTTTATATAAATGAATTATACATTTTTTTTCTAGTTTTTAATTTATAAGAGTTAATAGATATTAATTTTCATGTCTTTGTATTGTAATGTAAAATAATGAAATTATTTCAATAAATATAATTTACAGAAATCTAGATCCATTTGAAGAATATCCAGATTCATCGATATGGCGTTCTCTTGAAGAAGTGGAACTTAAGGATATTGCAAGTGGACCATTAGGTTTACAAATGCCTGTAATGGCTGGTGGCAGTAATTTCAGTGTTGGACAACGTCAATTATTATGTTTGGCACGTGCAATATTACGTGACAATAGAATATTGATATTAGATGAAGCAACAGCAAATGTTGATCCACAGTAAGTTTAGTTCTAATTCAAAATTGACAATATTCAAAATGTATCTTAATGTATTTATAATTTAATTCCCAAATCAATATAGCACTGACACATTAATTCAATTGACCATAAGAAATCGTTTTGCTGAATGTACTGTTTTAACAATTGCCCATCGTCTTCATACAATTATGGATTCAGATCGGGTATTGGTGATGGACGGTGGTAAAGCCGTGGAATTCGATAAACCATATACATTATTACAAAACCCTAACGGTATATTTAAAGGGATGGTTAGTGCGTTAGGTTCATCCGAAGCGGAACGTTTATTAAAAATATCAAAAGATAAATATGATTCAATTATATAATACAAAACAACAGTATAAAGTGTTAAATGATGCGATGCGAAAACTTAATTAACTCTTTAATAATACATTAGACGTATATTTTTTGGTTTGATTTTCTTTTTAAATTAACGTATATAATGGTATAATAACATCATTATTATTTTTTTTTCTTTAAAAATAAAAATTTAATTGTGATTAATATATTTTAAAGATGATTTTTATCTTTAAAATATTTGCATATATATACGTATTTGTGTGTGTATATGCAATAATATATATATAATACAAGTGTCCTTATATATTATAATTATTATTATTCATTACTATTCATTACTATATATATGTATATATTAAACGTATATAAAGTTTATTAAACATAGAAAAGTTTTCATATTTATATATATACAATTTTTACAAAATACACTTTTAATTCTATATTTAGGGTATATATATACATATATATATTAAATAGATTGTACATTATATAAGTTGTTAAATTATAAGAATTATTAATTAATTATTTTTTATAACAATGTAATAATTTCTATTTTGTTAAAAAAAATATATATATAAATCTAAAATATAATATATATTATACGGTTTAAGGAAAGGCGGTGAACGTATAAATATGCTATATAAAAATTATAAATTTTCAAAAAATACAAAAGTATTATATAATTTTTAACAAAATAAATAAGATGTAAAATACGTAAGATAAAATAAAGAAATCTAAAGAAAATTAAATGAGTATATTTTATAGAAAATTATTGTAAATATGTAAAATCAGTTGAACGCCGAAATGTCGACCAATTTTCACACATTGCAATTGTAAATACTTAAGGATTTCATTATGCACACTGCTAGGGAACTATCAGATACGTGTATTGTATCTATGCATTACTTTGCTAGCTGGATCGATTGAACCTGGAAGATGAGCATGCCCGCTGTGGTCCGCTTAGTATTTAAATACAACTTTTAGATTGGAATCAATCCAAAGAATATTTCTTAGATTCGTTCTTAGGGCTCTTCCTCTTGGTCTAATAAAATAGTGTTACCCCCATAAAACCCCATAGATGCCATTATAGTTGAAAAGAAAGATGTGCAATAGGAATTGCGTGTTCTATATAACTTATTTATAATTCTCTATATAACATTATAAATAAATGTATCAAATTAATATAATTCCTATTGCATTTCTTACACTTATTTTTTAATGTAAAATAAAATTTAATTATATATTACTAAAATTCTATATCTTTCATATTTTTCTGTTAATATTATACATAAGATATTCTAAAGCCAATCTATCTTAAAAAAGACATAAATTTTAACCCCCCTCATTGCTAAACAATTTCAAATGAATATTTTACATATCCTCATCATGTATTATAGTATGTTAAAGTTATATAAATGGACGTATATTGAATATAAATTAATATATGACTGTGGATAAATTAAGTTCTTTCCATTACAACTACTTTTTACATATATATATATATATATATATATATAAACCAAAATAATATACACGATTGTCCAATGTACAAACACCTAACAATGGTGAAATTATTGTTAAATTTATATATAAATGCATTTATATCAAATGAATAATTGAAACCATGCAGCTTTGTCAATATATATATTAGATATGTAATTTCCTAAAGAAATATGTGATTTTTTCTTTTAAAATTATACGTATAATGATTGTATACAAAATCGTGATGTAGTGTAAAATTTTAAAGAAAAATACATTCTTATATGTTCATATAATACATACATATAGATTAATTTATTAAAAAAGTATTCGTTATGTCCTTTCATATATCACTTATACACATCAAATATTACAATACAAATATAATTTTATTCTAATATATGTATATATGTGTAAGATATTCTAAGATATCTAATATATGTATAATATAACGAAATTACACACCAATATAAAATGTTTTTTAAAAGAATCAATTCCAAGAATCCGAAGGTCCTTAAAAATAAATTATATTTTATTGCTTTTATTTATTTATTTATATACAATATAATGTATGCATTGTGAAGTATATATCTATTCTTATCATTTATCCTATTTAATTTAAAAAAATCAAAGGATCAAAAATCAAATGATACATCAGTATTGTAAAAAATTTATTTGAAAAAGTTATTCAATTTTTCGTACAGTACAGGACATATTTTAGTCCCGGGTTTTGAAATGATGTAAAGAAAATTAAAAGTGAAGAAAAACTATGAATGTATTTGAAAACTTCCTGAAAATTTTGTTCGGCAAAAATCCTTCAGAATATCCTGTCGTTTGGACCATTATAAGGACACCGTCTCTCATATCCCACCACTTATGCGGTGCATTTATTACATATATAAAGATATAGCTATATAGTCATAATGATTGAATGAATAAAAAAAGTATCATTAAAATCAACAAAATTAATTAGTTATAAAAATAAAAGTGTTCAAACATCTAGCTATTCTATTTCAATAAAATGATGCATTATTATAATATATTTTGTAAGCGTATACCACGTAATCTTGGTACTATTTCCAGAAAAAAAACGTTTCGATAGGGGGGAGAGGGTCTAACTCCATCACCAACCAAATTACAGGGGGTTGACGTTCATTGAAAAACATTAAGTGATTAAGCTTTAACTTATTTTAAACTATATTGAACCGGACATATATATAATCAATGCAGGTAGGCATTTAATTGGCTTTAATTTCGTTGTTTAAATATCCACTGATAAAATTTCTATTTCGAAACTATTTCTCAAGCCCTATGAACATTTTCTTTTGTATTTTTTTTTGTATGGTGCATATTTTAGGAATGTAGATATTTAACTTTTTAGCAGTCACTATATATAATTATATAGAATTAGAAATGATAAATATAATATAAGATCAGCAATATTATAGTTTTTAATTCAATATTTGTATATTATATTTATATTAAAATAAAATATTTTGATTTTGTATCTGACTTTGTGTACTATACGAATTTTTACGAAATTTAAAGGTGTTGGGATACTTTACTATACGGGGAAGACTTTGTAACATATTTTTCTATTATTATGGAATTCGAGTTTCACATATACAAAATTATATTACATATTTTATTAAAATTCTCTTGGTTTGTAAAAAAAAACTTATTTAATTGTATATTTATGAATCCGCAAGAAAACGTAAGGCAAATGTTAATCCACTAAAATTTTTGGAAGTAAGGCACGATCTTTATTTTATGTGTTTTTCCAGTATTAAATCAAGTATTTATTTAAACACGTGTATATTAAATAAATATTTGATATATATGATGTTTATTGATAAATTCGTATATATTTGAAAATTCGATATAAATTTGATTATATTGTATACAATATTTATTTAATATTTACGATGATATACGTGAAATGAAATATCAATAACGCATCCCATATATATATGTTCATATAATATAATATACATTATGTAAATGGACAGCAATTATTTGTTATATATATATATATATATATATATATACATATAGATATGCTTTCAAACACTTATAAGTGTAATAATTTCAAAACAATCACTATATATATATAATATATTTACAATAAGTTTAACCAAGAAATGTACGTATATATATATAGTGATGTATCACCACATACGGGTTATTAACCTTATTAATTGATTTATACGTAATCACTTGCGGATATACATGTATGTATAATATATATATATATATATATATAGCTCCTGTTAGTGGCGGGGAGTAAAAAAATTATATCCTGATGATATGATAGGTTATTCTAAAACACTATAGTTATTCTGCAAAAATAAAATTTGTTTTTCGAACAAAATTTTATGGAAAATTTGATTTTTTTTTTGGAATAACAGCCAAAGTTTTCCATCAATTATTATTTTTTTTGCATCATTTGAAAATCTAAATTTCAAAAGATACATCTCTGAAAGTATGAAAAAAAATTTGTCCCATTTTTTATACAATATGACAACCAAAAATATATACTTCTCATATATGGGTATTGTAAGAAAATTGGGACATGTATTCACAGACACTCTTTGGAAAATCGCGGCTTTATCTTTTGAATCAATGATACAATTTCAAAAAAATTTTCTTCTAATCAGAAATTGAATCAATTTTCAAATGATGTAAAGATAATAAAAATTGGAGAAAAATGGTTTAATTAAATTATTTTTGGTACTGGCCTGCGTATTTTGAAATAATAAATTTAAGAATTTCTCAATTTGTATCAAAATACACGATCGACGGCGATACCATACAAATTATAATTCTTATACTTCTCGTGGCATATGAATAATTTATATTCTGTTTTGTGTGCATGGATAGTATACAAATTATCGATATATTATACATTCATATACCTATATATGAGTATTCAATATATATAATTCACGGAAACACACACGAATGTGTAAATATATGAATTGAAATACGTTTTAATGTTTTAACCATATGAAATTGTTTTGAAAAGAAAAAAAAACAAAAATGGCTTTGTGTCATATATATAGATATTATAAATATACGACAAAGCATTCAAATATTATATATATTTTCCTTCATATGTATGATGTGATGATACTGCAATGATGTATTTTATTTATATAAATTTTCTATATTCGAGAATGTGTTTTGTTTTATCGTTTTATCCATCATATCATCATATATAATATACTTTATGATATATATATAGTTATATATAAATACATACATTTATATGCATACGTATGTATATATATATATATATATAGGGCGGGTATACATATCTTTATATCAATATTATATTATAATATCCATTTATAAATGTATTCATTTTATTATACGATTATACACACAAAAATGTAATAAAAAAACAAAAATGTTAGTAATTCATTCAAAATATTTTAGATTCTTATTTTTATAAAATTTTGTATATATTTTTACACACAACAATATTATTATGAATTTATACCTCTATATAGAGATATTATATGAATATATTTTTACCATCGTGTTATTAATGAATAAATTCAACAGATATATAATAAATAATAATAATAATATAATGTACATTTTAGAAACGACACACAAATCGCATAGAAAAAAAAATATATACTATATATGAATAAATTTGAAAAAACAAAAAAACCTTGTAAAACTCTATATATATTTATAAATAAAATAATAATATATATATGATGATGATAATTTGTAATGTAATGATAATGTCTATATATTGATATATGTATGAATGTATAAATATTTACAGCTTTATTGTATATACATATATATATTATATGATAATATATATATACAGGTATTTCAATATGAATATTAGTATTTCATATTTATAGAATACAAAATGTATTATAATATATGAAAATATTTCGCAGGTATTGCACATATTTATTTAAATTTTTTTTTTATAATAATAACACTCTATTACTATATAATATATTACAATATTATTATTTATTATGCATTTTACAATAAAAAAATAATAAATATAAGCGCGCAATGAACATTTCAATTTTCACATACATATCAAATTAATTTAATATAAATATATAATTGGCTATATACATTAGAAAATTGTATAAAATTATTTTACAGTGTATTTATACTTGCATATATATCATTTTTTATTGGTGTTCCATATATTAATCGTATTATATATTAACTGTATAGTGTATATATATAATTATATATATATAGATATTGATATATTTGTTTGTTTGTTTAGGCGATGATGATAAATATATATCAAACATATATTTATTTATATAGTGATATGGTCGGTCATATAGTATAGAAATATATTTTTTATATATGCAGTCATACAAGACAGGAAAAGAATTATCTATATATACTTTGTATGCGATATTGGTTCTTTATTTCTATTATATATAGGACGACGACGACAAAAACTCAAATTTACGACACACAACAATGTGTATAGTGTTTTGTACACGTATCTGAAAAATTCAAAAATAAAAATATACAAATGTATGTTTGAAATGAAATTTTCTTTTAGAGCAATTCAACTTTTTGTTCAAATATGCATTCTTCTTCGAAATATTTCTCTATAATACGATAATACATAAACTATATGTACTTAATTCATACAATTTATATATATACAACAAGAATAATTAAGTATCTTTATAGTTTTTTTTAATCTTTAAATATATACTGCAATTACAACATATCATTTCAAAGATTTTACAGTATATTTTGAAATATGTCCATAAAAAAAAGACCTCCTAACTAACTGAAAAACTATAATACACAGTGTCTATATATATCATCTATATAATATATCTCTTTATATGGAGTTAATCTATACTTCAATCTATATCTATAACTATATATGTAAAAAAAAAATACGGACTATGAATGCCATCATTATATATATTATATTAAATAGATATAAAATGGTTCCGTTTATAAAATTGTATTTACAGTGATAAAAAATTTAGGATTTTGTTAAGGACACTATTATAAAAGAAAACTTTATAAAAGCAATGTAAATGAAATAAATCAGAGGCGAACCGTGAAAAAACAGTTCGTCAAATTTTCCAAACAATAGGTTATTACAATGTATAATTTGTTGATTTATAGAAAATATAATTCCCATTTTGTCCCATTTTTTGTATCTATTATATCTAATCTAGGCGTTCACGTTAACACTATCAGAAATATTCTTTTGTGAAATATTAGAAATTAATTGAATCTTTAAATGATTCGAAAAAAATAAAAATGGAATTAAAAATTACGGCTATACTACATAAAATAGAAAATTTAGAAAAATCAATTTTCTGTGAAAATTAATTTTTTTGAACGCCGAGATTTTTTTCCTCTAAACCAGTTAACTATATACATGTGCCTTTCGGAATACCCTATTGTTCAAACAAATTTGATGATGAAATATTTTCAGTCTTCGCCCCTGGTATCAGCCAATATATAGAATGTTTATGAAGTACATAATGGACGGTATATTATTTTAAATGAAATTGGTATTTTTTCTTTGTATTGTATACCGACAAACAATTGTATACATTTTACTTAGAGGATATATATAGGATAAAAATGTAAGAAATGAGCCATTGAAAAATGTATTCATATGTAAATTTGTTGCTACAAAATAAAATTTTGATACTGAATAGCCTTTATTTTTGATCTAGAAAATTCGTTTTTTTTATGGTTAGCATTCTAAGGGTAGTTGATCGTTGATCGTATATTATGAATTGATGATGAATAGATATAGTCTAATCGCAGTTTATATAGGATTGGTTTGGAAATTATATGGCAGTAAATTAGTGATGTATACTTTACTATAGATATAAAGACAAAGTGATAGTGTTAGTATTTTTATATATAAATATAGATATTCATATATGGTGTATTAGTCATCGGTTATTATACAAAGCATATTGTGTAGAATAAGCGGCCGAATAGTTGTTAGTTGTATAGTCGTATTTATCGTCGTCGACGTCGCCTTCGTATCGTATATAACTTCATATATATTATCACGTCATTTATACTACTTTTTGTTATATTTTTATATATATATATATATACATATTTACATATGTATGTAGATTAAATATAATATGTTTTGTACATTTTCATATATATGTATTATCGTATTATTATATAAACTTGTATATATGTGCATTGAAAACGTACCCTACATTTTCAATGCACATTATAATACACTTATGTATATATTTTATACAAAAGATATATAAACGATAGTGTGTAATAATGTAATTTCAATATATATACATATTTAAATATAGTGAACCAACTGGTATAATAATAATAATAATGAAATATATGGGGATATTTACATATATATATTTATATATAGTCATATGGCTTGTATATTTTTTTGTTGGTTGGCTAAAGCGGGCATACCCTAGTTTATTTTTTTTCCATCCATATATGTAAAGACGATATGATGATGACGGTTATATATATTATATGTTTATACATGAAAATTTGTATAGTTCTATAATGTTATTTTATATATACTTATAATATTCCCTGTGTGTACTTATTTATCATACATAAAAAGTATAATAGAACCATATAGAACGCTTATATATATATGGAAAAAAACATGTAATGTATCATATAACAGGAAAATAAAGAAGAAAAAAAATTTTTTTTTTATAAAAATCCATGTAACAGATAATATATGACTCTATAAATATAAATAAATATATATATAGATGTGTGTATGTTTATAAAATGGGTTCATGTTCATTTCTATATATACATATGTATATATGCATATATAATAAATAAGATATGTATGCAAAGAACGTGTATTTTATTATGTTTGAATACGTCACACAATTTCACAAACACAATATTGAAAAAGTATTTTTATATTGTAAATACATATGCTATAGTAATAAGACATTATTTATTGCGAGAATCTATTGAAATTATGAAGAATTCTATTGTGTTTCTTACAACAAACAGTTTCCTTTTCATTTATATATATATTTTCAGTATAAACTGCTTTACAACCGCCCGAAAACATCATATTGATTGAATACAAAAGATAAGTGTCATAAAAGTAAAAAAAAAAAAAAGAAAAAGAATTCCCAATTTGTATTAAAGATACATCAGTTCAACAATGGAACTTTTAATTTAAAATTGAGATTTCACTATTTTTCATGTAATTATAATGGGCAAATACAAAAATATTTTGTTCATTTAGATTTATGGGTTAAAATCAAATAAAAATTATGGAATAAATTGAATCTAATCGAAGTAACGAAGGATCCGTATAAAAGAATTAAACAGTGTTTAACCCAGCATCATTTATGTCATCAAATGTTCCTGAAAAATCATATACGGCCGCAAACAATGCATTTTTTTTAACAATCAAACAATTTTTTTTAACAATGGTCGCCTGTACATGTTTTTTCTTTTATACGTTAAACATGGTTGAAAATTGATGAAAGTTTAATCGAAAAATGGAAAAACTTTTATATCGGAGAATTTTATGTGATCCCTTCTATGATATACATATCCGCTGAAGGGTTATAAATGATATTTCATTCATTTCTAACCAATTGGCTTGAAATTTTACATTACATTATAAAATTATACCAAGTAAATGTATTTTGCGACTGAAATCTGATTATCTAAAATTTTTCCACGATGTTGTTGTGAGGTTATACTTTTTAATACATGTATTTCGGTTTACGGTACATTCTTAAACTTTTTTCATATTCTGTAGCGTAATGTAAAAATATATACATATATTATATATATTTTATTATTTTAGATATCGTTCACTACGTGTTTATACATTGTTTAACAACATCGCATACATTTCTTCTTCTGTCGTTATTCAATGGGTATTCGGGGATATATGTTAATACAATATCTATCTCTATCTATATATATGTATATACATTTAATTCAAGTATGAAAAACAACATATGCATATGTATATATATATATTTATATAAAGAAATAATATCGCTTGCATTTTCCCATTTATACACACACATATTATTACATTATACAATTATATCGCATACATTTTCATTTATGCATATATGTATATATATATAGTTTTTCATTATGTAAAAAATTTGGTATTATTATATAGAGAAAATATAATATACCATTTCAAGTTTAACATCGAACGAACAGTCGTAATATAGCAAGCACAGGTATAAAATATATTATATACATTTTTTTCAATAAGTATATATATATATATATAAATTTATTATTTTTTTTTCCTTTGGTTTGGTTTATGGTATATTATTTTATAACAACAAGAATAAAAAAAAAAGAAAAAAAAGTTTAACAGCATCGCATCATCAGTACCTACAGCCCCAACAGAAAACAGAATCATTTCAGAAACATTTAAACAGTGGTCTTGAGCTTATCGCGTGTGTTCTTTTTTTTTTAACTTTATTTTTTTATTATTTTTTTTTTTATTTTATTTTATTTTTTATTTGTATATCAATAAACCATTTTTTAATGGTATTCCCAACAAATAATAGTAAGTATTTTATTTTTTTTAATTAATTTTATTATTATTATTTTTAATTTGTTTGGTTTATTTGTGAAAAAAAGTTGATAATTTTAAAATATTATTATAATGTTGAAAATTATACAATGCGAATATGATGCTAATGATTACGATATATATTGTGTGGTGTAAATTTATATTTGATATGTTGTCTTGTTGTGTGATGTATGTAATAAATGTGAAATGTATCCGTTTAAATTTTATATATGGTCAATGATTGTAAACGCTGTGATATACAAATTTGTAATTGTTTTTTTTTTGTAATGTATCACATCAAGAGATGTAAAAATAAAAAGATAAAATAACGTGCGTGTATTTTAAAATAAATATTTTATGTATTTATTTTTTTTTTTATTTTTTGTGCAGTGTATATTATAAATTATAATAATAATAATATATATAAGGTATAGATGATGGATAGATTAGTGATATTTTAATGGAAAACATGTATATGTATAGATACACACAACATGGTCGTTTATATATGCGATGATATCTATAAGTACATAAATGTATTATTTATATATATATAGTATTTATAAAAGATAATTTATTTTGTGTTGCTGTACATATATTAAATATTTTTTATATACAGATATAGATAGATAGAGTAAATATATAGTATATATATAGCGTGTGTGTGGTTTTCATAAAGTTTAGCTGTATATATATACATAATTTTATTTCAAAAAAAAAAAAAAATTTCTCGTGTGTTCTATATACACACTTTATTTATTGTATATATATGAAAAAATAAAAAAAAATGATATGAATGTATTAATTTAAAAAAAATTATTTTTCTATATTTATTATATTATATTTTATGATATCTTATATATGGTTGCGTATGTGTGGTAGTGTGTATGAATTAAATTAAAAATTGTAAAAAAAAAAAAAAAAAAAAAATTTGATAACAAAAAATAATAAAACAGAAAAATTTACAAAACATAAAATGACTACCACCAACCCAGGACGTCCGGAGCACAAATATTGGGAAGAAGGCAAGTTTAAGGGTGTCATCATCAATGGAAGACGTGCTGCATATTGTAAAATATGTAGAAGTGTTTTAAAAAATTCTGCAATTTCACGGCTTCAATGTCACAGGTAGGCTTTTTGTTTTTTTTTTACCTTTATCATATATTGTACTATATATATTTTACATATTCAATTTATACCTTTTCATAAAATATATGTATGTTGTAATTTTTCTAAAAAGCGTTCGCATTTTAACTTCTTTTACAAATATATATAGTATATATATGTATTATTACTATATGCTACTATATATGGTATACATATATATTAAATATACTATAAAATAGACCAAAATAGTAATAATACACATTTACACAAATGTTTAAATAATTTTTTCTAAAAAATTTCATTGTACCATATTATTTATACGCACAATAACTAACTATATAACTTTACATATATTAAAAAAAAATTCATATATAATAAAATCTATATATTTTAGCTGATATAGCTATCTATTTATGGTTTTGTTGTTGCTGTTGCCCATATATTTTAAAGTGTAATTATATTACTTGTTGTTGTTGTTGTTGGATATGTCGTATCATTTTAATATTATATATATGTATACATATATATGGTTAAAGAAAAAATAAAACACACATTCACGTATGTTGTCTATGCACATATTTTATTTTTCCATCGTTCCCAAAGCGTTTGTAATATGGTAATATATTTTACAAACTATATATATAGTGTATATATGTGTATAATTATATATAGTCATCATCAGAACAGCAACGGTATAGAGAGTCTGTTACCGACCGAACAGATATCGAATCATATAAATACACACATTCCATATATACTTATATTCTTATTATAATAATCATCATACATATAAATGTATAAGCGATATTTTCAGTTATTTATATATACATATGTTATATATTATTGAAAGTACACATATCATATATATATAAATATATATATAAATAAATTTCTACATATACGTATGTAAAATTTATCTTTTCATATATAATACATGTTCGTATGTATATCTATATACAATTTATATTTTCGTACATTACATTTTTAGTAAAACTTTTTTTTAAAGCATTTTATATCAGTTCAAATAATACAACTGCAATTTGACAACTGCATAAATATAAATTGTATGTATATATAAAACGAAACCCAATAATATAAATAATACAAACACAGCAGATACAAATATAAACATATATTTTATTTTATTTTTTTTTATATATAAATGAATGGATGGTTGGATGAATGCATGCATATGCATATATACATTATAAGAAAAAATAATTTTTATTTAAAAATAAAAAAACAATTCTATTTGACAACAACAACAACAACCAATGTCATCATATAATATATGAAAAGAATCCTCAATTTTTATGCATTGTATAGATTATTTTTACGATCATCGTCGCATAGTATAGATAAAAGAAAAAAAAAACATAAAGAGATGCGTTAAATTTTCTTGTTTCTTTTGTAAGGATATTTTTTTGTATGTGTGTTAACATTAGTATATACTGGTCCTTTTTGTTAACACCCATATTAACGCAACACAGGAAATAAATATCTTTTGATATATAAATTATACTATGCATTAAACTATACCATTCAATGTAAAATGTTTTATGTACACGTGAATATATATTTATAAAGTAAAAACATGTGGTGGTAATAAACATTCATTTATGTAAGATAAAATATGTATTATATGATGCTTACATGTCATCAAAACTTTATATAGCATACGCAGAGTCTTCAATATATAAATACAACCAATCGCTATACATTACGTGTGTATCGTTTTATAATTTATATGATGCGTTTATTATTATGTAATGTATATATATTTAGAAAACTGTAAATGTTTACCGGTTGCTTCTGTCATTATGCAATCTTCTTTTTCTTGTTTAACAAAGGTGTACAATTTACAAATAAAAGCAAATCAAATAATAATACAATTAATATATATATAAAATATTATAAACTTTAAATACTGCGTGTACTGTAATGCATTTTGTATAAATATAATATGGAATTTTTGTTTGATATATATATATATATATATATATGTATATAGAGTTCTATAAATTTGTTTGCTTTCGTGTGTGTGAGTGTGCCTTTGAATATAAATTTTATAATGTGATAAACGAGCATTTTCTGTATACATGTTTTCTACCCCTATATATACTTTATACATACATTTCCTTAAACTTTTCACCTTAATACACTCACTATTATAGTAACAATATTTCATATGCATTGTGTAGTTTTTTTTTTTACCCAGAATTTTTAGAATATATAACTAAACACAGAATTATTTTGAAAGCGTCAATGATCAGGTATTTGAAATTATGTGTGTAAAAATTTTAACATTTAAAACACATCATTTTTTCATAATCATACTAATACTACACAGAATTTTTTAAATTTTATGTGCCTTAAATTGTGTATTTATACAGGAGACATATGAAATATTGTTCCTACAAATAATGTACATACTACATATATCAATAATATAATGTGTGTATATAGAATAAATGTACAATACATATTACTATAAATATTAAATTTTTCTAATATATTTTAAATGTACACAGGCGAAATTGTCCACCAAAGTCAAAAACATCAGGAGAATTTAATACAAAAGCCGACACAAGTTTCAACAACATGGGATTGCCATCTTATGCATTCAATAATAGTAATAATAATAGCACAGCAACAGATACATCAATAAATGATACTCTTAAAACGGATACAGAAACATCAATGGCAAATGATAGTAGTATGAAACTAGATGATAAAGTTACAGTTTCGGGAAGTAGTGGTGGTGGTATTATTAGAGGTATAGACGATCCAAAAAATATGGACGCCCAAAGCAGTAATAGCAGTAGTGGTGGAACAGCACCAAATCCTAAAAAAATTAAAATGGTAAGCAATATTTTAAAACAAAATTTTTTAATGTGTGTTCAGTATTTTTATTACATATTTACAATATTATTGTAAAATTTTTTCGTTATGTGATTTTGTTATAATATATATTATATATAAAGTGTGCGTTTATCTTCTTGAGTAGAATATATTATACGGGTTTATAATAAAATAAAATATACACATTAAACGTGTATTTTTGCATGCATTAATAATTATATACAATAATTTGAATTTTTCTATATGAATTTCATAATTGAATTAAAAGGCATTTTACAAATTCTAACAATATTGTAACAATTGATGCTATCAAATATAATAAAATTTAGATACTTTATATTTTTTTTCTTTTTTAATTTCATAAATTTGAATTTTTACTGAAATATACATATACCAAAAATTATGTATATTAGATCTACACTCTTAAAATTCAGTTTTCATTTTCCTTATTTATAAACGTTTTTCATTAATAGAATTTATTTATTTACTTATGCGACATTAAATTCTAATGTATATCATAATACATATAATAATAGTATTCCAATAATAATGTTAACGGAAACGTCAAAATCAATTTTACAAATATTAATATACTAAAATTAAAAACAAGCATTTTAAATAATAGAATTATAAAATTGTAGATTAAAAACAAATACCAAACATTGCGCTGACTCACGGAGAAAAAAATAAAATCAATTTTTTCAAGGGTTGCGAAAATTTAATTAAAATTTTAATATCTTCCAGTCAAGAAATACAATTTACGGTTAATTAATCCACATATAAACCCAATTATATTCCCTATAATTTTCTAAGGTAATCATATTTAATAACGCAATTTTATGATAGTAACCAGGTAAAATAATTAAATCAGACCGAGCAAGAGATCTTGGAAATCTGCTTTCGATATATTGCTAATGCACGTTTTACATTTAAATAATACGACACGACCATAAACAGGACATGCATAATAAAAGAATATATTAACTTTTTTTTCTTCATAATAAAAGAATATATTAACTTTTGATACATGTTTTAAATATCTACCTACCATACACTTTTATGATTCATTTTGTTTTTTATTTGTAATACATTCCATGTATACTTGAACACACATTTTAACTTGATATTTATCTATAGATATATTTAGATATATATAGTAAAATGCGGGTATACTGTGTGTTTTCAATCGTATATTATCGTTATAAAAATAAAAGCAAACATAACGTTGGTTCAACGTCTAAAAATACTCATATATATATATGTATTTTTACATGGAATATACGTAAATATAGTGTAAAATATTATAAATTTTCGGTCGGTTTTATATGCCACATCATATATATTTTATATATATATATATATATCTCATTCACCTATACGTATATAATATTTGTATTTTACTTTTCTTTTTCTTTTTGACCATACACAATTACACACCAACGCACACACACACACCAAAACTGAATCATTAAGTATTTTATCAAAAGAATAGTTCTTTTCATACAAACATTTATGTTTGTTAAAAGATTTATTTTTATGTATATAAATAAATACTGATAAATTACAGTATAAAATTTCAAATAATAAAAGAACAATAAATACACCATTTTGTATATACATAAAATCATGTATATATTATCTATAGATGGATAATAATTTCTCATTCATTTATCATCAATCTGGTATTTATTAAAACGAATTATACATAAAATAAAAAATATAAGTATCCTTGGTACAGAAAACAACCACCCATTAGTTTATATCTTTAAAAGGATATACGAATGCAATGTTTATCAAATGTATTATAGGGTCTTGATTTATTTTTCTTATATTTTTATGTGTTTGTTTAATTTGGATTGATTTTATAATTTATCAATTTTAATAATTTATCATTTGTTATGAAATTATTTTTATTATAAAAATGCACGAAAAAATAGTCTATATAAATTTGAATATAATATTGAATATCAAAATCACACACAATCTTTAAATTTCATTAGGTTAATTTGGGTTTTAAATAGTAATATTTTTATTTTTTTATATAGTAATTTATATAACAGAAGCGATTTGCAAAAATATGATAATTTTTTTTAAATAACAATATATTTTTTTAATATCAATCAATATAAATAAAATAAAATGATGTTTGGTATTTGAAATTAAATTTTCCGTAAATAAAAATTTTATGTTTTTATATTAAAGAAATTTAAAAAAAAAATTGAATTTTATTATTTATAAATATTTCTATATATTTTGGTTATGTTTTGTGATATTAATAACATTAAATAAAAATTTCTTCTTTTCTTTTTTCACTTAAATATGACTATTTCTGATCATTCCAACAATAATATTCATATTGTTTTTTTGTTTCTAAAATACATAAAATATCAATCAATAATAAAAGACATTTTATTATTTTCGACTTCAGCAGATAAACAAAAAAATATACCCTTCATATTTATTTTTTATAGAAAATAAAAATAAAAGCATTAATTTTCGGAAAATTTAATTGTTTCATATACCTTAATATAATATATTATATATATATATATTTATATGTTTTATTGAAAAAAATTTTTTGCTTCTGCTATATAAATTCTATAATATATAGTGAATTTAATTTACATTTAAAATAAAAAATCGAACAAAATTAGACACATCTAATAAACAAATTTAAAAAAACAATCCATATATCTATAACACTTTATTTGAAATAGGCCAATAATGCTCACAGCCGTTACCAGTCCATTTCAAATTATTTGATAAGTTTTAAAAAACATAAATCAATAAAAATATCAAAATACCAAAAAAATTTTAATATTATAAATACACAGGATACAAATGAAACAAAAATCCAAGATAGCAAAACCAAAGAATCAAACGATTTCAAAATTACAGATGTACAAATGACAGATAATACTAATAATAATAGTAATAATAATAGTAATATTAATAATAATAATAATAATAATAATAACAACACACCAATGATTAATTTGAATAATAGTATTAGTAATATCAATAATAATAATAATAATAATAATAATAATAATAATTGTGGAGATAATAATAATAATGATGTCCAAACAACAATAATACAACAATTATCACAAGCCACGTCATTACAAACAAAAAAAACATCAAAAAAATCAATTGCAGCCGCAGCTGCTGTCGCTGCAGCAGCAGCCGCTGCAAAAGTAGCCACAAAGGAAAATAATGGTAACATGATTGAACCTATCTCACAAACGATAATAACCGCTTTACCATTTACATCGTCGTCGGCCACATCCACAACACCAACAGGTGTTACAATAACGATACCAACAACGAATTCAATTGAAATTACACAAATTCAACAACCCCTAACAATGATCCCAAAAAATAATACCATGTTTAAAAAGTCCATTTCAAAAAAATCTAAATCGAATAACGTCGGCGGTGTTTGTGGAGGCATTAGTGGTTTTGGCGGATCTGCTGGTGCACTTAGTTGTGTAAACGCTATTGGACAATCTGAAATAGCGGCACATTCACCTACTTCTTCAACATCATCTTCATCCATTATATCAGCAACATCATTGAACAACCACAATTCATGGTCAGTAAATATTGGAGCCGCCGCAGCTTCATCATTGTTGCCGTCGTCGTCATCG
Organism: Dilophus febrilis; assembly: GCA_958336335.1. Classification (NCBI taxonomy): domain Eukaryota; kingdom Metazoa; phylum Arthropoda; class Insecta; order Diptera; family Bibionidae; genus Dilophus; species Dilophus febrilis. Next base: position 15,648,681 of record OY284470.1, on the reverse strand, counting down.
TTAACACCTGTGGTATCATCGGCGGCGCTCTCACATAGACCGCAACCATGCACATCCACTATTGTGGCAATACCGTTTTCAGGCACATCAACCGCAACCCCTCCACCACTACCAATTCCATTACCATTAATAACATTACAATCACGTTCATCTACACCAGTACCTACAACAAATTTAACGACCGGATCATTTTCATCAGTAGCATCAAGCACAATGCTACAATCATCTTCCAATCGACGTACACTAACATCAACAACACAACAATCACCGACGATTGCCGACTGTGATTTGTCAAATGGACATTTAACGAATTCAAGTCGTCTACAACACCAACTACAACAACAATTACAAATCAATGGTACACAACAAAATGATATGATTATGGACACAAGCGATAATGAATTTTTAATATTTGGACGTAGTATTGCAATCCAATTAAATAAACTACCATTGGAAATGTCATTACGTTTACAATTGAAAATTCAAAATTTGATAACGGATGAACGATTAAGTTTTTTACGATCGATACAAAATTTACCACCAATGGAATCGTCGGTCATTAAATTAGAAACACCGGATCGTGAATTTGAATAACATATTATAATAATATGTTTTATTTAAAAAAAAATGAAAATAAATATTACACTCTGTAGCACACAACAAGCATTTTTCATTTGTGTTTCGGGGTTTTATATAATTAGTATTTTTCTTTATTATAATTGAATTTTTTGTTTTTTTATTTTTAATTAGTAGTAATTTTCTAATTTTTCTTATTAAATTTTTATTTTCTTGTATTATTATCAATAATTTATACCATTTTATTATCTAATCAGAATGATTTTTCTCTTTGTTTTATATTTATCAAATAATAATTAAGAAATAAAATAAATGTTTTATAATAATGAATATAGTTTACATACTATAAATTTCACTTTTCATTTCATTCATTTTGTTTTAATTAATTTTTTTTTTAAATAACTGTAGAGTCTATTTTAAAACAAAAATAAAAATAGCATTTTTATACATATTATATACACGTATGTAAAAAAGAAACATATTTTACAGAATTGTACTATTTAGTGAATAAAATTTTTGTACACAAACAAATTTCTATATATTTGAAAAAAGAAAGAAAACAATACTTAAAAAATATAATTAAATTAAAATCTGTATCATTTTGCCTTTATATACAATTTTAATAATGAATGAAGAAGTTATGAGTATATATGATAATAAATTTTCTTTTTTAGATTAAAATTATATTTTTTTGATGAAATACGAGAATTTAATTAAAAAATAAAAAAAATAAATAAAAACATAAAAAAAACATATGCTGTTATTTGTTTATTATTCTGCAAAATAAATTTTATATAATTAATTATTAGCGTTTAGAAAGGATTGAATTCTATGAGTTTTGTATGTCCATTTAACCATTTGACCATTTCAATTTGTATGATTAATACGGGATTTTTGGTCCATTCCAATTTGAATTCGAGTATAATACACAGGACGCATAGATGGATGAATGTGTAAGTTTTTGTTATAATTGTTAATATTTTTCTCGACCAAAAAAATTTTTTAATTATTTTGGTAGCGATAGATCAAATTTTTAATTTCAAATCTCGTTTATTCTGTTTTCTATTTCGCCTTGTTTATTGTTTAACTGGCATAAGATAGGTTAGAAAAGGATTTAAGTGGTATAAACATTGAGGGGGCATTTTTGATTCTTGTAAGCAGATCGTATATTATAGGTGAATTTGCTAATATAACAGCTACATTTTTACCCATTTATAAGATTTTTGAAAATGTTGGTGGTATATTAATTGTCTGTATAGTATTTTCATCAATATCCAATAAAATGGAAGATTTTTTTTTGTTGAATATGGTATTTATTAGTTTATTTATTATAGGTGTTTAGAATTAGAATTTAGTTTTAGTATATTATGAATATTGTATTTATTTTTCAAAGAAATTTTGTTTTTGGATGTTTATAGTGTTCGCTGAACAGGTTATCATTAATCTATTCAGAATCCTAACACCAAATTTCAGAAAATAAAACACCAATAAACATAATATATAAGTGTCCCTTTACATCAGTGGACATTCGATTCGAAAAATGTATGAAAAATATGAGAAAAGTATAATGAAGTAGGTTAGAAAAAAAAATATACATTTCAATGTACTTTGAACGAATTTGAAATGCTTTCTATTTTTTGAAGACGATCTTATTGCTTTATTTTATTTAAAATAATTTAAAAAAAAAATTCTTTTTTATTGAGGTGTGAAATATTTAACTTTTTTTTTATTCAACTGTAAGGTAAAATTGTATATGGGACTTATTTATTTTGCATTATTAATCATTTCAATAAGAAAATAACATCTTGATACCATATTTTTTTAAATATAAACCCAAAATGAAAAATGTAATCAAACTCAAAGTTTAACAAAAATGTACCAATTTTATTATACAGATATAGTAAATATACCCAATAAAAATATATAATTTTATTACATAGGATATATTGCATTTAATCACAAAAAAAAAAAATAAATAAAGTTGATGATAATGGTGAACCTTTTTTCTTAAGGAAATTCATATGTTAACAATAAAATGTAATTCTATAGAATTCTACCAATTCCAGAAAGAACAATAATATTAATAAAATAAAATACATTTATAGACATTTATCTAACTGAAAAAATTTAATTTGTCATTTATTTAAATAGTTTTTATAATATTTGGATAGAATGTAATAATACTGTTCAAGGGTTTACATAAAAGCGTTAAGAATTGTCAGAAAAAAATGTAGATACTATATAATATATATATCATATTTAAAAAAAAATGAATACAATTGTTCTTCAGGTACACAAATAAAGTATCTACGTATCTATCAAAATAGAATATTCTAGTTCACATTCTATGATTTTATACATTCGTTTAATATAGAAAGAAGTAGTATATTACACCGTTTGTATATACGGTTTTGTTGTACTGCATTGTTATCCGTTTGTTATCCGTTTGTTATACTCAGTTTTAACAATAAAAGAATTTGTTTTGGAATTTAAATTTTAAATTCTTTTTATATTGTTATACAAATGTTTAATTTTTGGTATATGACATTGAAAGGCACAAAAAAAATGTGTATACATAGATATTATTAATTAAGTAGGTGCGTTTTTTTACCAAAACGACTGTAAAGTTGTTAACCAGATATCTCCAAGAAGATATGCGATATTCAGAAATGGTTTGAATTTTAAAATTATTCGAGGAAAATGCAAATTTGAGAAAAACTATGGCTATTATTTATAAAAATTAAAAATTTGGAAAATTTTAGTTGATTTAGTTTAGTTTTTGTAGTATAATTAATTTGCTTTTAATCATGTGCCTTAAAAGGTATATTCTATTTTCTATTCTTTTAGTAGTATCCGCGTTTGTACTATACATTTAGAGTGATATGATACAAACTGACGGTCGATTAAAAACAATGTGTATTCTACATAATATATGTGTATTATAAATATACATTGTATGATTGTATTTTGTATATACATATATGTATATAGGTCATGATCTCACGTGTAAAGCATTTAATCGTGACGTATGCATATGGTAAAAATTTTGAAAACCAATTGAAGTTACAATGTTTATTATATAGAATATATACGTAAAGGTAAAATAAAGAGAAAATAAAATTACTTATAATTTATAGATGCGATACATAGAGTGATATAATTTATTAATTTGCTTCTACCACCTTCTACATAAATATATTTTCTTTTATAAAACTTATAAACGAAAATTTGTAACAGTGTAATTTTCTACCTACATATATATTTATTCATATATTCCACACACCAAGCCAACAAACAAATATAAATATACATTTCTTTCAAAATAGACTATATAGTATAAGATAGATATAGTAATACAAAATGAAAAACAACACACAAAACAAAGCTTTGTATATTATATTATGTAATAATATATATATATATATATATATATATATAGATAGATACTAAATACACACATTGAATGTATTTAGTTTTCAACTTGACTAAACACCCTATATATAAATAAAAATAAATATATACTTTTGATACACGTTCATCGTTCACGTACATTAAATATATTATAATAAAATAAAAAAAAACAACATGGCATAAATACGCCATATAAACTTATATTATACATGTTTTATTATTTTTATAATATTAATATATTAACATTTGAACAACGACGTGTCAGCTAGTTTATTCAAATATTATAAAGCGTATATTTTTTTTATTTTTATACGCAAAATACATGGTCTTAGTCATATACATATAGAGATATATTAAATGATATGATGATGATATATAAATAAAGCCATACAGAAAAAAAAATTGTTTTTTTGGTAATTCAACAAATGTAAAAATACAAAACACAACAACAAAATGATAAATAATATATATTTTCCTCTTTATTTCGTATATATTCACTCTAGTGCACAGCACAAAATACTACATTAATAAATATATATATAGTAATTATTATATGAATATGATGATTATAAATTGTACAATTTACAATATGATATTATATTAAATTGTATAGTAGATAAACAAATATACTTGTTATAGGTTATATTTGTAGTAAATTAATCAGTAATTTATGTATATTTGTAAATATAATTAACAAAACAATTTCAATATATATATTACATGTTTAAAGATGATATATCATATATGTATATGATGATGATGATGATGATGATGATGAGTGCCGTTTTTATTTTTTGATGATTAGTCAAAAAAAAAATGTAATTGTTTTTATTTTTATTTTGATTATACTACAGAAAAACAAATCAAAAACATAAATATATTCATTCATTTACTACACACAACAACACAAATTATAATAATAAGCTTATCCATACAACAATATTCATATAATAGACATATAATATTTGTAATTTTTTTTCTGTTTTTTTTTTTTAATTTGTAATATAATCGTTACACATTTTAACATATCATATATGTAAATTTTTCATATAAACACAAAACACACACACACACTTACACATTTATTTCCATAATAAAATAAAATAACGAAAATATATAATATAATATTCACATGCATATGTAATTTGCATTGAAAATATATATATAAATATATATGTTTTATATATAAAAAAGTAGGTAACATTGTTGTAGCATTATTGTTGCTTTACGTTGCTTTAACTTTATGTATTACTGCTGCCATATATATATATAGATATCATAGCACAGATATGGTATATATAAATGTACAAATACATTTTCTCGCATATATATCAATAATAAAATTTTATATAGGAAAACTGTTACCATGAAACATATTTATGCCATCTGCTTGCTCATTCCCTTTTTTTCTTTTTTTTTTTTATTTATATTTCCTTCATCATATATTCATACAGTATTTAACATAAATATATATAACCATAGCCAATATAACTAAATATATATGTTTTATAAAAGCAATACCATATTATCATATTATATTATTATTATATCAATATTATAAATATCTATATATATGTATAATGTTTATGCATACTTTTTTTTATATGTTCAATGTTCAAAAAATGTATACATATATATATATATAGATTATATCGTAATATATATATATAAATATAAATATAATGTAAAGAAGTATGTGTGAATTGAAAATATAAAATATATATATATATATATAGATTTATTTATAATCGTCTGCTATATAATCGAATATATATATATATATATATATAATAAAATAACTATAAAAATATAACAACAACACATACACATGACTACAATTGCGACAATACAATCATTCGATATTTTTTGTTTTCAATATTCAATATTATTGTTTAAGTCTCCTAAAAACAAAATCCTATATGATGGAAGTAAATTGTAAATATACCTTGCTTACATCTACTATGCTGACTTATTGTGACTATGCCTATATTAGATTTATTACGAAAGCATATTTTATACATTTCAAATAATCATAAGACTTTGAATATATTACTTTTATTATATAGTAATTTTTTTTTTTGTTAATCGTGTCAAATCATCAATACGTATTATTTGTAGGTAAATTTACCTTGTATATGAAATAGATATTTTCAGGTAAAAAAAATGTATTTATACCAAACAACTATATACTAACAAATTCGACGAATTCGAATAAGAAAGAAATTATGTTTTTATAGTACATATATATCAAATAATAAAATGTATAATAAGTATTTTTATTATAATTTGAAGATATAAGTGTAGAAGCCCAAAAGAATAACGCATTTATAGTAAACGCACAATCCACAATATGTATTGTTGATTCGTTTTGAAAAACAAAAAAGTTTGGAACATTTTTTCATGAAAAAAAAAAATCCGTTTTCTTTCAATCGCTCGATCGGTTGTCTTAACTTTTTATCTCGATTGGAAATCGACCTATTTTTTTTCTTATATCTCGTTCTGTTTCTAACCAATTGGATTGAAATTTAGCACAAATTGTACCAACATTCACGGCAAACTTGTCTGATACCATCCCATTTAATGCGCTTCCATACAAATTCAATGGTATTTTTTGGAAATAAATTTGAATATATTAGTGTGGCACATGTAAAAATTTAGATTAAAATTTTATGAAGAGTGGATATGGATTAGTATAATAAATTTGCCTTCCAGTTATCAGTTAATGTTTTTATATATTTTCATTTCATACATTCAACATATAAAAACCAAAATTTGTAAATATAACACAACACGATATATTTATAGCCATACAAAAAGAAACATCTCATATCATTTTATTTATATATATATATATATATATGCATACATTGCTATTTTTATATATACAAAAACATACATATACTCTGATTGTGTACAAAAAATTAAGGTATTATATGTGCAGATAAAACAAGCAAGATATACCGCACATATCAAATACATATATATATATATTGAAACTGATATATAAATATATGTATATGGATATTTCTGAAAATTTTAACAAGGAAATATACTTATAAGAATATAATATAAGTTTTTATTTAACACTATTCGAATACGTGCGATTGTGGAAAAAATAGAATAACATATATATAAAACATATTTTGAAATGCAATGTCTGTACATTTCTTCACACTATGAATAGTGCCAGCTTATTAATTCATATAAAAAACACGGATATGGATAAATGTAGAGAAGATTTGTAAAAATGTGGAATTTTATTTTATATATACCAATGCGTATCGGGATATGTAAACTTGCTGTCCGATGTTGAAAATATATTAAAAAAAAACAGGACAACTAACAACAAACTATGATGTAATTTTTATAATTTTAACTATCTATATAAACTTGTTGTGAAAGGAGTTGTGTATCGCAGATATGATGGCATCATACGCTCATATACCAATCTATAATAAAAATATATATTTTACTTCTTATTTTTTGTAAATGTAAATAACTTGAATAAAATTTTGTAATATATATAAATGCATATATAAACATATATATGTATGTATATAATTTTATATAAATTCACAAGATTCGAATTCTATTATGCATATGTGTATTATATATTATTGGTTATATTTATATATGCACGACATTTATTTATTTGTCCACATTTTGAAGTAAAAAAGAAAGAAACCCAAAATAAGGGTACAGTGTTATGATAATTTTCTCTATTATACTCCATTATTGTATAGTTTATATCTATTATTTATCTATCTAATTCCGAGAACCGTGGTGGATTTATTTATATATTAAACCTTCTATATAAAAAAAAATACAAAATAAATGTTATAATTTTAAATAACTTTAATAAGATTTATGTTAAATGTTCATGAGTTTTATTCGAGGTTATATAAATTATATCTTATAATAAATACAATTTCACTTTACAATAGACAATTGGTTTTAACGTCCGACAACATCCTTCTCGGTTGTTTCTTAATTTGGTGTTTTTTTTTTAATTTGGCTGAAAATAAATCTACATCACATTATATGCATACATTATTGATTCAACTTCATATATTATTTGGAAAATATTTTGTCCCAAGGACAGATTGAGTGTGACATGTTTTGTTTTATTCCTGTCGTCAATTAATCGATTTTTAATTATGTGCGAATATATGATATTTTGCTCAGAATGATTTGTAATATCATGACGTTCTAAATGGGTTAGAAGAATTTCTGTTGCAGCTCTGTTGATAGTAAACTTTGGTTAAACAGTTTCTTCGTCAATATATGGATCTTTCACTATCAACGCTATTCGGATGAACAATCATCTCAACTATTTCATCTTCAGTCAGTGTAGCAAATGTGAGCTTCTATATCAAAACTATACTACATTCGGTTATTGCATCACGATTAATTGATTTGTGAGAGACATTAATTGATCCATTGGATGATTAAAAGTTAATTTTCTGAAACCGAAGAAAGTATACATTTTAGACGGCGAAATTATTTATCCATAATTACAAAAATCGAAACCTTATACATATTAAGATAAAGATAAATAAAATTTTGTATTTGTATTATGCTTCGTTTACCACGAATAATAGAGTACACCCCGGTTACAAAATCAAATTTGAAACAAACCCTCGAAAAACAGGGCACGACGGGTAATCGAAACCGGGATAATCGAAGTTCAAATGTAAGTGTGCTAACACTTAAAATAAATCTTCGTCGTCTAAAAACTAAAAATCTCCGTCGTCCCAAAAAAAAATACTAGTTTTTGAAATTTCTTATGTTTCCTCAGCAGATACTATAATGTATTATGTCATTAAAACATTAACTACAACGTTTAGGACAACCTATATAATATAGGTATAAATATTAAAAGAAAAAAAAAAGGAAATATTTAAACATAGAAATAAATAAAACATTGTATTCCATTTGAATTAGATAAATCAAATCATAAACGTGCGGATCAATATATCAATTATTTAAACAATACATACAACAATCTATTAACTATATATAGAATAACGAATTGTATGAAAACTTGAAATGAAGTAAGAATCCAAAATACTATATTAAATAATTCTTATATAAGGAAGATATTATCTAGAGTATTTTTCAATTTTTTTTTTAAATCATTCAAAGTCATTTATTTATAAGTATATACATTTATCTATAATATTAATGAATCTATATTATAATTGATATAATAAACACGATTTTTTCCTTAAATGATTTTGGTATAATTTATTAATTTTCATGTATTGCATTAACATTTCTTAAAATGGTACTTCGATATAGGTTATATTTTTCAATTCATTTATTTATATTTTTATATTTTTAACATTACCTTATCTGTATGCGTTCTTCAAAACAAGGATGAACGATGTAAATTATACGCATTTTATATGTTTAAGAATGTATGAATCATAATCATATTTATTGTAAAATAATTCTTAACACTAATTGACGAATAAGGATAAGAAATAAATACATGAATATCTTTATGGTTGAATATACGGTACATGACACGATTGAATCCTAATAAATTTTTACGGATTACAATGATTTATCATACAGTGATACAAAAACATACAACATACAAAAACATACAGTGAAGGATATATGTATATATACCGTATATATATCGGTATATGGTTATGGTATAAAGAAAGATTAAGATATAACAGTACATACATGTATGCATCAAAGGATCAAAGGAAATTTTAAGCAGTGTTAGTATAATTTGGTATAATAATATAAAGAAATTTGGTATAATAATATAAAGTTTTTTTTTTGTTGCATATATATTTTATATTTAGTTTATCATGCGTTGATAAATAATTTATATATTTGTAGTAGAATTGAAATAAAAAATAGGTTTTTGTAATGTAAAAATATTACACTTAATGTTGAAATAATTTTAAGATTGATGTTTTAGATTTTGTTGGGGAATAGATAACCGGCAAGCGTCAAACGCCAGGACATTTCATTTATGTTGAATTTTATTATGCACCAAAGTGTCTTAATAATATTCGGTTATCATCTAATCAGTTCTCGGAAATATAATTACATTTATTTCATATAAAAAATTATATATATATATTTTTTAGCCAAATAAAATAAAAATTTGCATAATCATCTAAATCGAGATTATTTAAAATTAACATATTGTTTTGAAATCAATGCACATGATGCGTTAAAAATGTTAAGTTCAAGCATTTAATTTACGGGGAAAATTATATAAAGATCTAGGTGTATACCAAAATATAATTTTCATGAACTTTTTAAGCATTCATTTAAATTTGAAGGAATATACTGCTTTTAATAAAATTAACAACAAATGTATTATGTATTATAAAATAGATGGAGCTTGAATTTATGTTTTTTATTTTCTGAATACCAAAACTTTTGTATTTTTTAATAAACTTTCAGACGAATATTATTATACTTTTATTTTTATATACATTATACATGTATATATTTAATATTATATAGTTTATTTATATATTTAAATGTACACACAATACAAGTGTTAATATATATACAAATTTTCTTGTCGTATAAAACAATCAAAGCATAAATATAGAATTAAAATATATTATATCGATATACATCATTAGTATATGAAAAACATGCTGACTTCTGACTGTTTGTGGATCGCTTGACTGAATGTGATTGTGAATACGCGACGAGTAAAAATTTTCATGAAAAACATACAAATAAAACAAAAATTATTTTACAGGAAGTGAATGGGTTGAAGTGTGTATGATTTTTTTTTTGTTAATTTATATTCAGATACATTTCGATAAGACAAAAACTATGAATTTTTTTGTAATCATTTTTTTAATTTAAATATACCTTTTAGTAGATATATATATATATGTTATATATATATGAGTTGTTAATTTGGCCGCTATTGTTTAATCGCGTAATTATTAGATGAAAGACATTCTGTTTTTCTAATATACATCTATATACAGACTTTTATACATATATAAATATAAAATAAACCATTGCCAAGTCAACAAAAATTTGTTGTTTTTTATATTAATTTTTTCATATGTATTTATATTGGATATAAATTTAACTTTTGAAAAAAAAAAATAAATAAAATTGAATTTCATTATTACAAAAGTTTCCCACTTAGTCAGTGTAAAGTGTATAAACATAAGTTAGTAAAGAAGTAATATTCATTCAATTCGTTTCGTTTGTTTAAATAAATACGATAATACTACACAAACAATATAATATATAATATATATGTATTATAAATTATACTAAAAATGTTTGTTGTGCATGTGCTTTGTTGTTATTATATATAAATAATAAATAAAATTGCATTATTCCATATTGAATTTATAAAAAATATATATATTTTTGGATATGAAATAAATTGTTCAGTTTTTTTTAGAAATAAAATTGCGTGCCGATGTAATCAAATATGATTTAAAATGCGTGAATAGCGAATAATATATTTATAATATTCTTTTTGAATATATACAATATATATTGATTTTCTCTTTACAAATATTAGAGAATTAATTTGTTATAAAGAACAAATTGTCTGTATTTTTAGTTTTTGGTACAGTATAATTATATATGACCAATATTCAATTTTTTATTTTGGTATAGTAAATTATATAATTTCTTTTTTTTTACAATAATAATCAACAAACAAACTATAGGCGAATTTATATTTTATATTTGTTATAAAAATATAAGTTTTAATAAACGGAGATTTAATTACATAAAATTTTATTTAGACTATATTCGTATGAACGTTAAAGATTTTCATTCAAAATCACAAATCAAATAATATATCATAAAAAGGGTTGATATACTTTTATCCAAAGCTAATGTATTAAAATATTTTGCTATAAAACTCCAATTCGTATATTTATAATTTCAATTAAAAGTAAATACATATATCATTTTCTTCTTTAACCTACTTTATGTTGGTATATTAAAATAGTACAATTTTGCACATTTTAATTTTACTTTCTTTTTCCATCCATGTATATTTCAAAAAAATGCCGGTATTACATGCGATATTTACATAAAATAATCTTGTGCGTATATACGATAAATATATGAAATGTAACTCACAAGACGGTGAACACTATACATTTATAATATTTATATTTGTACATATAGTTATTTATAGAAAAACGAATAATGCCATTTTAAATAGCAAAAGTGCATTCTTAAAAATACATGCATATACAGTAATTTAACTAAATAAAGTATTTCTGATTTCTTTAATTCAAAGATTGAAGTCGCAAATTACACAACAAAGAATTAAAATTATTTTTATAAATAAATGAAAATGTACTTTAAATAAATATAGCGAAAGTAAGACAAATGATATAATTAATGCAATAATTTACGATAAACGATAATCGCCGGCGAAATATGGAAAATTCATATAAAGATAAAATCAATTTTGAATGTTTTCGATAATTCAAATTAAAATTTCTAAATATAACATTTTGTCTAAATTTCTTTTCAATTGGAATCACATCAATTTATGATACAACAAAAATTTCAATAGGTAATATTTATGCCTAACAATTTCCATACACATTTATAATATCAATTTATTTTAAAAGCAATAATATTATTCATTTATAATCACCCCCTCAATGTATATATGTACATATAAATATAAAAAAAAACTCAAATTATTTATACGTTGAACACAAAATTATTATTGTTAAATAAATACCTATATATTAAAAGGACAAAATATATATTGTTTGTGTATATTCAATAATAAAATCTATATTTATATAAAAAAAAATAAATAAAAATCAATAAAAATTTAATTATATAGTTAAAACAATGAAAAATACTAAAATATCATACAAGTTATATTGACCCTATAAGGCGAACGAGCATATATAAATTCCGATATGAAATTCTATTATACATTTATACTATATTATAGTGAAAAATGTTGATGAAATTTTCTCCTATTTTATATATGCATATATAGTTATAAATAAAATTATTTTTCAAGGAATGTGTGCATGTAAAAATATGTAAAAAAAAAATCAAATACTAAACCGCCCATAATTTATAAATTTTTGAAATAAATTGATTTGTTATCTTTTAAATTATAAATGTGACATAGTTTAAAAAATATTATTAGCGGATTGTTCAAATGACGATAATAATATGCATGTTATAAAAAATATATCGGGGGAAATTTTGAAAAAATAAATATTTAAATAAAAAGGATTCTTTAAATAATACACTCTGGAAATTGCGAAAAACTAAACTAATAAGTTCATTTAAATAAAAACTTGTGTCTATATTGAATAATAAAATTGTTATCAACAATTTTTTGATAATATATTTTAGAAATTTAGGCATGGTGGAGAGTTCCATATATATTGATAAGTTTTGAAATAAGAATATTTTATGGAATTCAATTAAAAAGGATATTTTCATAAACAGAAATCCGTTCTTATATCGAATAATTTTTAATTTTATATTATAAAAACTTAATAAGTATTTTACATGCAATTTTTATTGATTCACCTTCGTATAAAAAAATCAACACAATAAAAAATATTAATATATAGGTATATCGTGTGTTCTGGTTGTATTGCATTTATCAACATAATATATAATGAAGATTATAAAACATAAACGAAAATATACATATACAAAGAAACCGTATGAGATTTCTTATCACTATATTTATAAATGTATATTATAATAAATTTTTATATAGAGAATTCATTTGCTCTAATTATTATTTACTATACTTTTATTTTAAAAAATATTTTCGTTTCAGTATATATATATATACAGAAAGATAACAACAATAATTAATATAGAGGGCAAACAAAATTTTTTAACATTATTGTATATTTAAATAAAACATTTTTTATAAATTAAACCAAATCGGATCGGAAAATTATGGAAAAGTTCTTTTTATTCAAATTGAACTTTATGAATATTTTCCGGATTTTCCTATTTTTGGAAAATGATTCATCCACACTAGACCATAAATATTCTATATCTTTATTAACACATTCCGGTTTACATCCATTTCCAATTACCGCACATTCAAGCAATTTCTCTTTTATCAACAATTCGTTCATCACATTTCTATTTATTGATATAAATAATTATTTAATATATCGTATAATTATATCGAAAAACATATTTAAATTAAAATGTTTATCATATAAATACTTATGTATGAAAAGTGCAATCGATGCACTTTTTTATATTATAAATTATTGAAAAAAAAAACAAATTGAAATGAAAATTTTCTGTTGTATTTACAAAAAAAAATATTATATTCATATGCAAATTTATACAAAGCAATTTCACTTTAATTATAAAAAATTAATATATATATACAAGGTATCCTAAAAGATACGACCAGCCATATCATTATAATGGATTCTTAAATACGAAATAATAACTTTTGCTTTTATTTAGACTTCAAATTATTTATATTTCTTTATACATTTTAAAGATATCGCAATTTTTCTGGTTAGAATATACCTAAACCTTACAGAACATATCGGAATTACAGAACAATATTTCGCTATAGAATAGGCATCGTTATAGAATAATTAGGTAACCATAACTGGTATCATTTAGAATACTCTGTCTTTTGTATAAACCATACTTTTATTCATAACAAACAATTATTATTTATATTCATACATTCAAGAATTATTATTATATCATAAACTGCCACTCAAAAAAAAAAAACGTTTATTTTCTAAATAGATGATAAAATAATATAAACTGTAAAACGAGATTATATTATTATTATAAGAAAACCTATACTGTATATTTATTTATATAATAATATACTTGCTTATTCATTTACCTTTACCTTTATTTTATAAGTGAAAAAAAAACAATTGATAGCAAACCTGTTTTTGCTTCATTATATTACAGGTGACCGCAGATATACATATATATATATAATAAATAAAAAAATTATGCATTGCATTGCGGTCCACAGATAAAATACATGTATAGAGAAGTTAGAAGTGTGTATATATAACAAAAATGGAAAATTAATAAATAAATATATTATTTTGATCGGGTTAATAATTTACAAACATCTATATTCTGTATAGTGTGCAAAATTTTAAAATTGTTAAATATATAATTTTCAAAGAATAAAAAAAATATTATATTTTTAAATATTATTTAAAATCAAAACGAATTCTCCAAATATTAAAAACAAATGGATAATACAAAAAAACCGGATAAAAAAAATCCCCGACAAAATGCATATCCAATATCACAATTAATATTCTATTGGTGTTTTCCATTATTATGGAAAGGTACAAACCATGGTTTAAATACAGACGATTTAACAATATGCTTGAAAAAGGATCGTTCCGAAGGATTAGGCGATAGATTAGAAATGTAAGTTAATTAATTATATATAAGATTATGTAAATATTTTAATTTTATATACATTTTTATACATAAATATATTAAACAATAGTTAATATATGATTTTTTTTTTATTACATATGCTTTTGACATTGAACTTACAGTTTTTATTTTCGTATATTGTGAAGTGTATAATTAAAGAAAAAAACATATTGTTTATACGTGTATATATTAATATAATCAGTAACGTTAAATTGTCTTTTTCTGTTTTATGTGCAAATGCCAATATAAATATGTAAATTTTATTTTCATCATAAATAATTGCAGTATATATAATGTGATTAATTCAAATACGTAATGAAATAAAATGATTGTAATTTTAAAGTACTCCATAGAATTACATATTATTTATTATCTATATATATATGATAATTACATTTATCAAAACGGTTATGGTCACGTGTTTTTGATATACATAATTGACATACAAAAAATAAAAATATGCATTTAAATCAACATGTATAATAAATATTATATTAAATTTTATAGATTTCTGACGAATTTTATAATTGTTATCTGTCAACTTCCGCATTGATTTGATTTGATTGAGATGATTGAGATTCAGATTACAAAAAATTATGCATGTTTTACAATCGCCGATTGTTTTTGTCGTAACAAGAACAGTTTTATAATTTGTATAAGTATTTTATAGTGTTGATAATTCGCCTTAGATATCTACAAACGAATCACAAGGTAGAAAATTATGTAATTCTGTGTAAAATTTGGATTTGAAAAGCACAGAAAAACACACAATATATTTCATGCCTTCGAACGAATTCAAACCACCAGCACGATTCATAAATCATAAAAAGTGAAATAAGTCCTAAACTTCTATATCTTTACGTTCAAAAAGTTATCTAGTGATTAAGGAAGAATTTTGTATACTATTATATGGTTTTTTAATAAACTTAATATGCGGTTTATTTACTTGCAGGTCATTATATAGAAAAGTTTGTTTTTACAGTCATATAACGATGATTACGAAAGGTTAATCATAAATATAGAGACATTTGATTTCCAACATTAATAAATTTAGCGAATAGAACAAGGACAATATAAAAAAATATGCATTTCTTTAAAAGCATATGATTTCAAAGAATTTCACAATCAGTAATTCAGTATATATTATTATAATTATTATTATTGTATATATAAACATGTCGTATAACAATTTTGAGAGAAAATTATAAAATTGACCAATTATATATTAGATATATATTAGTATAAGATGTGATATATCCTTATTTTGAACAACATATAATGATTGAGAAAATTACTGTGTTATAATCTTAAAAAAATAATCATAGGTATATGATATAATAATATTTTACATCATACCGATTTCATTTAAGTATATATATATTTATTCCAATTCATATATGCGGAAATTCTGATTTAATATTTTATATCATTATCATTGACAAATAATTTTTGCAATTATGATAACATATCATACATTTTTCATTATATTATATGACATAGTATTCGCATATATAAATGTAAATAAATGTAATAATAATTGTTTGTTTTTCCTTATATTAATGTGATGCAATTTTATTTCATATAAATAACAGAAGAGAAAAAGTTAAATTTTTTATGAGGAAGTCGACGGAAGATTTCTTGAAAAAAGGTTTGTTTTCGATGAATATATTTTTTTAAATGCAATGGCGTTTAAGTTATTTTCAAATCAATTATAGTTACAAAATCCTTTAAAGTGATACCTAAAAAACCACGTATATCTGGAATTGGGTTGGGTTGGTCAAATTTCATAGGAAAAGCTGTGTATATATTTTTATCTTATATTATAATCAAAAATATTTATATTACTTATTATAAGCATTATTGATATATAGAATATAAATGTATATATACAAATATATAAAACTAAGGTCGAACAGTTTATATAAATATATATGATGCATTTTTAATTTTATGCATGTAAACTTTTCTGTCATATCGATTTTTTGTAAAACAGTAATTTTTTTTTGTACACGAGCTATATATATAATGAACTTTCTATATCACGACACGATATTCTAAATTTCTTCGACTTTAAGAATGTGTTTATAACTTTTTAAATTACTTTGATTTAAATGAAAATTCTATTGACTGTTTTCTATTTTATGTAATTATTAGAGCAAAATTAAGAAGGTGTTTTCGAACGATAAAAACAATTTGAAAGATATATCATGAACATTTTCAAACGGTTTTTTTTCTTGTATAAAAATTCAACTCTATAAATGTGTGCAACGATCTTTCAAAAGATATCTAATGGATTTCATTGCAATATAAAAACTACCATGAATTGAAAAACATAATGTAATAAACTATTTTACACAATATATACGATATGTGCAATCTGCTGATCATAAATTTTTATTATTTTGCAATTTGTTATAAATATAACTTAAACTGCATATAATCATAAATATGTTTAAATATAATTTGTTTTATGTGTTATTTTTTAAAAAATATTATTAATAATGCACAGAAAAGTATATAATATTTTTTATGCAATCAATTGTTGTTATTTATTAATACATTATTATTAAAATGTGTTGTGATATCAATTATTTATTTTATTTATTACTTGTATATCTGTATTTAAACGGCGCATATATATAAATAAAGTTTAATTATGAATTTTCTACATTGTCTAAAATAAATATGTAAACAGGGCGCTCTAAAAGGCAACTGGATTGCGGTAGGTGACGATTCTATATATAGATAGATAATTCTAATTCGAAATTTCTGAAATTTAGTTCAAGAATTTCCCGTATAAATTAGTTTATCTAAAAATTTATCAATTTAACAATTATTTTTCCAGTATAAATAGTAAAAGTCATTTATTTTTGGTAAAATATAAAGAACCCGATCAGGTTTAGCTAAATTAGTTAACAAATTATAATACAGTACATACACATTTCTAAATAACAATTGTTTAATGAAGAATTAATTCATAAAATTAGTTCATAAAATATAATATGAATTAAAGAATCAAAAAAACTTTTATAGAATCTATTTAAGAATCATCATCGCCTCCATAGAATATAAGGTACATTTTAGAGTACCCGGTAAATATATATATATATATATATATATATATATATGCATGTAATAAGATATATTTTTTAAATTGATTTTAATTCTTATATTAATAGAACATATTATAATATATATATTTATATATTTATATATATATTTAAATTATAAATATATATTGTTTGAGTTTAAAACATCATAAGAAGAAAAAAATCACAAATTTTATTAATAACAAAATGAATATATCGTATAAAAATTAAAACACTAAATATAAGATTGCAAAGATGAAGAAATATTTATCATTGTCATGATTTCCCTGATTAAATATTCAATTTTACATATGATTATACATGATAAAAAAATTGTAATGATTTTAATTTTTAGATGGAAATCAATTTAATTTATCCCATAGTTTTAATTTATCCCATAGTTTGTAATAAAATGAAAGCATCTAATATCACTCTCTCATAATACATTTTTAGAATTGTGTTTTCTTTAATGGTAAATCAATTTATGCTTTTAGAATTAAATATTCATCCCAAAAATATAAACAAAATAAAACAAAATTAAATAAACATATTATTACCTATTTATTTTTCATAATTTCATTTTTTTCAGAGAATGGAAAAAACAATTAAAAAAATCTAAAAATAAAAAAAATATACTTCGAACTGCATTGTTTAGACAATTTTTTCCATCGGTTATATTTGATGGATTTTTAGTTGCATTATTTGCATTGACAAGGTTAGTTAATTAATATTAGTTAATTGTGTATTTATTATCATAATTATACTTTAATTATATATGAATTTGTGTATATATATTATATATTTATAGGGCATTGGTACCCGTTGTTCTTGCACAATTATTAATACAATTTCAACCACAGGCAACAATTAATAATACATTATCATCTGTATCGTCACCTTTAATTAATAATACTACAAATAATTATGATTTATTATTATTGAATAGAAGTACTCGTAGCATACAACATTTATCATCGAAATTAAATAATGATAGTGATCAGTTAAATTATTACAATAATAATAATCAATTATTAGATATAAATGATATTCGATTGCCAATTGAAAGTTTACGTTCATTTAATGAAAATAATGAAAATGATCAAAAATTTGGTGTATTAAATTTGATACCGGAATATTCGAAAAAATCATATAATAATAAAAATGATACGATGGGCGACGGAATGGAAAATAATAATAATAATATTATTGAAGATGATGTGATTATAAAAAAAGTTCGTCCATTAGAAATGGCACCACCGCCATTATCGAAAAGTGAACGTAATGAAAGTTTTTTATTGAATACATCACGTGAAGATTTTAAAAAGTTTTTCCAACACATTTGGAAAAATGTTTATTGGCTGTCATCACTGTTAATTTTAATGTCTATAACAAGTGCATTTTTAGAACATCATGCTGATTTAAGACAACGAATGGTTGGTGCACGAATGCGTATTGCATGTTGTTCATTAATTTATCGAAAGGTAAATATGCATTTCTTAAATTATTGTATATAGATAGAATTTACTAATCAATTACTGTTTAAATATCTATTTTATATATATCAATATAGACTTTAAGACTTTCGAAAAAATCAACCAGACAAATTGGTGCTGGCTATTTAATAAATCTATTATCGAATGATGTCAGCCGTTTAGATTATGGTTTTATTTATGTACATCATATATGGATTTTACCATTTCAAGTATATACATTTATTTATTGTATACATTGTCTTATATGATGATTTACCGATCGAATATTCATTTTTTAAATATATATAAATAGGCATCTTTAATGTGTTATTTAATATGGCAAAAAGTTGGTTGGGCGGCTGTCGTCGGTGTGGTGGGCCTCTTAATTAAAACTATTCCCGTTCAAACAGGCTTAAGTCATCTTTCATCAATATTACGAATGAAAGTTGCAATGCGTACCGATGAACGCGTTGGAATGATGAATGAAATTATTCAAGGAATTCAAGTATATAAATATGCATATTTATTATTATTATTACTAATAATAATCACTGTTTTGTATCAATATTATAAATAGGTAATTAAAATGTATGCATGGGAAAAACCATTTAATGCAGTAGTTGCGGAAATTCGGCGGCGTGAAGTTAAACAAATTCAATTTGCATGCTATTTACGTGGCATTTATTTGAGTACAATGGTTTTTACAGAAAGATCAACATTATTAATTACAATTTTGGCAACCATTTTACTTGGACAAAATATAACATCTGATATTGTATTTTCATTGGCTCAGTTTTATAATAATTTACAAGTATGTTTTACATTTTATTTTATTACTTTATTCCATCTTGTTCAATCAATATAGTTTTTATAAATATACATCTCAATCAAAATCTATAGTTTAAAAGCATTATAGAAATATTTATCAATCAATCAATGAATAAATTATTTTAATTAGATTGCAAATTAGAATTTCAATTATATTTTAATATCTCAAAAAAATATATATAAAATTAAGATAAACAATAGAAAAAATATAAATAATAAATTATTTTTAATTAGTTAACTGCAGCAATATTTTATCCATTAGCACTGTCATTGGGTGCCGAAGCATTTGTTTCGATAAATCGAATACAGGATTATTTATTAATGGGTGAAAAATCCGATGAACAAGAAAATGATGCAAATACTTTGATTGTTAATTTTAAAAACAATGAAAAAAATACAATATTTGTAAAAGATAATTTAAAATATGGTAATAATTTGATTTGTAAAATAGCCTTTTGTATAATAACAATTGTAAAACATTAATTATTTATAAATAGAAAATGCAATCGAATTGCAATCTGTATCGGCATCATGGGATGATAATATAAAAAATGTAATGCAATCAACTAATAATAAAAATTTAACGTTGAATAAAATCTTATTGAATGTAAAAGCTGGCCAATTATGTGCTATTATAGGTCCGGTTGGTTCGGGTAAAAGTTCTCTATTAAATTTAATATTAGGTGAAATACCAATATGTAATGGTACGTGTAAAGTAAATGGTACAATATCCTATGCTTCGCAAGAACCATGGTTATTTGCCGGTACCGTACGAAATAATATAATATTTGGTGAAGTTTATGAAAAGAAACGATATGATGAGGTAATTATTTATAAATAATTTATTAAAATCCCATAATTCAATTTAAGTTATTCAATGCATATCCTGATTAATGATTGACGATCAAATAGGTTATAAAATGTTGTTCGTTAAAAACAGATTTAGAACAATTACCACAAGGTGATAAAACGATTGTTGGCGAAAGAGGTACATCATTATCTGGTGGTCAACGTGCTCGTATAAGGTTTATTTATCTAAAATTCCTAATGTGTCTTGAATATAAATATTCACAATAACAATTATAATAATAATAATAATCAAATTTTAACAGTTTAGCTCGAGCCATTTATAAACAAGCAAAAATTTATTTGCTAGATGATCCATTGAGTGCCGTTGATGCACATGTTGGTAAACATTTATTTGATGAAGTTATCGGTCCGATTGGCCGTTTAGCAATGGAAAAATCGACACGTTTATTGGTAACACATCAAGTACATTTTTTAAAAACAGCCGATATTATTATTATAATTGAAAATGGATGTATAAAACAAAAAGGTTCATATTCCGAATTGGCCAACAGTGATTTAGATTTTGCTAAATTATTACAAAAAATTGATTATGATGATGATAATGATGATGAGAGACTTACGGATAATGACAGCGGTTGCATGGAAGAAAGAATAATAGACAAAAAACATAGCTTGTCTAGTGAAATTTATGATGATTTAGATATACCATATATTGATGGCTATCAAGAATTACGTAAACGTAGTACAAGCAGTAGATCATCAAAAAAATCATTATCTAAATCGGTATATACAAATATATATATTTATTATTAAAATTTAAGGACTATTATTATGGTATTTCAAATATTTTTCATTGAATATACAGATTGATGATTTAAAATATAATGCTACGGAAGAGGAACAAGCGGAAGGTAGCGTTTCAATTAAAGTATGGAAAAAATATTTTCGCGCTGGCGGAAATTATTGTACATTAATTATATTAATTATTACTTTACTTATATCGCAAATAATAATAAGTGGTTCGGATTATTTTGTCAATTATTGGACACAACAAGAATATTATCGTGTTCACAATTTACCGACAATGTTTACTACTTATGAAAATCTTTATATTTATACTGGATTAATATTTGCTGTAGTAATTGTAAATATGCAATAAATGTGTGATTTTGCGTGAAGAATTATCAATAATAATATGTTTATTATGAATAATTCTCATTACAGATTTGTATCGTCCGATGTTATCTATTTTTTGATATATGTATGAATGCATCGAAAAAATTACACAATAAAATGTTTGAATGTTTATTGAATGCACCAATGAGATTTTTTGATAAAAATCCATCGGGTCGTATTTTAAATCGTTTCTCAAAAGATATGGGTGCCATTGATGAATTATTACCAAAAGCATTATTAGAATCGTTACAGGTAAATTACAAATAAATTAAATATGACTATATAATAAAATGAATTACTATATTTTTTTTAATTTCATTTACCTATATATAGATATTTCTTGTTATGATAGGTATATTGGCTATGATAATTATAGTAAATCCATATATGTTTGTAACATTAATATGTTCTTTGGTATTTTATACAGCTGTTTTAAAATTATATTTACGACCATCACAAGATTTAAAAAGACTTGAAGGAATAAGTAAGTTATTTTATAGTGTATTTTAATAAACAAAAATATATTCAATACAAAATTATAATGTTTTTAGCTAAAAGTCCAGTATTTTCACATTTATCAGCCTCATTAACTGGCCTATCCACAATTCGTTCACGTAATTTACAACAATGTTTAATACGTGAATTTGATAATTTACAAGATGTTCATAGTGCACTTTGGCAATTTATTATGTCTGCAAATACAGCGTTAGGCTTGTGGCTAGATTTTATTAGTGTTATATTTGTAGCCTCCGTATCATTTAGTTTCATTGCAATGAAAGAAAGTAGGTATATTTTATACGTAAAATTTATGAACAATTAAAATTGTTCAGCAAAATGTTTTGATTAATCGGAGATATTTTAATATGTTTACAGATACATTTAGTGGAAATGTGGGCTTAGCTATTTCACAATCTTTAGTATTGACCGGTATGGTACAATATGGAATAAGACAAACGGCAGAATCAATGCAACAAATGACAAGTGTTGAACGTGTTTTACAATACACAAAATTGGAACAAGAAGAGAAAAATGGTAATGAACCACATTCGGAGAAATGGCCAGAAAATGGACATATTCAATTTAAAAATATGTCATTACGTTATGATCCATATGATTTGGCTGTTTTGAAAAATCTACAAATTGATATTAAACCAAAATGGAAAGTTGGTATTGTTGGACGAACGGGTGCCGGAAAATCATCACTGATCAGTGCCCTATTTCGTTTATCGATAATTGAAGGAGAAATTTTAATTGATGGTATAGATACGGGAACCCTTTTATTGGAATCATTACGTTCAAGAATTTCTATTATACCACAAGATCCTGTATTATTTTCGGCTACAATACGATACAATTTAGATCCATTTAATTTATATGCAGATGATGCACTATGGAGATCATTAGAAGATGTATGTTCATTTGATTCATTTGAATTATTATATACTAAAATACTAAATTCTTTCTCAGGTTGAATTAAAACAATCAATTTCATCGCTTGATTATATGGTCACAGAATGTGGTAGTAATTTTAGTGTTGGACAACGTCAATTAATTTGTTTAGCTCGTGCAATTTTACGTAATAATAAAGTTTTAATATTAGATGAAGCAACGGCAAATGTTGATCCACAAACGGATGCTCTCATACAACGTACAATTCGAAATAAATTTAAACATTGTACAGTACTTACAATTGCACATCGTCTATATACGGTTATGGATTCCGATCGGATACTCGTTATGGACGATGGTCATGCAAAAGAATTTAATATACCCCATTTGTTGTTGGAACAACAAAATAGTATATTCAGAAGTATGGTTGAAGTTACAGGGCCACAAGAATGTGAATTACTTAAAAGCATTTCTTTAAATAAATTTCGGGAAATGAATGAAAACGAGCTAAATGAAAATCCAAATATGTGATCCAAATATACTGCACACAATTAATAATTAAATTATGTATTGATGCTTAATATATATTTATAATTATAAATAATATATGTTTAATTATTTGATAAATTTATATACTTATATATACATGAACATTTTTTTTTTATTTTGTATTATTTATTTTGAAGACACAGGAATCAAATAATAAGTAGATATGAATAAGAAAAAAACTAATATGTATTTTATTTATATTATATACATACATTTTTTTGAAAGTTTAATAAAAAATTTATTGATAATGATTTAACTATATTAGCTTCTCTTTTTTAAATACAGCCCTATATACAGATTTGAAGTTTCCTTTTAAGGTCTTGAAGGCGGCATAGGAACAAATAGAGTTTTTTTTATTGATAACACCAGATATTTATTCAATTTAATAAGCAAATATTCTATTCTAAACTTATATTTATTATGATACAAGTTCTTCGATTTATATCTGATTTTGTGTACATGATTTTCGATTCTGATATATGTATGTGTTTTATCTATTTTGCCCAAAATTGAATGAAGAAAATTGTTTGATTAAGAACAAACAATAGTATAACTACTCTTTAAAAATATTTATTATGACTTAATTTGCCGTAAGTACGACTTGGCTATAAAAAACAAATCAAATTGTAATTGTGAAAAATGTAAAATGTTTGTGACAAGTATGCAACAAAAAAATGTCAACTTTTATTTGTAAAAAATGTACAAATAATTAAATTTTCAATTGTTTGTTTTCTAACAATAAGTGAAGTACATTTTCTTGATTATTTAATATTTATACTAATAATAACATTAAAAAATAATTTTAATAACTTGCATTAGTTATGCTTTCACAAAGACGTCATGTAGCCTGATTCAAATTAAAATTCAGTATATCTAGTGTTAAATATCGTAAAGGAAATGAATTTTTCCTGTTATACTGCTTTATGAAATAATTTCTTTATACATATCATCTTAATAAATTTAACAAAACTCGTATAAGAGAATACACATATTATATTAAATATTTTAAAGAATTAAAAAAATATGGATTCAACCATACGCATCTCACATTCAGTTGCGAAAACGTTCTGAAACAGATTAAAGCTTAAAATTTTTTTTTTTTTTTTGCATTATTTACTTTACCTAAATTTTATATATAGTTTAATATTGAAAATTTTGATTAATCATAATTTTAAAGATATTCAAATGCAATCAAAAGTAAGATAGTAGTGTATATAAGAAGTGAATAAAATTGAAAAAAATAATAGTTTTATTTGAGCAATAAGAAAAATTATTGTTAAAATCGGTGATGTTTAATATTTGAATATTTATATAGTATGTATATCCCATTATATATTTATAATGAAATATTTCTAATATATTTAATGTAATTATGTTAGATAATTTAATGTATTTTAGATTTTTATGTGACAGCTCTATCATTATTATTATTATTATATTTGGTTATTAGTAACTGGTTTGTTGTTTTTTACTTTTCAAATTCTTCTGAATATATATATTCTAACAAATGAATGTTTAAATTAAAATTAAATTAAATTGTTATTGAAGGAAAACTAAAAAACAAATTTGTGAATTGATAAACTATGGATTATACCAAGAAACCAACAAAAGAAAATCCAGGGAAAAATGCTAATCTCTTATCAAAATTATGTTTTCTATGGATAATCCCTTTTTTATATAGAGGTAAAAATGGTTTGACCACCGACGATTTAATACAACATTTAGATATTGATAGTTCAGCAGCATTAGGTGATAAACTTGAAAGGTAATATATTTATAGTTATTATTAAATATGACTCATTCAATAAATTTGATATAAAATCAAATATCATATTGATTGAAATTTATTAAAATCTTTCGATATCTTGATAACGTTTTATAAATGCATATATAATTAAAAATAATAAAAGTTTATATATATATATATATATATATATTATGAAATTAGATATTTTGCCATCAAACAATCAGAAAAAATATATTCAATATATTAACCAATCTTGACAATCATATATAGTTCAAAAGTGGACATATTTTTTAGGATTTTTTTAATATTGAATAATTAACGAAATGGGCTAAATTTGCATAATGATAATTTTGTGCAAAATTGTGCACGAAATCATATATAAAATGACTCATTGATTTACATATTAAAAATATATTTCATTTAAATAATAAATAGAATATTTTATTGCAAATATAATCTGAAATAATTCTTAACTCTATATATACTGCTTTTAATGAATTATACTAATTTATATACTTTTTCGAATAATATAACATATAAATTCTTATATAATTTGTTGAAAATTAGAGAATGGGATAAACAAGTGGAACTATCGAAGAAAACAAAACGTAAAGAAATTCTACGTTATGCATTATATCATACATTTTTTCCATCAATTGCATATGAAGGGCTATTACAAACGATATCATTGGGATTAAAGTATGTTTATTGTTTTATTCTTTAATCACTCAGTTTTTCTTTTAACATACATTGTATATAAAATGTTGATTTTGTGTTCTGCAGATCATCGGTGCCATTCGTATTACAGCAATTATTAAAACAATTTCAAATTCGAAGTCAAATATTGGAAAATAAATATTTAACATATAATTCGTCAAATTTACCTGCTGATGAACCATCAATAAATTTTATTAATAATCAATCAAAAATTATAAATAAATTAATTGATGACAATACAAATAAGATGATATATCATGATAAATTTGAACAATTTTTACATTTAATTTGGGATGATGTTTATTGTTTATCATGTATAATAATAATATTTTTAGTTGTTGCTTCAATATTAGGTCTTCATTCGGATTTAAGACAACGTTTGGTTGGTGCTCGAATGCGAATCGCATGTAGTTCTTTAATATATCGTAAGGTAAATTATTGGAAAAATCTATATAAGTACATTTAAAAATTCCTCTAATAAAAATGCCGACAATTTTATAACAGACAATTCGTTTATCAAAAAAATCATCAAGTCAAATAAGCACTGGTTATTTAATTAATTTATTATCGAATGATGTTTTACGATTTGATGCCGGATTTATTTATATTCATTATCTTTGGATATTACCATTGCAGGTGTGGATATTACCATTGCAGATTTAAAAAAAAAATCAATGAAGTTGAATAATATTTTTAATTTTTTTTCTTATACATTCAGTCATGTTTCATTTGTTATCTTATTTACCGGGATATTGGAATAGCCTCAATAATTGGTGTTTGCGTTTTAATATTACAAACAATACCATTACAAACGGGTTTAAGTCAATTATCAGCCAAATTACGCACTAAAGTGGCAATACGAACGGATCAACGTGTTGGAATAATGAATGAAATTATACAAGGAATTCAGGTAAGATAATTTATAGTACATAAAAACGGCATCTAAAAAATTAAATGATAATTGAATAATCAACTCGATTCATAATATAACTATAAATGTTTGTCAATATATATTTATATAAATGAAATATTTTAGGTTATTAAAATGTATGCATGGGAAAAACCATTTCATGCTGTTGTAGCTGCCATTCGGAAGCGTGAAATTAAACAAGTAAAATTTGCATCATATGTTTCAGGAATATATTTGAGGTAATTGATATCTTTATACATTACTATATATTTATTTAAATAACTTATTAATTTAAATTTGTTTTACAATTATAAAAGTGCAAGAGTTTATACGGCAAGGACATCGCTATTCATTACAGTTTTATCTGTATATCTTTTAAATTATGATATTAATACGGATATTGTTTTTGCAATGTCACAATATTATAATTGTTTACAAGTATATATAAAATGAAAATATTTAACGATTTTTAATAAATTCGATAAACGCACCAATAAATAATTCAATTCGTTTATTAATTTTTTACGCAGTTGACAACTGCAACATTTTATCCATTAGCAATTACGTGTGGTGCTGAAGCAATTGCTGCTATAAAACGTATCCAAGAGTATTTACTTATGGATGATGCAAACAAAGAAATAACTTTAAATGCTAACAAACAAACAGATTTAACAATTTCAAATATACAACATTCTGCAAATGGTAATTAAATTATTTTCTAAAAATTTTTCGTCATTATGCAGAAAAATTTATTAATTTTTTTTAAACTGATGGTTATAATTTGAAATATAGAAAATGCTATTGAGATACACAATGTAACTGCAACATGGACGGATGAACCAGATCGAGTAACATTAAATAATATTTCAATGAATGTAAAAATTGGTCAATTATGTGCAATAATTGGTCCAGTTGGTGCCGGAAAAGTACTCAAAATATTTAATTTTTGTTATAAAGATATATACTAATTATAGGTTTTCATATATATTTATATGATCATCTACGCAGAGTTCAATTTTTAATTTGCTATTGAAAGAATTACCCCGGTGTTTCGGTAATGTTTATGTAAATGGTGATATTTCGTATGCAGCTCAAGAACCATGGCTGTTTTCCACAACCGTTCGAAATAATATTTTATTTGGTGAAACTTACGATCGTAAACGATATGATAAAATTGTTAATATATGTGCACTTCAAACCGATTTTAAACAATTACCATATGGCGACAAATCAATTGTTGGTGAAAAAGGTGTTATCCTTTCCGGTGGTCAACGAGCTCGGATTAGGTAGAAAAATACTTATTTGGCTAATGTATATGCGTGATATATCAATAAATCGTTTTTTTTTTATAATAATCAGTTTGGCCAGAGCTATTTATAAACCAGCTAAAATTTATCTATTGGATGATCCATTAAGTGCAGTAGATGTACATGTTGGTAAATATTTATTTGATCAAATCATTGGACCCGATGGACGTTTAGCAAATGAATCAGCAACTAGAATTTTAATAACCCATCAAATACATTTTTTGAAAAAAGCTGATGTTATTATAATTATTGAAAATGGAAAAATTATAAGACAAGGTTCTTATCAAGAACTATTCACAAGTAAAGTCGATTTTGCAAGTTTATTAAAATCCTCCGGAGAAGACATAGATGATGATGATAATGATACTGATGTTGGTAATGTTAATAATAGTGCTGAAGAGTGTAATCATTTTAATACTGATTATAATGTGAATAGTAACAATAATTCGGGAATATTTAAAAGACATCGCAGCAGTTTATTTGGTTCACGAAGATCACGAAAAATCTCTGTAATTTAAACATTTAACAATCTTTATGGACATTTTTTCATTAAGTATAAACTCATTTGATAATTTATGGTATAACATTTATATTAAAATAATTTCAGAATAGTTCAGATGATCTTATAAATGATACGGCAGAAGAAATCGAAACGAAAGAAACCCAAACTGAAGGGCACGTATCATTAGAAATATGGAAAAAATATTTTAAATCAAGCGGTAATGCTTATATGTTAATTACATTGATTTTAGTGTTGGTATTATCACAAGTTTTGATTTCGTCTGTTGATTATTTTGTTAAATATTTAACACTTCATGAATTTTATCGAATGAATGACATACCAACGATATTAACCACAAAAGAATGTTTTTATATATATGGAGCTCTAATCACTGCTTGTGTTTTGGTAAGATTATTTCTGCATACGATATACTTTTAATGTTATTAATGAATTTAATGATTTTTAGATTTGTTATTTACGATGTTATTTATTCTTAAATGTTTGTATGGGTTCATCAAATACTTTACATAATCAAATGTTTGAACGTTTATTGAACACTCCAATGCGATTTTTTGATACAAATCCTTCCGGTCGTATTCTAAATCGATTTTCAAAAGATATGGGATCCGTTGATGAATTGCTACCGAAAACCATGTTAGAATCTTTACAGGTAAATATCGAATTACCAACCGAAAAGGAAAGATAAATTCAATCAATATATATATATTATAATAAGATGAATTGTTTTAAAAAGATTCTCTTAGTTATGCTCGGTATACTAACAACAATTGCAATTGAAAATCCATATATGATATTTGCTTTAATGATATCTTCTATATTTTATGCGATGATATTAAATTTATACTTGAGACCATCACAGGATTTAAAACGGTTTGAAGGATCAAGTATGTATATTATTTCTTACACTATTTAAAAAAAGGCATTTTATTTTTGGCATAAGGATAAATTATTTATAACAAATATAAATATATATCTATAGCTAAAAGTCCCGTATTTTCACATTTATCATATACATTATCGGGTCTGACAACGATACGTTCAAGAAGTTTACAAACAAAATTAATAGAGGAATTTGATAATTTACAAAATGTTCATAGCCCCATATGGCAAATGGTAGTAACATCCTCAACTGCATTAGGATTTTGGTTAGATTTCATTTGTATTGGATTTGTAGCCTGCGTTACATTTAGTTTTATATTCATTGATAATCGTATGTTGAATCATATTTACAATATAAATATTTTTAGAATTTAACAAAATAAAATATGGTAATTTTCATATTTCAGAGGAATTTAGTGGAACAGCTGGATTGGCTATAACCCAATCATTGTTATTAACCGGTATGTTACAATATGGTTTGAAGCAAACAACGGAAGCTATTCAACAATTTACAAGTGCTGAAAGAATTTTACAATACGGTGATCTTGATAAAGTAAAGTATCATTATGTCAAATAAATAATCCACTTATTGTTAATAATTTACAATTAAAAAATAATATCTATATATACGCAATACAGGAAACAAATTCAAATACAAAGCCCGATGAAAATTGGCCAACAAATGGAAATATTAAATTTAATAATTTATCATTACGTTACGATTTGGATAAACCATTTGTATTGAAAAATTTATTTATTCACATTGAATCGAATTGGAAAGTTGGTGTTATTGGACGTACAGGTGCTGGAAAATCATCGTTAATTAATGCTCTATTTCGATTGTCACCAATTGAAGGTGAAATTCTAATCGATGGCATAGATACAGGTCATATTTCATTGGAATCATTACGTTCGAAAATCTCAATAATTCCACAAGATCCAGTTTTATTTTCGGCCACAATACGTTATAATTTAGATCCATTTAATTTATTCTCAGACGATGTATTGTGGAGATCATTAGAAGATGTATGTTAAGAATTATTACAAATTTAAATAACAAAAAAAATTTTATAATTTTTCTACATATTGTATATATAGGTTGAATTAAAACAAGCCGTTTCATCTTTAGATTATTTGGTTACAGAAGGTGGTAGTAATTTTAGTATTGGACAAAGACAATTATTATGCTTGGCACGTGCTCTTTTAAGAAATAATAAAATATTGGTATTGGATGAAGCCACCGCCAATTGTGATCCACAAACGGATATATTAATTCAACAAACAATTCGTACAAAATTTGAACAATGTACGGTAATTACAGTGGCTCATCGTTTGCACACCGTAATGGATTCTGATCGTGTTTTGGTTATGGACAATGGTTATGCTAAGGAATTTGATATACCATATGTGCTGTTACAAAGCGAAAATAGTCTACTGAGAAATTTGGTGGAAAGTACTGGTATTCAAGAATCAGAGATATTAAAACAAATTGCTAATGATAAATATAATTCAATGTAATAGTTTACGGTTTCATTTTCAGAATGCTTGAATTATTAAAGAAAATTTTCATGGGAAATGCTTTTATTTTAATTGCAATTTTAAATAACCATGTCTATATATGACATATTCTATTTTGTTTACGCATAATATTTAGTACAATACATTTTTATATTTTTCCATTTTTCGTATAAAAGAATACTCTGTGAAACTTTACGTTTTCATAAATTTATAGAAATTAGTTTTAATTGAATTTATATAGCTTTTAACATTATATATGTGTTCAAATTAATATGAATATATTTTTTAATCGCAAAACCGATTCACACGATTGTTTTGAAAAAACTTGTTAAATATTTTATTAAAATCAAATAATTTTATATGATAATTAGAATGTGTTTATTTTTAATTAAATTTTATTATCATTATATCGAATTTTTGTAATATTAACTTTAATATTCATTGATATGAATGCATAGAAATATATATAAAAAAATCCGATTATTCCCATTCCTCCCATAACAAAAACAAATCCACTATGCACTTAATTGCAATTTGTGCTTTATAATATACGGATAAATGTCTTTGAATATTTTTTATATACATATGATATTTTCAACTGATTATCGTTGAGTGTATGCTGATCATTTGTGTATTTACATTAGAATTTAATCATTTCGATACAGTTTTTCTTATATACACCTATATATATGATATATATAAAAAAAAGGAAACCTTCTACAAAATTACAGGAAATATATTACATGTATTTAACCTTGATTCACTTTCCTTTCCGTACGTTGTGATCGGAAATAAACCACGCACATGCAAATTCATTTTACAGAAATTTTTATTCATTTATATTATTTATTTTAGTAACCAAAAACATTTCTAAATATATAGTCGTCGTCCGACCGGTTTAAAATTCGGTTAGTATAATTAAAAAATACAAAATAATAAATTATTTTTTATAGTATCATGGTATTATCCATAAAATTATGTAAACAATGCCAAAAGAAAATTAAATACATTGATCAACATGGCAAAAAAGACGATTATGAATCAAAGATTTATATATATATTTTTATAACACAACGTATTTTATCGCATATATGCATTAACATTAGAATATATAATGCATTTGAAATTGAATGGTTCAATAAATTAATTTATTTTAATTTTATTTAATTTATTCAACATATTAAAAGAGTTATAATATTGAACAGGTTTTTATAATAATAATATTATATTCAGGTCCATTTTTTATAAATTTTTTTGTTTTATTTGAAAATTATTAAAAAAAACATACATGAAGTGGTGTAAATGTTAGTTGGATTATCGTATTCATAACAGTCTAGACTTTAAACAACATAAGTGCGGATAAGAATAATTTCATATTTTTTCATATATAATACAATAGGAATAAATTAAATTATGGATTATTCTCGGAAACCAAATAAAAAAAATCCATTTGCAGAAGCAACATTTTTATCAAAATTATTATTTTTATGGATAATACCATTGTTTCGTAAAGGTAAAACTGGATTAACAACAGATGATCTAACAGAAAATTTGTCGAAAGACAATGCAAGTGAATTAGGTGATTTAGTTGAACGGTAGGTGAGTGGTGCTAAATTTATAATGAATTATAATTATGAACGTTGATTGTTATTTATTGGTTTTTCGGTGTTTTTTATTCGGCTTCTTAAGACAATGGGATATGCAATATAAAAAATATTTAAAAACCAATCATAAAAGAATACTACTTTTAACATTATTTAATACACCAATTTTAGCATCAATTTTACGACATGGATTTTATCAAACGATTACATTAACATTTCGGTGAGATTTTATTTTGAATTTAAAAATATTGTTTAGAAAATGTTTTGTTTATTTTTTTTTTTTTAACTTAAACACGTAGATCAATTTTACCGTTTTTTTTAATGCGTTTATTGAAAGTTTTACAAATGCCCACAACACAAATAAATGCAATAGACGATAATGATTATAACAGAGAAATGTTATCAGATAATTCATCGATGCCAATCCATGGTGATGGTGAATATCATAATTTTTATGTTGTAAATGGTTCATCAACAGAGATAAATTCATATGGAATCTTATCATCAGAAAATGTATTTCATTACATTTGGAATAATGTTTATTGTTTAACATGTATTATTATATTGCTATTATTAATGGGATCATTTGTTAATTTGCATTCAGAGTTCCATTTACGTGTATTGGGTGCAAGAATACGTATTGCATGTAGTTCATTAATATATCGAAAGGTAAAAAATTGCATTTTTCTTGTTAAATAGAATATATTTTGTTGATTTTCATAAATATTTATAAATAGACTCTTAGATTATCGAAAAAATCAATGAGAAATATTACAGCTGGATATTTAATAAATCTATTATCAAATGATGTTATGCGTTTTGACGTTGGTTTTACATATTTACATCTAATATGGACTTTACCAACACAAGTATGTAATGTATTATTTAATTTTATATATAGTATACATTTTGTTAATTTTTATATTTAATAAAAAATTTTAATTCTATTTTTATCATTTAACATATCTATTGAAAAGGTGTGCTTAATTGGTTATTTAATTTGGATAGAAATCGGTTATGTACCAACATTCGTTGGCATTATTTCAATATTATTGCAAAGTATACCTTTGCAAACTGGTTTAAGTCGTTTATCAGCTAATTTACGAACAAAAATTGCTAAATTAACAGATAAACGAGTTGGTTTAATGAATGAAATTATACAAGGAATTCAAGTGGGTAAAAAAATTATATGTTTTGATAGTTCTATTGTGTAATCAAACAATTTAAAACATTTTTGTTTTCATATATCTTTGATAAAGGTTATTAAAATGTATGCATGGGAAAAACCATTTATTGCATTAGTGGCTAAAATTCGATTACATGAAATAAAAGTGATATGTTCTGCAGTGAATATTGTTGGAATGTTTTTAAGGTATATATATATATATATATATGAATGTCATTTTTACTTGAGATCAATGTTTTCTAAGCAGCGAAATTCTTATATAAATAATGAAAATCTTATTCTCAATGGCATGGTTTATATCCTTTTGCTCACGCTATACTCTTATTTCTAGATTTTGTTTAAAATATTAATATCCTATCCAAATGATTTGATATTCGAAATGCTATATATATATATATATATATATATTAATTAATTATTTATTTATATTATGATTGTATACAAAATTCACAGCTGTAGAAATTATGTAAGTCGTCTAACAGTTTTTTTTATATTAATAACAATGTATTTAATTGGTCAAGACATTGAAGTTAGTGTTGTATTTGCGTTGGTGCATTTTTTCAATTGTTTACAGGTATAATAAAGATATACACATTAAAAAATAAAACATGTTATTTGTATAATAGAATACATTCTTTTTTATAAATTTAGTTAACAGTCGTAATATTTTTTCCAATGGGCATGTCAACGGGGTCTGAAGCAATATCGGCAGCTAATCGTATACAAATATTTTTATTAATGGATGAAATGATCGATAATGTTCCGTTGATAAAAAATGTTACTCAAGCGTCCGATGAGTTGTCTCTAGCAAATGTTACAGAAAATGTAATAGAAATACAAAATTTAACGGCTGCATGGACTGACGAATGTGAAACATTAAAAAACATTACTATGAATATCAAAAAAGGTCAATTATGTGCTATTATCGGACCAGTTGGTGCTGGAAAAGTAATTATTGTTTTATTCAATATCGTAGATTTTTGGTTATTAATGAATTTATTTAATTTCATTTTTCTTTTTATATACCCGTACGTTCTTTTAGAGTTCTTTATTGCATTTACTTTTAAAAGAGCTTCCAATTATTTCGGGAAATGTTTCAATTATGGGTACAATATCGTATGCGGCACAAGAACCATGGTTATTTTCGGGTACTATTCAAAATAATATATTATTTGGTGATACTTTCGATCGTAAACGTTATAATGAAATTGTTAATCTTTGTGCACTTGAATTGGATTTTAAAGAATTACAATGGGGTGATCGATCGATGGTCGGTGAAAATGGTGTAATTCTATCAGGAGGTCAACGGGCTAGAATAAGGTATAACTAATTGTAATAATTTTCATTCAAATGTTTGATAATTCAATGACAGTATACACGACATATTTACAGTTTAGCACGAACTTTGTATAAGCCAGCTCAAATATATTTGTTTGATGATCCATTAAGTGCGGTCGACACAAATGTTGGTAAATATTTATTTGAAAAAATTATTGGACCCGATGGACATTTAGCAGAGACAAATGCAACCAGGATTTTAGTTACACATCAAGTACATTTCTTAAAAAAGGTTGACGTAATTGTTATTATTGAAAATGGTCAAATTATACGATACGGTTCTTATGAACAATTACAACAATCAAATTTAGACTTTGCAAAATTATTAGGAAAATCTGATGTAATTGAAAAAGATCAAGATAATGTCCAATCAGATGATGATCATGTATTTATAAAGGAAAATAATAGTGAAACGTTAACCATTAAACGAAAACCAAGTGGAATATTTCGTTCAATGAAAAAATCCGAAATTTGTTCAGTATGTATTATATTCTATTATTCATGCAACATATCAAATAAAATAATAAGTTTAAGTAATTGCAATAATTGTTCTCCATAATATACATATAGGATAGCGTCGATGATTTAATAAATAATATTGTTGATGAAAAACAATCAATTGAAGAAATTCAAATTGAAGAAAAAATACCCGAAGGTGTCATACCACTTAATATATGGTCAAAATATTTTCTATCAAATGGAAGTATTTGTATATTAATAACTTTAATTGTAACCATAATTGCATCACAAATAATCATAAACGGTAGTGATTATTTCCTGAAATATATAACGCGCAATGAATATTATCGTTTAAGAAACATACCAACCACATTCACAATTGAACAAAACTTCTATATGTATGGAAGTACTATGATTGTTCTCATATCGGTAAAGTAAAATTGTATCAATTATTAATATTAAATTTTGTAATTGTAAATTAAATTATTTGCAATTTTTATATACAGATTTGCGTTTTACGAGCCCGTGTGTTTATAAAAGTTTGTCTGAGTTCATCAATTAATTTACATAATCAAATGTTTCAGCATTTAATGAATGCTCCAATGAAATTTTTCGATACAAATCCATCGGGACGAATTTTAAATGGGTTTTCAAAAGATATGGGTACAGTCGATGAACTTTTACCACGAGTCATGTTTGATGCAATACAAGTAAATATAATTATGTGTTATAAAAAATATAAAAAATTCGTCGTTTATTTTTTTTTTTTAATTTACAATTTTAACACACAAACAGATCATTTTAATTATAACTGGAATATTTATTGTTGTGATAATAGAAAATCCTGCAATAATTATCGTTATTATAATTATTATAATATTAAATGTGATGGTTTTGAAATTTTATCTCAGACCATCTCAAGATTTAAAACGATTAGAGTCTATATGTAAGTGTATATTTGCATATTTGAATATCTGATATGTTTATTGTTTTTGCTATAATAATCTGAAAATCATTCGCTGTTAAGGTAAAAGTCCTGTGTTTTCTCATTTGTCATACACTTTAACTGGCATTTCAACAATCCGTGCTAATCATTTACAAACAAAATTAATAAATGAATTTGATAATTTACAAGATGTGCATAGTTCCGTTTGGCGATTAGTTGTATCATCGGCAAGTGCTTTAGGTTTATGGTTGGATATGATATGTATTCTATTTATATCATGTATTTTATTTCTATTTGTAATATTTCATGATGGTATGTATAATGTATATTAATGCAAAAATAACAACATTTTTTTCTTCAATACCATTTTTTTAATATTTAATTTTTGAATATACGATTGATTAGGAGGATTTAGTGGAAGCATTGGTTTAGCGGTAACCCAAGCATTATTGTTATCGGGAATGGTACAATATGGTTTACGTCAATTTACCGAAACAATTCAAAATTTAAATTCTGTTGAAAGAATTTTACAATATGGTGATCTTGAATTAGTAAACAATAAAATATTACTTTACTATCGATTATATGTATATCTGTAAATAAAATTAATTTTAATATTTTTTATTTATAAGGAATCAAATCCAAATAAAAAACCCGATGAAAATTGGCCAACAAATGGAAATATTAAATTTAATAATTTATCATTACGTTACGATTTGGATAAACCATTTGTATTGAAAAATTTATTTATTCACATTGAATCGAATTGGAAAGTTGGTGTTATTGGACGTACAGGTGCCGGTAAATCATCGTTAATTAATGCTCTATTTCGATTGTCACCAATTGAAGGTGAAATTCTAATCGATGGCATAGATACAGGACTTATTTCATTGGAATCATTACGTTCGAAAATCTCAATAATTCCACAAGATCCAGTTTTATTTTCGGCCACAATACGTTATAATTTAGATCCATTTAATTTATTCTCAGACGATGTATTGTGGAGATCATTAGAAGATGTATGTTAAGAATTATTACAAATTTAAATAACAAAAAAAATTTTATAATTTTTCTACATATTGTATATATAGGTTGAATTAAAACAAGCCGTTTCATCTTTAGATTATTTGGTTACAGAAGGTGGTAGTAATTTTAGTATTGGACAAAGACAATTATTATGTTTGGCACGTGCTCTTTTAAGAAATAATAAAATATTGGTATTGGATGAAGCCACCGCCAATTGTGATCCACAAACGGATATATTAATTCAACAAACAATTCGTACAAAATTTGAACAATGTACGGTAATTACAGTGGCTCACCGTTTACACACCGTAATGGATTCTGATCGTATTTTGGTTATGGATAATGGTTATGCTAAAGAATTTGATATACCATATGCGCTGTTACAAAACGAAA
The DNA here is from genome assembly GCA_958336335.1 of Dilophus febrilis. Classification (NCBI taxonomy): domain Eukaryota; kingdom Metazoa; phylum Arthropoda; class Insecta; order Diptera; family Bibionidae; genus Dilophus; species Dilophus febrilis. The sequence continues at coordinate 15,609,404 of OY284470.1, read as the reverse complement.
ATGGTCTATTGAGAAATTACGTTGATATTACCGGAACACAAGAATCAGAGATATTAAAACGAATGGCATTTGATAAATATCAACAAATGAATACAAATTAATGTTTTTTTCACAATTTAATTAATTAGTTCAAATTACGCATAATATTCTATTTTGTTTATTATAAGTGTTTAAAGTTTTATAAGTATCATAAGGTGATATATTCGTACATAAGATACGTTTTTAATGATACATAAATAAAACAAAGTTATATTATAATTATACCTTATAGGTTAGTGGGTTGATTCAAATATATATTCTATTTTGTTTCATTTACATTTTGAAAAATTTCTAAAAATTCCAATAGATCAATATAATTAAAAAAATATATTTTATTACAAAAAACATCGTGTTTTGAATGAATATATATATACTATAATAAAATCATTTAGAACAATTATGTTGAAAGAAAAACATAATTCATTACCATTTCTGTATCATGATGATCTACGTGTCAAATCTCAATGTGATGTTGAATTTTATAAATTAGTTAGACAATAAATGTGGTAAACATTTACATATAAATATCAATAGAGACAACCTTATAATACATAGAAACCTTGGTTTATCATCTTCGATAAAACTTAGATACATAGAACCCTTCGATTTATCATTAATGCTGTCACTATATCACATTCATTTTACATAATTATTAATGCATTCATTATTGATTGATATGACGGTAATATCAATAGAAAAAAAACCGGAATTTTAATAAATATAACTCTATTTTATTCTTAATCGCTAAATCATATATAATATAAATATCAATTATAAAAACAGTACATCATATATCTAAAGAGATATATACGATATAAATAATAAAGTGCGAGAATTATACGGATTTATTTTTCATATATATAAAATTTCAATTCTATTTGTATAGTTTTGTGTGAACATTCATTTCTAAAACTATACATACATTTATATAAATATTTTATTTAATTGAAAAAATAATAAAAAAAAAACGATAAATTCAATTCTAAATAAATAAAAAATCAAATTAAATTAAATGAAAAAGAAAACAAAAATTATTGCAAAAAATACTTTAGAAACGCAATAATTCTTTTATATAATTATACATTTTGAGATTTTGTTAAATAAAATAATAAAAAAAAAAGAATATACGTTTCGTTCATTTTTAATAGATGCGAATTTTGAAAGAAAAAAAAATAAAATAAAATAAAACAGTTTAAAATTATAATTATAAAAACAATTTATCTATTTATTTTTTGTGTTTTTTTTTTTTTTGGTTAAAATTCATTTAAAGTTATATATAAAATTATTTATTGTATTGGTGTACAAAAAAAAAAGAAAGAAAATAGAATTCTATTTTTTTTTTAGGTCTTCATTTATGTAAATATTAAAATATGGTAAAATTATATAATTTTTAATATTGAAAAACAATATAAAATAAGAGTAATAAAAAAAAAGGTTAAAATAATATTTGATATAAGACAATAAATGGATCAAACGAAAAAACCAATAAAGAAAAATCCAAAAGAAAATGCAAATTTTTTATCAAGATTATTATTTTTATGGATTGTACCAATTTTGTGTAAAGGAACAATAAATCGAAATGATTTAATGATATGTTTGAAAGAGGATCGTTCAGAAACATTAGGTGATAAACTGGAAAAGTAAGTAATTTTTTTATTTTTTTAGATTTTAGCACTTTTTATATTAATCCTATTTGGAATTTTAATCTGTAACAAAAAATTGATCTGACATATTATGGATTGTGAATGCACGAGTATTATCGTATTGACGTTGTTATAGAAGATATATTGTTATAATTAATTTTTGATAATGATTTAATAATATATATGAGTAATTCGCTTTTTTTAACCGTGTAATTTATTATATTAATTTAAATACTAAACCTTTATTTATTTTTATTGTTTGCCTTCATTCATGTGTAATTTTTTTTCTGGATTTTCTATAGAACTTTTCCACAAATAAAAAAATTATTATCCGTATCGAATAATGATCTTGCATTGTTTAAATGCAATTTATTTGGGTTTTTTTTTTAAATTATTAATAATGTTTTTTGAATGAATTTTTATCTTTTTATAATAAGCGATTCCAAATAGATAAAATTTGCGTAACTAAAATTTTTACAGTTATATTAATATATAAGGTTAAAAAAATAATGAAATGTAATAATGCATCGGCATGTGCAGGTCATAATAATAATAATTGTAATATTTATAAATATTAAATAGTATAGTACAGTATATATAGTATAAAGTTTTGTTGACCAATATGTTCAATAGAGTTTTGTTTGAATTGAATATTCTGATATTCTGATAAATTTGTCTACCTTCATTTTAGTCAAAACTAATGATAAATTTAAATCTATAATCGATTTGAAAAATTACGTTGATTCTCACATTAAAACAAGCAATCCTACAATCAAACAGGGTCTTGAATTAAAATGTTATACGGTTGTACATTGTATTTGTATATATATATATATATATATAATTAATATCGAAAATTTAAAAATAATCACATCATTTTCTTGAGAATTACATTTTAATTTAGTTTGATTTGTCAAGAAAACACAACAATAATAATAATATTTTTTTTATTTAAAATTCAAATATATTCATATACAAATTAAATAAGATTATAATAAACCATTACTAAAATATGAGATGGATTTATGTAAATATTTCCTCATTATAAAACATATAGAGAAAAAAAAACGCATTCGCTTTTAATATAATTTATGTTAGAAATAATATCGCAGAATTTAATGCATTATTTATTAATTTATTAATATATAATAAATAAATCAATTTACATGTACCAGTTTTATTTTATTTTGATTTAAATAAGCGCACATTTTTAATGGCATGCGGTTATTATATATGGAAATAAAATATGATTTGTGGTGTAATATAATTAAATATGTAATTAATTAATTTGCATTATACATTTATTTTATACATATACATGTATATATTCATTATATAAATGAAAAATTATGCATTGTCTTTTAAATCTATTTATTGTCATTAAAAAATCACGTCTTTCGCTTTTGAAAATCATTAAATAGTATTTATTGAATGTTTGTATACATTAATAATAATGATAATTTTTTTATAACTATAAATAAATCTACATATAAATATTCCACGGATTTTTTAAGGATATGGTAGCATTAAATAGCTATACAGCGAAAATATTAATAATAACGACAAAAAGTATTGAATTTTATTTAATATGAATCAACAAAATGATTTAAGACTATTTGTTAACGTTAATTGTAGACCGATCCATAAATATTGCTACTAATCTTACAGTCGCGTAAGGTGTATACAATTAAATAAAAAATATAGTTCTGTATAAAATTCAATAGAAAATTTTGTTAACAGCTAACAAACTCATCAAGACACAAAGCATAGATTTTTATAACTTAGATTTTTCAACTTAAATATGATTTTTAGTGATATTTTTTTCCATATTACAAACATATCTTATAAATTATTATCAAATTAATAAAAAAACATATTTATTTTTTTTTTTTTTATTTTATAGAGAATGGGATAAACAAATGAAAAGGAAAAATAAAAATAGAAAAATATTACGTGATTCATTAATTAATTTATTTTTACCATCGGTTGCCGTTGATGGTTTGTTATTATTAATAACAATAGTATTAAAGTATGAAATTATTTTTTGTTTTCTTTTTTTTTGTTTCATTTAATTACGTTTTGTTTTTTATATATATATGATGGAAAACATTTTAAAATAGATTTTCTTTAGTAATATTTGAAAATAAAATTTTAATTTCAATTGAATCGTAAAATTTAAAAAAATTAATTATATTTTATAGATCTTTAGCACCATTTGTATTGGCTCAATTATTAAAACAATATCAACATGCATCGATGACATCTCATTTATTGATGAACAATCATCAAAATAATAGTAATGAATTTGCAATGATAAATAATAATTATACGGAAACAGCATCATCCCCATTTGGTGTAGCCTTAAAATTATTAGAAATTAATAATAATTATACTGATATTAGCAATAATAGTGATAATCGTAATCAACAATTTTTTGGAATATATTCAAATTTAAATAAGATAGTTGTCAATTCTGAAAATGATAATTTTGGTACATTCATTGAAGAAAACGATCAAAAACATAATAAAAATAATTTATTTCATTATGAATATCAACCAGTAAATTATTCTAAACAATTATCAACAACCGATAATAATTTACAAGCTAATAATATTAATAATGAAACATCATCGATAATAAATAGTTTGAAATATATTCAAGAGATATCAATTGGTAAATTCATTGGAAATTTTATGAATTACATTTGGCATGACACCAATTGTTTATCATTTCTTTTAATTGGGATATTATTAATAAGTATATTTTTTGCACATCACGCTGATTTAAGACCACAAATGGTTGGTGCACGAATGCGAATTGCATGTAGTTCATTGATATATCGAAAGGTTAGTATATATAGTAGTAGTTTAAAATTCTAAATTGATTTTGAAATAGATTTATTTAACTGTCGACATTTTTTTACAGACATTACGTTTGAATAAAAAAAATGCTGGTAAAATTGGAACGGGCTATTTAATAAATTTACTATCGAATGATGTTAGCCGTTTAGATAATGGATTTATTTTTGTTAATTATATATGGATTCTACCATTGCAAGTATAATAAATTAATTGCTATATAATTGCTATATATTGAATATATTAAATAATAATTATACTATTTCATATATATGTACTAATATGTGTGCATACTAACTAATATTTTATTAAAATTAATATTATTTATTTTTTTTGTATTTATTATTCTTTGTTTATAGTCATTATTAATATGTTATTTTATATGGCAAGAAATTGGTATTGCATCAATTATTGGGGTTTCAACATTATTAATCCAAACAATACCATTACAAACGGGCTTAAGTAAATGGTCGGCCAAAAAACGTTTAAAAGTCGCACAAAAAACAGATACACGTGTTGGTTTAATGAATGAAATAATTCAAGGAATTCAGGTATCTCTCTTTTATTTTTAATTTTAAATTGGTTTATAAGTAATAATAATTAAAAAATTAAAATTATTAAAAAATTAAAATTATTTAAAAAACCTTTAATTACTAAAAAAACGATAATATTAATATTATACAGGTAATTAAAATGTATGCATGGGAAAAACCATTTAATAAATTAGTATCAAACATTAGACAACGTGAAATTGATCAAATACGCATTGCTGCTTATATTAAAGGAATTAATTTTAGGTATACGATTGCAATAATAATTTAAGGTAAAAACTAATTATTTTTTTATACATCCCTACATGCAAATAAAAAAAAACCATTGATGTATAGCGTACGAATTTTAACAGAACGTGCAACTTTAATTGTAACAATATTAGCGATAATTCTACTGGAAAAAAATATCAGCGCCGATATTGTATTTTCAATAATACAATTTTTTAATTGTTTACAGGTAAAATCAAATTTGGATATAATCATATTGCAATTTTATTTTAAAATATATATAATAATGTTTAAACGTCTCCTGGCATACAGTTAACAGCCAGTACATTTTATCCACTGGCATTATCGTACGGGGCTGAGGCATTTGTGGCAATTAATCGAATTCAAGAATATTTGGTAATGGATGAAAATGATGAAAGTGAACAACATATTAATAATTTTTATAAAAAGAATAATATTTTAAAATCTACAACAACATCAAAAGATGGTAAAGAAACATTAACAAAATTTAAAATGAATACTTCAACACCAAAATTGAATAACGAATTAAATTGTAATTTAATTTCTATATATTTATTGCATGCTATAAACATAATCAAATGAGTTGAAGATCAATTATTGCTTAATTTTTTCCCATTCATTTATCCAAATTATATAGATAATTCAATTGAAATAAAAAATGTGTCGGCTAGTTGGATAAAAACTAAAAATAATCAATCAATGTATGAAACGATTCATGATTTAACGTTGAACATCAAACGAGGACAATTATGTGTTATTATTGGTCCAGTCGGTGCCGGCAAAGTAAATATTTTTAAATTATAAAATATCGATTGAAAATGATTGAAAAAAAATTTTTTTTTCTTTATACACGCAAATAGAGTTCCTTATTACATTTATTATTAAGAGAATTACCGATGTCGATGGGTATAATGAATATTAATGATAATATTTCGTATGCTAGTCAAGAACCATGGTTATTTTCGGGTACAATAAGAAATAATATTTTATTTGGACAATCTTATGATGAAAATCGTTATAAAGAGGTATATTTCTAAACATATATTTACGTGTAATTGTTTTTAAATGTATTTATTTTTTTATAATTCATTACAATCATATAAAGGTGATTAAATGCTGTGCATTAAATACTGATTTTCAACAATTTCCGTACGGAGATCAAACAATTGTTGGTGAAAGAGGTACAACATTATCGGGTGGACAACGTGCTAGAATAAGGTTAATATTATATATTATTCTTTTGATAATATTTAAATAATTTTTAATCATTTTTATTTTATTGTTTTATTTTTTAATTATTTTAGTTTAGCTCGAGCTATTTATAAAACAGCACAAATATATTTATTAGATGATCCTTTGAGTGCTGTTGATCCACATATTAGTAAATTTCTATTTGAAAATGTGATTGGATCAAAGGGATATCTATCGACACGATTAAAAAATACAACAAGATTATTGGTGACACATCAAATAAATTATTTAATTGATGCCGATTTAATTGTTATAATCAAAAATGGAGAAATTTTCCGACAGGGTACATATACGGATGTTGTTAATAGCGAAATAAATTTAAGCAATACAATTTTGAATGCAAATAATTCGGTATTGATAGGCAATAGTAAACAAACCGTAAATCAATTAACAACAAATTTATTTGAATCCAGTAATAGTTTTAATGAGAAAACATTAAGTGAAAAATGTAACGTATCTATGCGTTCGACACATTCATTAAAAATGACCGATCAATTAAATGATTTACATATTAGTAATAATAATTTGGACAATTATATGCATAGCAGTACAAATAGCATAATAATGAATAATAAATATAATCATAATATTGACGATTATAATAAGAAAAATATTGATGACGATGAATTGGGAAAAAATAATTTACTAAATAATAATAATAGCAATAACGAAGAATTACAAATTGAAGGAATTGTATCATTTAAAATATGGAAAAAATATTTTCAATTTGGTGGAAAATGGTCAATAATAATAACGATGCTAATAATGTTAATCATATCACAAATTTTAATAAGTAGTTCAGATTATTTTATAAAATATTGGACACAATTGGAATATCAACGTTATGAAAATGCACATAATAATGCAACCACAAATGGAACAATGCCAAAACGTATACGATATACAACATCTGAATGTCTTACCATTTACAGTGAACTTATTTTTGTTGTCATTATGGTATTGAAACATTTATTTGATTTCTATTAAAATTTCATATATAACGCTTTAAAAAAAACTAACAATTCCTTATTTTATTAATGTTATGAATGGTTTTAACGTAATTTTACCACAATATTTTAGATATTTTCTTTTATCCTTAATCCTAATACCATTATTGCGTTTGTGATATAGTTATTCGTTTATTTTGTAATTTAATGTTCATACAGTTATATCAGTAAAATTTTTCTATTATAGTAGATATGTAATTATTTGAATATTCTTTTTCCAGACATGCCTCATTCGATTCTATCTATTTTTAAATATATGCATGAAATCATCAAAATCATTACATAATCAAATGTTTGGAAATTTATTAAGTGCACCAATGAGATTTTTTAATAAAAACCCATTAGGATGTATATTAAATCGTTTTTCAAAGGATATGGGTGCAATTGATGAAGTATTACCACATTCATTATTGGATGCAATTGAAGTAAATCAATATTATATTTAATAATCAAAACAAAAATCATACAATTTATTAATTTTTATTTTGGTAAATCTTTCTACAGATATTTTTCCTAATGTTTGGTATATTTTTTATGATTGGTTTAATGAATCCAATTTTAATTGTTGTTGTAGTAATAGTAATGGCACTTTTTACAATAATATTAAAAACCTATTTAAAACCATCACAAGATTTGAACCGTCTTGAGGGAATCAGTAAGTAATTAAATATAAATACACATTTGTATAACATATAACATTAACAATCAATAAAAACTTACAAATTTAGCAAAAAGTCCAGTATTTTCACATTTATCATCGACAATAAATGGTTTGTCAACAATACATGCATTCAATTTGGAAGAGAATTTAACAAGAGAATTTGATAGTTTACAAGATGTTCATAGTTCGGTTTGGCAATTGATGATATCGTTAAGTACATCATTGGGATTACTATTAGATTTTATTAGTATTATATTTGTGGCTTGTGTAACATTGAGTTTTTCATTTTTTGATAAAAGTAAGTGTATCGTTTTTTTTGTTGTAATAATTGAATTAAAATTTGTTTATATTTGCATTTCAATTGTTTTAAATATTCAGATCCATTTAGCGGTAATGTTGGTTTAGCCATTACACAAGCCCTATCGTTAACTGGATTTGTACAATTTGGTTTAAGGAAAATTAGTCGAGCAATGTTACAAATGACAAATGTTGAACGTGTTTTACAATATACAACTCTTGAAAAGGTAATTAATTAAAAATATTTTTTTTTTAAATATACATATTTGAAAATGAAAAAAAAAAAACATATTTTAAAATATATAGGAAGAAAGTGGTGATTTTATTGAGAATGCAATGTCCGATGATTGGCCAAACAATGGTAAAATTGAATTCAAAAATATGTCATTGTATTATGGTGAAGCAAATGAATCGAAAATATTAAGAAATTTATTCATAACAATTGAACCGAATTGGTTGGTCGGTATTATTGGACGTACCGGTGCCGGTAAATCATCGTTGATCAATGCCCTATTTCGTTTATCGTCCATCGATGGTGAAATACTCATTGACAATATTGATACAAGTTCAATTTCATTGAAATTATTACGAACGAAAATTTCCATTATACCACAAATTCCAGTATTGTTTTCAGCCACCTTACGTTATAATTTAGATCCATTTAATTTGTATAGTGATGATTTGTTATGGCGTGCATTAGAAGACGTAAATTATTATTATTTTGCTGATTATTATAGATAGTAATATCAATTCAATATAATTTAAATTACAAATTTTTTCGTTTTGTATATAGGTTGAACTGAAAAATTCAATAATATCACTTGATTGTATGGTCACCGAAGGTGGTAACAATTTTAGTGTGGGTCAACGTCAATTGATTTGTTTGGCACGGGCTATATTACGTAATAATAAAATTTTAATATTAGATGAGGCAACGGCCAATTGTGATCCACAAACGGATGCATTTATACAACATACAATACGACGAAAATTTACACAATGTACAATTTTAATGATTGCCCATCGTTTGCACACCGTTATGGATGCCGATCGTATTATTGTTATGGACAATGGCCAAGTTATGGAATTTGATATACCACATTTATTATTACAAAAAGATGATAGTTTATTAAAAAGTATGCTCAGTGCTATTGAACCAAATGAAGCGAGTTTTCTACGAAAAGTTGCTTATAGGAAATATTCAAAATTGATTGGGGATGATACATTGTGATTTCAATAATATCTATTGGTTTTTTTTTATTTATTTGTATATAAAAAAAACAATGAATGTGTTACACAGTCGAAATATAGAAGCACGTTAAATTGTTTAAAAATAATTATTCTGTTCTAAAAAATTTTGTATTATATTTATGTGTGTGAATGTACATTTATAAAAGAAAAACTATATATTTAAATAAAATAGGGAACTTTTTTCATTCAATTCAATTGCAAATAAAATAAATTTATATATATTCTCAATTATAGTTAAGTGTATGTCCTCCAAATAATAGCGAATCCTGAGTGCTATTTTATAATATTTAAATTATATAGTATTTGATTTATTTGTTTTTGGCTTATTATGGAAAATGCATATACAGCCAGAATTTAATTGAATGATATCAAATGTTGATATATGTATATCACTCAGGCTCACATAATAGCATTCAATAATATCTTTATAACTTGTGTGTGTGTGTATGATGTGTAGTATAATAACAAAAATGTAAAAAATTCTGTTCATCGGCGAAGGAGTTGATATACACTATATTGCGATGGATATTTGATGATTGATATTTATATATAGTTGATTATTATAATTGAAAGTTTATTTTAAATAAATATTTGCTATTATTATAAATAAAAAAACACACAATTTGTTTTTCTAATGTTTATACAGAAAAATCTTGTTCATATATTTTTAAGATTATCATATCTTTAAAAATTTATTTTTAGATTTGATCTATAATTAATTAGCAATATAGTTTTTTTTTGTATGAAATTGTTGAGCAAATATATACTAAAATAGTAAAATGTTTTATCTATAAATCTTTTGAATAAGTATAAAATGTATTAAAGTATAAGGATTTTAATTTAATAGAAAATTTTGTGCTTTTGTTGTCTAGGTCCAAGTTATATCGCAATAATATTGTATATATATGTAATATATATATATAAAATGTAAAAATATTCAAGAATTCAATTTGATTCCAATGTATGTGGGTAAAAACAATATAAATAATGATAATATAATAACTAAAACTGATTTTCTTTATCTCTGAGTAAGTATGTGAGTAATGTAAATAAGTACACATGCATTTTTCTTCTATATCATTATAATGTATTAGTATTATTATTGATAAGCGTATTTTTTATTAAACCATTTGATAAATATAATATTGTATTTATACATTTATAATAGTAAATAAAATCGCCGCATTTTTAAACAGTCATATACAAATATTGAAAGTAAATTTGGTTTAGTATATAAATTGATACAAATGGTATTGTATTATATTGTAGGTACATTAGACCAAACAAAAAAAAAATAGTGATAAAAATTAAATAATTTTTGTTGAGATTTTAAGACTATTTATAAAGCATTTCAGTGAAATAAAAAATGAATATTTATTAATTAATGCAATTCATTATTATTTACATTTAAAGAAGAAGAAGAAAAAAAAACAACTTTAATAAGACACATTCGCTTTTACATGTTTTATGTGTGATCAATTATTGTTTGAAAACCGACTGCAAGGTAGTTTATACAATTTAAAATGTGGTTTGTGTTGATTTTCCACAGCGATTAATTTGTTTATTTTTTCTTCTTAAAGTTTGAAAGTGTAATTAGTAATACAAGTAATACACTATATATTTTTCTTCAAAGATATAATTTTAGAATATTATAATAATATAAAAATTTATTATTTCGTATAGTTATATAAGTGAAAACATAAAATCTATAATAAATATTTATAGATTTAGAGTATATAATATGGATAATACAAAAAAATTATATAATAAAAATCCACGAAATGGTGTTAATATTATTTCACAAACATTTTTTTTATGGTTTTTTCCATTATTATGGAAAGGATTTCGTACGGGTTTAACAACCGATGATCTAACTGTTAGTTTGGATAAGGATTTATCTAAAGAATTAGGCGATAAATTGGAAAGGTATACTATTATTATTATTATTATTATTGGAACATTGTGATGTATAGTTGATAAAAAGGCCAACCTAAAATTCTTACAAAATTTTGAGGTCGGGGGCTTCAAATCAAATCTTGAAGATATAAAATATGTTTTGTATTTTTCGGTTATTTTCGAATCTGAATTTTCACATAGAGTTGCATATTTTCCCATGCGGTATGGCTAATAAAACCAACATCTTAAAAGCAACAAATTGTGAAACCAACAACAGAAGGCTCTTGTCGGATGTTAAAACGAATCGTTTGTTGTAAGCGAAAATCATATATATATATATTTATTTAAAATTGCAAGTAATTTAATATCTTTTTTATACTTGTTCAAACAAAAGATAAACGTATACATTTTATATCACTTTAAATGCATTAAATACATTTGTCATTTATTGTTGGTATACATTTAACAAATTATTAATATTTTGTTAAGATATATGCATTTATAAACGAGTATACTGCGGTCTAAATGTATTGGATAAATAGCAATGTATAGCATTTAAAACACATTTAAAATTTATTTAGAAACAATTTAAATCTAATAATACATTGTCATTAATTAATTAGATTACAAATTAATATTATATATTTGAAATTCTTTTTAATTTTTATCTATCATAGTAATACTATTGCAATTTTTCCACGATAGCTATTAAATAAATAAAAGATTTATTATATTATATTAATATTATGAGTGATTAAAGTTTTTCCGTGATGGTTTATGAACATTTTCCATTTTCAATATAATTATTTTTGACTTATTTTTATCTTAAATGAATGTCAATATAACAGTAAGTGAATTTATATAATATATATAGTTGTTGTTGATAAAGTTTAATTAAGACATTATCCCGACATTTAAAACGATATATACACAAAAATTCCTTCAAAATCTAACCTTGGTTTTAATCATTATAAAAATTTAGGTTAAACGAAAAAAAAAGAAAAAATCTTAATCTGACAGATTAAAATTATAATTTGGAATTTTTCTGTTTCATTAAAAATTTATAGACAATGGCGAAGGATTTTAGAAAAATCGGGAACGAAGAAACGTGATAAAACAATGTTAAGAAAAGCAATATTTTTAACATTTTATAAATCAATTATAATCGATGGATTATTAGTTTTTCTAATAGTTTTGATAAGGTATGCGAAAAAAACGAAAACATTTACATAAAAGTTTTAATTAAAATGCAGTTTTTTTTATTTAAAAACAAAACAAAAAAAAAGGATATTTTCAACTGTTGTATTTACTCAATTATTATTAAATTATCAATCGCCATTATTATTAGAACTGAATTTCAATACCACAAATTCAACTAATTCAAATATAACACAAATTACGGATGACCAATTTCTGGTTCAAAGACCAGCATCAAAATTTGCGTTATACTTTCAGCATATTTGGAATGATAAATTATATCTTTCGGGTATTTTTATAGCATTATTATTTTGTTATTCAATAGCCTTTCAACATGTTGATTTACGACAACGTATGGTTGGTGCCCGAATACGAATTGCATGTTGTTCGTTAATTTATCGAAAAGTTAATACATTTTGATTTACTCTTATTATATATTTTCGATTATATTATATTTTAATTGATGGGTTAATTTTAAATTATTACAGACTTTACGATTATCTACAAAATCAACAACAGGTTCAGATGGTGATACGGGAAATTTAATAAATCTTCTTTCGAATGATGTTAATCGGTTAGACATCGGATTAATATACATTCATTATATTTGGATAGTACCGATTGTTGTAAATATGATATTTTATAGATTTTTTTTTAAAATATTTATACTCGTATATATAAATATATATATAAAATAACTTCATTAACCTGCGTCTTTGTTATTCGGAATCATATATATTATATATATATATATGAGTGTAGTCAATATTAATTAGTTATATTCTATGGGAACTTATTGGTGTTGCGGTATTAACCGGTGTTGTTACACTGATGTTACTTACTTTACCGATACAATCGATTATAACTCGAATGTCAGCCAAATTACGTGGTAAAATTGCAGAACGAAGTAGTAAACGAATTGGTTTAATAAATGAAATTATTCAAGGAATACAAGTGATAAAAATGTATGCATGGGAAAATTCATTTATACAATTGGTAAATCGTTTGCGTAAAAATGAATTGAAATTTGTACGTTCAGTGTCATTTATTCGGGGAATCATTGCAGCGTATGTATGAAAATTATTTAATAAATCAATAATACAAATCCGTAAAATAATTATATAAATATAAATCATTTTCAGGGGGGTAATATTTTCGGGACGTGTAGCTCTATTTTCCACAATCATAACAATGGTTTTCTTTAATATCAATTTAAGTGGTCATACTGTTTTTAGTGCTGCACAACATTTATATTACTTACAAGTATAGTATATAAAGAATAATAAAATTATTGTAAAACCAACATTTATTATCACGATTGTTTTCAGACACTTGCAAATACATTTTTCACATTAGGATTACTATTTCGTGCTGAAGCATTAATTGCAATTGATCGTATACAACAATTTTTATTGCTAGAAGAAAGTAAAAATCGTGAAAATACTGCAGGATACACACAAATTCAATTATATGCATCGTTGAATATGAATTTATTAAATTGTATTTATATAATTAAAATTTTTATTCATAAATTATTTTATTAATTTTTTTCTTATCAATATATTTAATTGTATATAGTAAATTCAATTGAAATTATGAATGTAACAGCCGGATGGAATTCATCATCATCATCGGATAATGATAGCAAAGATTTTATGTTAAAAACTATTTTATTAAATATCAAAGCTGGACAATTATGTGCCATTGTTGGTCCAGTAGGAAGCGGAAAGGTAAAGAATCATTGTATTAACTCAATTCATTCAATTATTTAATACTTAAAAAAAAAATATTCTTTCAGACATCATTATTAAATTTATTATTAGGTGAATTACATATCATCACCGGAAATTGTTTAGTTAAAGGTACCATTTCGTATGCAAACCAAGAACCTTGGTTATTTTGTGATACTATTAAAAATAATATTTTATTCGGTGAAACCTTTGAACAACAGAGATATAATGAGGTGATAATTTATTTGTGGTACATTTAAACGAGTTTATTCATATACAAAATAATATATTTATAGGTTATTGAATATTGTGATCTGAATAAAGATATTCAACAATTTCCATTTGGAGATGGTACGATTGTGGGTGAAAAGGGAATAAGCTTATCGGGTGGACAGCGTTCACGAATAAAGTTTGAAAATATTAGTTTTGGTTTTTTACATATTAAAATTAATTAAAAATAAATTATAAATTTTTCTATATAGTTTAGCAAGAGCAATTTATAAAACTGCCGATATCTATTTATTTGATGATCCATTAAGTGCTGTTGATGTTCATGTTGGTAAAATTTTATTTAATAAAATTATCGAAACAAATGGATTTTTAACGAAAAAAGATGGACAACAATCAACAAGAATATTGGTAACACATCAAGTACATTTTTTAAAATCGGCAGACGTTATTGTCGTTATCGATAATGGTAAAATTATTCAAATGGGTAAATATTCAGAAATATCATGGGATAGTCAAGATGAATTTAAACAAATCGTTCAAACAAATATCAACTACGATGACATTCAATCGAATGTTGCTGATATGATGATAAGTGAACCGGAAACAAATGATAATGATGAAACAATTTCTTTATTAAATGTAAAATTTAATAAACAAAACGAATCAATAAATGGGATAAATATAAAAAGCGATAATAAAATACAAAGAGTTAATGACAACCGAGAAAAATTAATACAGGGAAATGTTTCACTTAATGTATGGAAAGAATATTTTCGTGCTGGTGCCAATATTCGAGTATTATTTGTGCTAATAATATTGATAATATTTACGCAATTTCTCATAAGTGTTACGGATTATTTTTTAAGCTATTGGACAAGTCAAGAATACTTGAGACAACAATCCGATAACCTGGTATCATATGAAAAATATGAATATGCTTATATTTTCGGTATATTAATTTTAGCTGTAATAATTGTAAGTATATTTATTAAACAACAAAATCTATGGTAAATCTTTATAATAACTTTTGTAAATCTTATACCATTCATAGACAACGTTAGTGAGAGCCTTTCTTTTTTATACGATTTTAATCCATTCAGCAGAAAATCTACATAAGAATATGATTACAAAATTATTAAATACACATATGCAATTTTTCAATATAAATCCATTAGGTCGCATTTTAAATCGTTTTTCAAAAGATATTGGTGTTATTGATGAAATTATACCGAGAATGCTATTTGATACACTACAAGTAAGATTTTATAATGACACATATTTTGAAAAAAAATTTTTGTTTTTAATTTTTGCACTTTCATATATCCATATATAGATACTTTTTGTTACGCTTGGTGTTTTAATAATAGTCATATGGTTAAATACATTCATAATTCTAATATTAATAATTATAATAATCATTTATATTGGGATATTTAGATTAATTTTAAAACCATCACAGGATTTAAAACGATTAGAAGGAATAAGTAAGTAAAAATAAAAATGTATCCAAAAGAATTATTATTATTGAATTTATTTTTTTTAGACAAAAGTTTAGTTTTCTCTTATCTAACAACAACTTTTTCGGGTCTAATAACAATTCGTGCATCGGGAATCCAATCAAAATTAATTGAAGAATTTGATAATATACAAAATATACATAGTGCCAGTTGGCAATTAGCATGTACATCCGTTACATGTTTAGGTGTTTGTCTGGACTTTTTAATGCAAACATTTATAGCCGCTGTTACATTTAGTTTTGTATTTATGGATGATAGTAAGTATATATTTATAGAAGAATTTTGATCAATGTAAAATATATATTTTTGACAATTATAATTTCATTTATTTCTTGTATAGCATATAGTGGTAACGTTGGATTAGCGATAACTCAAACTGTATTATTATTGGGAGCCGTCCAATATGGATTTAAATTAATAGCCGATGTAACTCAACAAATGATAAGTACTGAACGAATTCTAGAGTATACAAATATTGAACAGGTTTCTTGTATATTTTTTATCTATCTATCGTTCCCCCATTCATACGAATAGTTTAATAACGAATTCTAATTAGCATGCATATTCTTATATATTATTAAGGAAAATAGTATTGTGAAAAAGCCTGCATTACAATGGCCCGAAAATGGAAAAATTGAATTCAAAAACGTGTCCATAAAATATGATGAAAATAAACCGGTTATTTTAAAACATATTCAATTTGAAGTTCAACCAATGTGGACCGTTGGTATTGTTGGACGAACAGGCGCAGGAAAATCATCAATAATAAATGCATTACTTCGATTGACCAAATTTAGTGAGGGTGTCATTTTAATTGATGGCATTGATATTGCCACTATATCTTTGGAATCGCTACGTTCGAAAATCTCTATAATACCACAAGATCCATTTTTGTTTTCTGCTACCATTCGATTTAATTTAGATCCATTGAATACATATGATGATCATCAAATTTGGCAAGCATTAGAAAATGTATGTGTATTTCATTTTTCTTCGTATAAATTGTATATTTGAAATTGACTACAATATATACATAAATTAAATTATAAATTATTATGTAGGTTGAATTAAAAGAATCAATATCATCACTGGACAATTTGATAACAGAAGGAGGTAAAAATTTTAGCGTTGGACAACGTCAATTGATGTGTTTGGCACGAGCATTATTACGACAAAATAAAATTTTAATATTAGATGAGGCAACGGCAAATGTTGATCCACAAACAGATGCGTTAATACAACAAACAATACGAACAAAATTTTCACAATGTACAATTTTCATGATTGCTCATCGTTTACATACGGTCAGCGATGCCGATCGAATAATTGTTATGGATAACGGTGAAGTGAAAGAATATGATATTCCATATTTACTATTACAAGATAAACGTAGTTTATTGTGGGAAATGGTAAATGCTACTGGTGCACAAGAAACTGATAATCTTAATCGAATTGCTTATGAAAAATATAAACTATTACAGATGATTTAACACAAATTTGATGTTTATTTAGCCATTTATGCACATGTTTATTTTAATGATTTATATATCTAATAAACAAATACATTTCAAACAGATTTTCTTTTTTTTTTATGACACTTTTATACAGAGTGCACGAAAACGGGTACCAACTGGTTATATTCCACATGAATTGATTCTAAGTCACTTTATTTTCTATTAAAACATTTGGATTATGATAATTTATTGTTAATGTAAATTGAAATTTCTTAAACACGCTCCGTTTTTTTTATCTTCTACGACACATATTATTAAAAAATAAACGATAAATTAATAGGCTACAATATTTCAGTTAGTTATATTTCTATTTGCATTTCAATTAAAGAGCATTATTTTCTTGGAGGACTACCTAAAATTTAGGTAGAGGACATATCTATAGGAATTAGCGATGTGACTACAAAATAAAAAATTTAAAATTCATCATATAGAATCTTCACCCATGAATGGTATCGTTTAGCGCACTCTGTATATAAACGTATATCTTTATCAAATCTACATATACAATTTAGTAATAAATTTAAGTTATTCAAAAATTAGATTAGGTAGAAAATATAAATATAATATACAAAATAAGCGTTAAGTATATATGCATATTAATAGAACGTTATCTAATCATATATAATTATATATAGTTTATGCGTTTATATTGTATTTATTTGGTAAAAAAACAAATAGACAAAATTGTGGGATGTCGGATCAAATTGAGGTATATTATTTCAGAATTATATCATCTGAATACAATACAATATGTATATTAATTTTATACATGAATATGAAAATATTATAGAATATTAATTAATATTGTTCGTGTACATTATCTCCTATTGTGTGCATAAAAGAAAATACATATAATAAATATATAAATAAAATTGAAATAATTTATCATCATTGTTTTTTTTTATTTTTTAACTTCAGCAATTCTATATATATTTTATATTTTTCTATATATATACTTACGATTATAAGTATATATATGATTTTATTTGTGTTAATTTAGTTTAGTTTTGTATCGCGTATAAAACAACAAGTGTTTATATTTTATTATATATTCCATATGTTTGGATATAAAATTTAAAATAGTTAAATGTGTAATATTACTATCAAAAATTGTATAGTCATCGCGCGATCGTGTTCATAATAAAAGTATAAATATATACGTTATAAAAAATAAAGATTATAGTGCACGATCAATTCAAAAATATATGGATAATTCAGCGAAACCCAAAAGAGATCATCCACGAACAGGAGCAAATATTATATCGCAATTATTTTTTTTTTGGTATACACCAGTATTATGGAAAGGATGTCAAAAAGGATTAAATGCAAATGATGATTTAATAAATTGTTTACAAGAAGATTTATCGCATGAATTAGGTGATAAATTAGAATGGTATATTTTATATTATTTTGGTTTATATAAAATAAGGTTTATTTAAATTAATTGTAAAAATAAAAAAAAAAATATATGATGTGTTTAATTTATTAATTTATTAAAATGTTCATATATTTACATATAATGTTTAAAGTTGAAGGTGCTTAAACTCATTTGATAAATAATTACTGATATCATTTAAGGTGAAGTTCACAAAGTATGATTTCAGAAAGATAAGTAGTAATTTTTATTTCGAAATTTAAGAGTATTTAAAATTTTTATATAATTGAGATTCACTTTATGATTTATGCTAGGACAATGTGCAACCCACTAAGGTATGCGTTTAAGAGATGTTCAGATTTTATGTAAAAAATATACATTCGCTTAAATTGAATATTATAAAATTTTAATAACACCAAATCCAAGTCAAAATAACAATTTTTAAATTACTTTGAATTCCGTATATTTGCGGCAAAGAAATTCTTTATGTGCTTTGTCTATATATGATTATTAAAGTTATAAAAACTGCATATATAGATACAGATTGAGCACAATTGCACATATATATTTTATATATTTTTTTTGCAATGCTCTAAAAAGACAAAAAGTCATTAAATAGATTAGACGAGTAATCTCACATATCATATGTTTTTAATATAGAAAAAAACAACTAATAAAATAGCACAATTTAGATTACAAAAATGTTATCGTATTTAATGCAATTTCGATTAGATTATTTCAATTTAAAATAATTTTGTTTTTTTTTTTTTTAATTTGCAATCAATATTTATACAGTGAATGGAAGAAACAGCTTGGTAAATCGAAAAAATCGAATATACCAAAAAATCTATTTCGTCGGACATTATTTAATGTATTTTTTCCCTCAATAATTCTTGATGGTGCTTTAACATTTATTTATGTTTTGATAAGGTATACTATTTTTTATTTAAAAATAAAGCAGCATATATGAATTTTAAATCTGATATGATTATTATTGGACAATTAATTGCAATTGATATTTTTTTGAAAACATACTTGTGTATATACAGAACATTAACACCATTTGTATTAGGTAAATTATTAAATCAATATCAACATGTGATAACTATAATAGATGATACTCATAATTATACATCAATTATTATTAATAATGTATCGATAAGTGATACGGTCGAAAATCATAATGGTTCAATAGCGACAATATTAAATAGTATTACTGCAGATGATAATAATACTAATAATAGTCTGAATAATAGATTAGATATAGATCATTATTTATGGAACGATGATAGATTTCAATTATCACTATTGTTAATCATGATGTTATTAGGTGGTGCCTTTATTTATCATCATACGGAATTAAGACAACGTGCTGTTGGAGCCCGTTTAAGAATTGCATGCAGTTCGTTGATATATAGAAAAGTATTGATATGCTTTCTTATAGCCTAATGGAATTAGATTTTCCATGTATATAATTAATTTATGATATTGAATATAACAAAAATTATTCATTCATATAGATATTACGTTTATCTCGAAAAGCATGCAGTGAACAAGCGAATGTTGGTCATATAATTAATTTATTATCGAATGATGTTATCCGATTTGATTCTGGATTGGTGTTTGTCCATTATGCTTGGATATTACCCTTTCAGGTATTGCGACAAGTAACAAATTTAATGAATTTTCCATTTTTCCAAATCAAATTTTTTAGAATAGTTTTGTTTTTCACAAAAATTCCACATTCTACTGCTTATATTAAAAATAATAAGAGGTTACAAAAACTTATAAATCCTAAACATTTTAATAAATCATTTTTTTCATTTAATTTCAATTATTCATTTTCCACAGTCAATTTTAACATGTTATTTATTATATAATGATATTGGTATAGCGGCTATTGTGGGTGTTATATTTTTATTGATACAAACTGTTCCAGTACAACCGCGAATCAGTCGAATTGTATCGGTGTTACGTGGTAAAATAGCACAAAGAACTGGTAAACGTATTGCCCTTATGAATGAAATAATTCGAGGTATTCAGGTATTTTTTTATAAAAAGATATGTTTTTAATTAGAAAAACCTCGTAAAGTTAAAAAATAAAAATTCAAACAAAATAAAAAACAGGTAATAAAAATGTATGCATGGGAAAAATCATTTACAATTTTAATTGATAAAATTCGACAACGTGAAATGAAACAAATACGATATCATTTTATTGTTTGCGGAATAAATTCAGTGTAATTAATTATTATTTTTATCGATTCATTTGAATATACATAATACAGATTAAATTGATTTTTTTTTATATTTTCAATAATTTCTATATAGAACAAAAATATTTGTAGCACGTTTAACTTTATTCGTAACAATTTTAACAATTATTTTACTTGGTCATCAATTAAATGCTCAAATTGTATTTTCAATGATACAGTATTTTAACTATTTACAAGTAATAATTTGATTTTTTTAGTATATTTAGAGATATTTTAAATTAAAATGGATTACAAAATAAATTTTATAATTTTCACAGTTATTTTCAACAATATTTTTTAGGATAGCCTTATTGTTTGGTGCCCAAGCATTAGTTTCAATTGATCGTATACAAGAATTTTTAGAATGTGATGAAAAAGAAGAACAAGCTCAAGGATATACAAAAATTAAATTAAATCCATTAACATATGGATTCAATTTGGATAATTGTAATATATAGAATTTAGGATTATTATGATTTTTTTGCATAAAACATTTTTTAATATATTTTAATTATGCACAAAGCATTACACTCTATTGAGATCATAAATGTATCAGCAAATTGGGGTTCCAGTGATAAATTAACATTAGCTAATATATCGATGAATATAAAAATTGGTCAATTTTGTGCTGTTGTTGGACCAGTGGGAAGCGGAAAGGTATGTTTACACCTAATAGATATGGGTTATTGTGTTTATTTATAATTGCACTATTGATTGCGAATGATTATAATAATTGCATCTATATATATTTAAAAAATAAAAACAAAACAAGACTTCATTATTAAATCTACTATTGGGTGAATTGCCAATCATCACCGGTAATTGTGTGATAAAAGGTGATATATCTTATGCAAGCCAAGAACCATGGCTATTCTCTGATACAATTAAACGTAATATATTATTTGGTGAGCCATACAATGAAGATCGTTATAACGAGGTGGGTGTTTTATTTTGATTTATATATTCACAAAAAAAAAACAAACAAAATCACTATTCAATTTAATATTTATATAGGTTATTGAATGTTGTGCACTTCTAAATGATTTGAAACAAATGCATGCGGGTGACGAAACGATTAT
Organism: Dilophus febrilis; assembly: GCA_958336335.1. Taxonomy (NCBI): domain Eukaryota; kingdom Metazoa; phylum Arthropoda; class Insecta; order Diptera; family Bibionidae; genus Dilophus; species Dilophus febrilis. The sequence continues at coordinate 15,586,802 of OY284470.1, read as the reverse complement.
CGGAGATCGTGGAATAATGTTATCTGGTGGACAACGTGCAAGGATAAAGTAATTTATTTCAAAATTGTATACTTGATGATAAATGTTTACCATTTTTTTGTTTGGTTATTATATTCAATTATAGTTTGGCAAGAGCTATCTATAAATCGGCTAATATTTATTTATTGGATGATCCATTAAGTGCTGTTGATGTTCATGTTGGTAAAATTTTATTTCAAAAAATTATTGGACCAAATGGATTTCTTGTGAATAGAGAAAATAATGCAACAAGAATATTAGTAACACATCAAATCCATTTTATACAATCGGCTGATGTGATTGTAGCCATTGACAATGGTCAAATTATGCATATTGGATCCTATTCAGATTTATTAAAATATAATATTGATTTAATAATTGGTTCGAATGACAATGTAAATGAAGAAACGATACCACCATCAATAGGTTTTCGTACAGATCTAGATGAATCTCCTATTATTGTCGCCGAAAAATCTCAATCGAATAATAAAATCAATCGAGAAACTACACCGTTTTTAAGTGATGTTGATCAAACAATAGATGAACAAAATGTTAAAGAAAATTACTTTGATGAAATTCAGGGGAGAAAACAAAATTCATTGAATACTTGGAAACGCTATTTTCAAGCAACCGGAAGTATTTCAACATTAATTATGTTATTGCTATTGATTATGTTAACACAAATCATTATAAGTGGTTCGGATTATTTTATAAACTATTGGACACGCCGTGAATATCTAAGACAACATTTTATCAATAATATTTTAACATTGACAACATATGAATATCTATCAATTTACGGTGTATTGATGTTAATAATTATTTTGGTAAGATTTTGTTATTTTTGTTTTCTTTTTTTTTAAATTAAAAATCAAAACAATAATTTTAAATCAATAATAACATTTAATATAAAAAACAAATTATACAGTTAGCAATTACCAGAGTTATTGTATTTACAAATTATCTATTAAGAGCATCGAATAATTTACATAATCAAATGTTTAGTATGATATTAAAAGCACCAATGTATTTTTTTGATCATAATTCAATTGGCAGTATTATCAATCGTTTTTCAAAAGATATTGGAGCCGTTGACGAAGTTGTACCACACGTAATGTTTGAGTCATTACAGGTAATTTTTTTTTTTGCAATATTGGTTAAAAAATTGTAATTTATTATTTTACATTTTATGTATCTGTATAGGCGGTTTCATTGGTAATCGGTGTGGTTATTTTAATTGTTATTGTTAATCCAATGATGATTGTAACTTTAATGATTGCCATTATTTGTTTTATATTAATTTTAAAATTTCATTTAAAATCATCACAAGATTTAAAACGTTTAGAAGGTATTTGTAAAAGTCCAGTATTTTCTTATATTACAACAACTTATAATGGATTGTCGACGATACGTGCACGTACCATTCAATGGAAAATTATTCAAGAATTTGATAGTCTACAAAATGTACATAGTGGTATATGGCATTTAAATATTATATCTTATACGTACTTAGGTATGTGCTTGGATATTATTAGTGCAATATTTACAGCATGTGTTATATTGAGTTTTTTAAATATAACTCAAGGTAAGTATATTTATATGTTGAAGATTCCAAAAAAATACCTATTGTGGTAACTTTAGAGATATATTTGACTAATTAATGTAAAACTGTTTTTTTGTTTTTGGGTTAAAGAAAGCTATAGTGGAAATGTTGGATTGGCCATAACCCAATCGTTAACATTAACCGGTAACGTACAATATGGTTTTAAACAAGTTGCAGAAATAATTCAACAAATGATAAGTACCGAAAGGGTTTTAGAATATACAAATCTTGAAAAGGTTTTTTTTTTCTTTATATACTTTTTATTCTGTAACTCAAATCTTAACGCATTGATATTATATCGGCATACAGGAAAAAAGCCCGGTAAAAATGGCACCATTACAATGGCCAACAAGTGGAAAAATTGAATTTAAAAATGTATCGATAAAATATGATAAAAATAGAAAAACAATATTGAAAAACTTTCAACTTAAAATTGAACCACGATGGAAAGTTGGTATTATTGGGCGAACAGGTGCTGGAAAATCATCAATAATAAATGCTTTATTTCGTTTGGCAAACGTAATTGATGGTGATATTTTAATTGATGGCATCAGTACGAGTAGTATTTCATTAGAATCGTTACGTTCGAATATTTCCGTAATACCACAAGATCCATTTTTATTTTCGGGAACCGTACGATACAATTTAGATTCGTTAGATGTATATGATGAACATCAATTATGGCAAGCTCTGGAAAATGTACGTTATCTTTTGTTATAGAAATTTCAGATCTTTGCCGATATATATACTAATTGAATTTTGATTTTCTATTTTCATTCAATTAAAAATTTAGGTTGGATTAAAAGAATCAATATTATCACTGGACAATAAGATAGTTGAAGGTGGTCAAAATTTTAGTGTAGGACAACGTCAATTGCTGTGTTTGGCACGAGCATTATTACGACAAAATAAAATCTTAATATTAGATGAGGCAACGGCAAATGTTGATCCACAAACGGATGCATTAATACAACAAACAATACGAACAAAATTTTCACAATGTACAATTTTAATGATTGCCCATCGTTTGCATACGGTCAGCGATGCCGATCGAATAATTGTTATGGATAACGGTGAAGTGAAAGAATATGATATTCCATATTTATTGATGACAGATAAAACTAGTAGATTATCACAAATGCTATTGGCAATGAACACCGAAGAATCTAAATGTCTACAAAATATTGCCCACACAAAATATATAAATATGAAAAATATTATGATCAACAAAAATTAAAGATTAAAGTTTACGCGTTTTTTATATTTTATATATATATGGTATAGTAGATAATGAATATACAAATCTCAAAATATGGTGTATTTATACAACAAAATATGTTTGTTGTTTATCGATTTATCACATCACATAATCCTTTTAGTTTAGATAATATAATAAATTATACATGTGTGTTTAAATAATACTATATATACATCAAATTATCAGTACTTTATTATTTAATTTTAAGTTAAATCTCTAAAAATACATGAAATACTTGAATCAATAAATACTAATATATATACTTATATGTCATGATGTTCTAAATAGATTCGAAACTGTTCATACAGAAAGTCAATAGAAATACATGATGTCCCCATGGTTCGATCATATTTTGTTTTCTCTTTAAAGGGCGATGGTTTTTATTTAAAATTAAAGTCGGTATCCACCCTATGCCGTATAGTTCATGGAATTAATTAAACATTAATCTCTATTAGAGTTATATTCTTGAGCTAGAACAATCAAGAATCTAACTACTATATAGTAAACAATTAACAATATCAATTTAACGTATAGTTCGGGACACGTTTAATTGAAATTTATATATACCGGTAAAAAGTGTAATATCAAATAAAAGGAATTAATTGTTTTGTATATAAAATATATAATACTATATCTAAATTCAATAATAAACTTATTATTCGATATGTCATGCCATTAAACAATTAATCTACAATACATTCTACAGTATTCAATTGTATATATATAATAAATGATGACCTAATTATTTATGCACTTGACTTATATCAGAAATTATATTTTCATAAAATGTCTTATATACATAGAAGATAAGATAAAATATAAAAGAAAATGAAAAGACATTTTTTAAGCTTTTTTTTTTTTTGGTTCGGTGTGCTTTTTTATTTTTTTTCAATCCTATATTTTGTTATATACCATATAAAAACTTCATTTTATATATATACGAAAATAATTTATATATGGTATACAAAACTAAAGTAGTTACGGTTAGTTCCAAAATAATTTAAATTTGTGATATTTATAGTGTTTATGGGTGAGAACGAATTTGGACATCATCTTTGGACTTTTATTTAAGAAAATTTTATGTTTATTTAAATGTCATTAGAAAGGCAATTAATTGATTTTTCGATCAAAATTCAAAGGTTAAATTATATTATCACGAAGGGTGTTTTATAATAATTTTATATAATTAACAATTTGGTAACTTTTGTTTTTCGTCGTCGTCACTGTCTATAATGTCTATATAATCATATGTACATATTCTGTTTCCAAGTAAACATTCCTATAGAGAGATTTTGGTCTGCATTTGAATAATACAATGGTTTTGAATAAATTCTTTGGAGAAACGGATAAACTAATGATTTTCAAAATTATTTTAATCTATATCGAAACTAAAAATGTGTTAATCGACAATGAAGCATACGTTTATTTTACAAACACATTTCTATAATAGATTTTTTTTTAAAATATCAATAGATTAATTTCAAATAAATGTTTCTGACTGGGTTTTCATTGAATTTTTCTATATATGATATATGTATGTATTTTACACATATAATTTATCAATATATAGTTTGTTAAATAAACATTTATAAATATAATTCAATAAAGAAAAAAAAAATAAATAAATAAAAAGTTATACACTTATTGAATTTAATATTTATTTATCAATATAAGTACACAATACATATATAGAGAATTTATTATACTTTATATATTTGCGGTAAGAAGCATATAAATTCGTATTTAGTTCCATTTTTTTAGTATTAACTTGTTCATTATTCGAAACACATCAGTATTTACTATTTTTTTATGAGTATCCACAAAAAAAAACATATATTTTATAATTATAAAAAATAACGCTAGTCAAAAAAATCTAAAGTGTATGTGTATAGTGCGATTTTCTGTTTATTTTGTTTGTTTTGAGACAAAAAAAAAACATTGAATATTTTATGCTGTTGTTAATTTTGTGAAATCAAATAGAAAAAGAAAAAAAAACACAATCTTCGATTTTTTTATGCGTACTTTATATTATACATGAAAAAATCTTGTATAGATATACTCATTTAGTTCTTCAATTTTGTTAAATATTTGTTAATATCAATTAAAAATGTGTGAATTGTTAAATATTTAATAATAAATAAAAAAAAAAGTTAAAAAAAAGAAAAAAACAGTAATAAATGTACAATTGCTTTCAAATTGTAATAATATTTTTTTAAAATTGAAATAAAAATTATAAATAATTGTGAATTATAGGCAAATTAAAAATAAAAGTGATTATAAAACTATAATAAATCGAAAAAATTGAATATTTTTCATTGTATTCCAAATGTACATTTTTTATAAATTTTTCTTTTAACACATTTTGTATTTATTTTGTTCAGTTTTCCAAATGTGCATTTATAATTTTATGTTATGTCAAAGAAATCTTAAAATAGATTACTATTTCTATATCAATATATGGTCGATATCGTTAGAATTTCCTACTAAAAACATTTTATTTGTAAAACGCTTTTTTGCTAGTCTATTATTGGTCAAGAAATGCTATCTTCAGTTTTATATCAATTTTCTTTTCATTTATATATTCAATAAAATTTCCATAAAAAGTTTTTAGACAGAATATTTTATAATATTATGTAAAATTAAAAAATGTTTTTTATAGTATTTTTTATTTCCAATTTGGGAAATATAAATGAATCAGAACAATTTTAAATGTAAATTAAGCCATAAATAATTTTCATGTATTTCATTTTCATTTATAAAACATAAACATTTAAATATAAAATAAATAAAATAGTTATTGTGTTAGTAAAAATATATAACTATAACTACACAAATATTGTATATAACATATATAAAAAAAAAACTAAAAATAAAAATTTATAAAACATAATATATAAAAATTAAAATAATAAAATATGTATATAAATAATTTATAATTATAAATTATGGGATACCGAAATTATAAATAAAATTAAATTAATTAAAACTACCCTAACAAGACCAATTATAATATATAACAACGATGATATTGTGGGCAGGGGGGGTTCTCAAGAATATCAGAGCTGTCGGATAGGAAAGAGTATTTGGCGCGTAGTCGGTCCGCTGAAGGACTAGAGGGCTTGACCCAAGTACTCCCTGGATAGGATTATAATTATAATGATAACTGGCGCCTAACTCAGATATAAAATGCTGATCGGCAAGACCCAATTAATTGCTCATTTTTTTTTTGTGAAACATGTAGGATAAAGTATTGTCAAGTAGTCAGTTCATTAAAAAGAAACGACCGCTTACAATTACTTTTTTTAAGGTTAAACATGGATTAAAAGGACACATGAGTTATAAAAAAATTATTTTCATATAATCAATATAATGTAAAGGGGTTAGTAACAATAATTAGATGGAATTCATGGTATAACTTTCTAATGTGTGCAAACAAAAGGAATAAATATTATTAGCAATTGGTAAATTTTATTTTCCCTTCACCATTTCAAATCATATATTAGTTAGGAAATTAGTAACATAATAAGCTGGTGGTTTTTAATACGATCTACCATGAATTCTAAAAAGGATTATATTTCCATAAAAGAAATTAATAAAATATAAAAACATTCATAATCAATTAGTAAAGGTTTTTAAATTAACATTTATCAAAATATTCAACAAAAAATTTAAATAGATTGCATTTTATCAAGAAAATGCAAGAGCATGAATAAAAAAAAATATTGATTTTCATATAGTGACGAAAAAAATAGATGTATATAAAGCAACAATGCTTTTTCATATTTAAATCCCGAAATTTATTGATAAAAAATAAATTAGATTTTCTATAATTAGTTCAAAACGAACATGAAATGAAAATAAAAATTGAATCAGGTCAGGTCATTAGAAATGGCATAAAATACTATTTAACTATATAAGTTTTTAATGAAAGGTATATATTTAATGTATATATATAATATTTAATATAAATATTGTTTATAAGATTTGAATGTTTAATTTTTGTATTTTCTTTTATAAAGAAATATAATCAAATCAAAGATAATTTTCTACTCACTCAATTGTTGGAATTTATTAAACGAAAAATTCGTAAAGCTGGCAGACAAAATCACACTAACCTAAAAGAAAAACAACAAGAAAAATGTATGTATTTAATAATTGATCTCATTGGAAATTTTATTATTAATGTACTTTCTTTTACAATAAAATTGTATTTACCTGTTTGGGCTTTTTGCAATGATAACAGCAAATATTCTGAAATTTTCCGTTAGATAAATTTTCCGAAAGTTGGGTCACCATTTCTTGAAAAATTCAGTGGTGCAATTCGCTATATAATAATAATAAAAAACACAAATTTAACTTTATTATAATAGAAATAATTGAAATTAAATTGTATTTCAAATAAATGTTTGCACAATAATTTAAAAACAAAAGAAGCAATTTAAAATACAATATACGGCTTTAAAATTAACACAATCTAAACATATATAAAGTCATTTTTAAGCACAGATTATCATTTTCCCATATTAATTTTCTAAAATTATTAAAATAATTTCCTATATATAAAAATTTTTTGAAATAAACTTGAGAAAATTAAATTTAATTAAACCGTCATTTGATAATACAATAGAAATTCTTTGTATGCTTATTTTTTTTTAAATAAAAAAAACATCCATTAAAATAAATCACAAAAACTAATTACGGATTGGAGGTATTCAAATAATGAATAAAAATATATGCATGTCAATTTGGTCTGAAAGATCTCGGGTCAAATTCTGAAGAATTTCATGAAGAACCTTATTATATTTTTCATTACTTTTTTTCTGATTACTTTCTGTTGATAAACAAAATTATTATTTTAATATTCCGTTAATGTATTAAAAAAAAAATTATTATAAAATATAATATATAAAAAAGTACGGTAAACGATTGTATTATATAACATCATATACCATAATATGTATAATGAAATGTAAGAAAATGATGATGAGTTGTTGGTTTCTGATATATGCGCTTATAGGAACTTTTACTATAGATGAAATGGTATCAATACATCAACAAATAGAAAAATTTTATAACTGGATATTATATCAGTGTTGTTTCAAAAGTAATTGCTATGCAAGATAAAATTCAAAATATCCATACAATTATAAATAAATTTCCATATGATCAAAGATTAAATTAACTTTTATTCAAACATAACATTTTTCCATACAAATTATTTGGCATATATTTCGAATTTAATGTGATCTCAAATCAAGTGTATGTATCTTAAGGTGAAAGTATGGTAGAATTGGTAACGAAGCCGTCGATTTCCATAGAAAATCTCATATGTAAAATTACATATGAGATTTGCTTTTTATTAGGGGTACATGGTTGTTCGAATGTTGGACAGTCGAAGATGAGACATACCATATTCTTTGCAAAGATGTTCCCCGAAGGTTTATATATATACGGACCACGCTGGCGTTTCTGCCAGCTGTGGTTTGTGTATATATATTCCCGCGTATCCTGTACGGGGGTACCCGCTATACATTCAAAAATAACTGTACATTTCTATCGTTGAAACTTACATAAGATAAAAAATATAAAAAGAAATTTCAATAAAAAAAAAATTGATATTTCGTAATATATATTTTTTTCTTTTTATCTTATGTAAGTTTCAACAATAGAACAAATTGTCTGGAGGAATTTGGTTAAAAAAACCTTTTATTTTATTATTTTATTAATAGGGAATAAAATGCAATCGATTTTCTTTATGAATATCGTTATTTATATTCTAAAAAATCGACTAGTTTTTCCCCTTTATAATATATCATTTGAATAAATTTTTTCCAGATGTAACTATTTAATGAATTTGTTTGCTGTTAAAACAGAAAAATTAAATATAAGTTCGATATTAATCGTTCAGATTTTATTATAAAAATGAGAATTAATATAAAAAATATTCCAAGCTCTATGTAGATAGATAAAATAATTTTAATTACGTTAACATGCAAAGACGTTTTTTTTGTCATCAAATGTATTATCATCCTAAAATGAGTAATGCCAAAAATACTATCACAATATATTATAAACTAAATGTATGTATGGAATAAAATAACAACTATAATGTATTTACAAAGATTCCAAAATTGATTGGAAAATTAAATTTCTAAATATATAGGATATATGAATAATAATGCTCATAGTAAAGATAAGCATGAATGTATTTTAGGTTAACCGCATCGAACGTTCAAATAATTAATTTTTTTATTTAAATCTATACTTTTTACAACTTAATCCATAACAATTAAAAATAGTACACACAAAAAATAATACGCAAAAAAGGAAAAAATGAAAAATAACAGCAATTTTTATAAAATACATTTGTTGATTGCATTTCATTATTTATTCTTTCAATACAACACACCAAAAACAGCAAAAATACAAAATATATGTAATTCTGATTATAATTCCAATACAAATTGAAATCGAAAATTAAACAAAAGTTATAATCTTTTTATGTTATATGAACATACATTTAAGGACAATCAATATCCTGTCTAATGATTTTAATCCGAAATAATGGATTCCTTAATTAATTTGTTTTAAAACAATCAAACGGCCGATAATAATAATATATGAACTGATGCACAAAAACACAATTTTTGCTTTATAAAATTAAAGAAGCAAAAATATTTAGAAAACAGCATAAGAATTTGTTCAAATTTTTTTTGCTTAATTATATTTAATAAGTATTATAATAAAACATTAGGAAACTTATTAAGAACACTTTAAATCACTTATTAAATTAGTAATTACAATTAAACTATAAAAAAAAAAAATAAACACAAACACTGCGTATATATAAAAACTAAATAACTAAATAATTGTTAAAACTGCGGTGATAACACACGAAAAAATATGCATCTAATGAAAAAACCATACATTTATTGATTATATTGTACATTATACAAACAATATTATTTTGATTGATGATGATATATAAAACTTGAATAAATCCACATAAAAAAAATAAATGTGTGTTTGATATTTTTTCAATCGGTGTTTCAATCATCAGACAAATTTTTATTCACGGCGTTTTACCGTTTTGTAAATTTGTGCGATCGAAAATATATTATTTTATATGATATAGTTTTCTATGTATATTATTCTATTCAACCACATTTTTAGAATATTTATTTATTTATATATTTATGATTACGGATTTTTATCTTTATATGATTTATATATGAAATTAAAAACACAAATAAACGTATACTTGAACTTTTGTAAACGAATACCTACCTCTATCAGAAATAATTTATTTTATGAAGATTAAAATTATTTTTATTGTTATGATTTGTAAAAAGGGCTATAGTTACATATTTAAGAAATAATTTAAGTTAATTTGTTTTTAATAAATATAATTTCCAATTTTTATATTTATTTATTGTTAAATAAACTAATTCTCTTCTTATTTATTTATTTATAAAAATGCTTTTAGTTTAGATAGAGACATTATTGACATACAAAATGTTCCTAATGTCAAAATTTTCCAAAACAGAACCAATAAATATACCTTACTTTATATTGTACAGTGTACACATTTTTATAATTTTATAAAAAATTGTGTGTTTATACGAAAATTAAAAAAAAAACAAAAAGTACAGAGCAATGACTCTTACATACAAAATAACAAAACCCCATAAATAAATCGCAAATAACAAAATATGCAAATTTTATCATATTGTATGTGTATATATAATTGTATATACTGTTTGATTTTTTTTAAACAAATAATTTTATTTATTTACATATAATTGATATAATACATATACAATTATACATAATTGTTAAGAAGAAAAAAAAAATTAAATAAATAAATTATTGCCTGTTTAAAAACGCGTATATAAGTTATTTAAAAAGAAAATCACGTGCAAATATTTTAAATTATATTATTTAAACAATTTTGGTTCTTACATGCGTGAATTTATAATATTCATGAACAAATGAAATATTCTACTATATATATAAACACATCAAATTCAAAGCATTTCATTCATATTTGCGGTGTGATATATAGATATAGTTTTTGGTTTCTTGAAATTGCCGGTTTCTTGAAAAGGTATCGTATTATTATATGATATGGGTCTTTTCAGTTTTGGTAATGGACACAAGGAAAAAATTGGAAAAATTTGCTGATCACTAAAATTATCAAATTGTGATAATGTTTATAAAGTTGATATTTGACAGTCTCTTAGCCTTATTTATTTTCCATTATAAAAAAAATTTTCTTAAAAGCAGTATATACATTTATTGTTAATATTTTTTATATCAGCATGAATAGAAATAAATTTTTTTAGTTCTGTCTATTTTTATACATTTTAATGTAATGTATTTATATAAATAAAATACCTCCGCGGAGAAATCTATATTTGTTCATTTCATTTTTCAAGTAATTATTTTGTTTTGAAAAGACCACTTTAAATATTGTAAATTAGTATATATACAAATAATTTTTCTATTATTTTGAAATCATAATAATCATGCATAGAAAATTTAACATTTCATTAAATTTAGTATTATCAATTATATATTATTAAAAATAAAAACACTCGATAAAAAATTGTAAATTATATGAAATAAGGTTTATGGGTTATTATTATATTTATATACAGGGTACTCTAAAAGGCACCGATGTGATGTGGTTATTCTATGATGGATTCTGTGTTCAAATGATTCTATATAATAAAGTGATGTATTCTTTTACAATATATATATATTATTTAAAAATAAATGAATTTTATGATTTTGACTGAAAACCTTGTAATTTAGATATTTTTAATAGATTTTACTCCATTATACAGTATACAAATTGTTTATTCAATTAGTATATTTTAGTAAAATGGGTTAAAGATATATTTTTTATCATTGCTTTATACATTTCCAAATCGATATATCTGACTTTGATTTAAGCTAAAATATTGTGAACATAATAAATATTTACAAAACAACACAAAAAATTCAAATTAACATTAAGTTTTAAGCCGATTACGAACCCATTATGTTTCAGGTGGTTTTAGGTAATTAATTATAATTATCCAATAAACACTTTTTTTAAAAAACACTCAATGATTTTGAATGTGTTTTTCTTTTCCACTTATATTTTCTAAATATATGCAATGTACAAATACATTTTAGCAATAATAATTTATGACTAGAATATATACAACCGGTATTGCGGTTAGCGGTTAGCAGATTTTATGTTTTTCCATCTTCACCTCTTCAATCAAACTAAAAGAAACGTTCCTAGAAATGCATGGTAAAATCATACCAATATAAAAAAATCTGGGTATAGATTTTAAGGGGGGTATAAAATATCGACAAATAAAACATATTTTAAGCCATGCCGTCAAATAAATATACATCAATAAAGATGAATCAAAATCGGTTAAAATCAGTTTATGGAATTTGACAGACAGAGGGAAACACGCAACAATTGCGGGATCAATAGTAGAGTACATTTTCTATAACTGTGTGTATAAAAAATCACTATAAAAAACAATTGATTTCGCTATTAACATTGAAAATTCTATTGAATATAAAAATTAAACCAATAATAATTAAAATTCAAAAATCAAACAGATCACTTGCATCATTTTATATAAAAATATAATACACATATACAAATCTATTATTATAATTGATATAACATTTCAGTCATTCCCAAGATATATAAATGTAGAAATGTACGTTTATTTATAGTATATAAAATATATATAGAATATGTAATTATCATAGTAATTTTTTAATTTATTTACTTTTATTTTATGTAAAAATTCCTCATAATCGAGTAAATTGTATATATATATAATATATATCTTATAATAAAAAAATCAATTATTTTTTTTCGATTGAGATTGCATTCATTAATTTATAATGAAATAAAATATAAATATATGTCTATTATATATTTTTATATTTTTTAATTTTTTAATATTGTAATCCATCAAACGTTTATTTAATTATATTTCATGTATTGTATATAACTAAAATATAATATTCATTTAATTGCAATTTCATGCTAGTGCAATAGTTTTATATTTTATTGACTTATATATTTCAATGTTTTTGTTTTGTTATATTCCTTGACATTGATATAATTGCGATATTTATACACATTCTATATCTATATAAATATTTTACAAATAAATTTTTTTTTTGTAGAATAATCTTTAATTTGTTTTTAATCACGTATATTGAATATCGAATCGTTTGCTCAGGACACACACCACGTTTTTACACCCCGCCACTGTAACTATTTTAAGTATATATATAAAAAGTAAATATATTTATAATAATTTTCATGACGTCCCAATTCCTTATCTATCAATCAATTATGATGTATTTATTATATATATAAAACAAAAAATATCCCATGTAATCAAACAAAAACCATATGATTTTACTTTACATTATACTTTTTAACCTTGTTTTATTTTTATATAATCATATACATATATGAATATATACAGAAAAATAAGCTTCCCATATAATATATATTATACATATATGCAGTAGATACATGTACAATACAAAACACAATGTAAGTGATTTTGTTCTCTTATCTTATCAGCAGTCGATATACATATATAATATTCATTACATATATATATATATAATGTATTTGAAATTTACAATTTTTTTTTCTTCAATATTTTGCATAGAACCAAATGCTTTTATATATAGTTCATATAACGCATCCAGACAAATATATATTTATAAAAAAAAATTATTTTGCTAGACATCATAAAATATTTCGATAACAAAAGTTCAGTTTGTGCTTTTTTGCTTAAAATAATAATCAAATGCGTTATTATAATCAACACTATAAAAGAATATTAAATTTATAAATAAATCGCTTTATTTATGGTTTTCATAAATAATATATAACTTTAATAAACAAAATAAAAATAAATTGTGTGAAATTAACATATTCTGCAAATTGAAAATTGAAAATTGAAAATTGAAAATTGTGAAAATTGAAATTAAAATTGTGATTAAAACAGGTGTATAATAAAATAATTATATTAATTATAGGTGGTGTTTGAAGAAAAAACAATTGTGTATTATATTAACTAAATAAAAAAAAAAAATATATTACAAAAATAAATAAAATATGGACAATTCAAAAAAACCCGATAAGAAAAATCCACGAAAAAATGTTAATTTTTTATCACACTTATTATTCTTATGGTTTATTCCGGTATTATGGAAAGGAAGAAAATATGGTATAAATACAGATGATCTAACAGTATGCTTAAAAAAAGATCAATCAAATGAATTAGGTGATAAATTAGAAAGGTATATTAATTTGTTTCTGGTTAATTTTATATATTTTTGCTTTTTGTTTTACTATATAGCAGAATTTTATCAGTATATAAAAGAATAATAAATATAAATATGTGTAATTTTTTTTTTATTTGGATTTGTTTTTATCATTTATCATATACGAATTTAAATAATCATTTTCATTATCACATTTTTGTGTGACATATACGAGATTTATCTCAAAACAACAAAAAAAAACAGCAGAACAAAGTAATAATAAATTATAATTTTTTGGTTTGTTTGTTGTTTATAGTTTAGATAATTCACAGTACACAAACAGTTTTATATTTAAAAAAAAAAATTATAAATTATAAATACGGTTATTATTATTATATATTTAATCTGTATATGTAAACAAAAATATCTTCCGCGTATATAATTTTTAAATCGTTTATATAATTAAAATACATATAGATTTTAATTAGGATATGTTAACATACCTTAAAGATAATACGATAATTTCTGATCTTATAATGCCCCATTTCTGAAAATAAAATAGAAAAAAAAAGCAAATATTTTATTAATACAGTTTTTAATAAAAAATCATTTTTAAATTAAAAATAAAACATTATTAGGGCGAAACCTACAGAAAGTACTTTTGATAATAAAAAAAAACACCTCTACTATACATAAATATAAAATCTTTTATTTTTTTTCCATAGAGAATGGAACAAACAATATCAGAAAACATCAGATACAAAACATCGAAAACGCTTATTACGAAAAGTAATATTTTTAACATTTTACCCATCAATCATTTTAGATGGTTTATTAATTTTTATTTATATACTTATAAGGTAATTTAAATTAGATAAACTATTAATAAACACAAAACAATGATTTTAACGAATTTATATAGTAATTAAAATATTAATAATATCCTTTTTTCCATTCAATCAATCAATGAAACCAAAATAAGAACAATGACACCATTGGTATTAGGACAATTATTATTACAATTTCAAAAACCATTAAATATTACATCAACAGCGATAATAATTCAAAGTACAATAAAAAATTCTTCATCAACAGTTCTGGATGAAAATGTAAATGATGATGTTGTTATGATGATTAATAAAAGTAAAAGTAATGAAGATTTTTTAAATAATTTATTTGAATACATATGGAATGATAAATTTTATTTATCAATTATTATGATATTATTGTTAACTTTTGGTGCATTTCTATTTCATCATACCGATTTACGTGAACGTTGGATTGGTGCACGTATACGAATTGCATGTTGTTCATTAATTTATAGAAAGGTAAGTGTTGAATTTAAATCGTATTTTTGAAAATACTTTATTATATTGTCTAAACAAGAAGATATTCTGTAAAGGACAATAAAGCCAATTGTCTAATTAGCCAATTTTTTAAACGGGGTCCCCATACTAAATTATCGGGAAAATTACCAAATCTTGATTTTTTTGAATAAAATAAAATAATATTTTTTTACATTTTGATGCGATTATGACATGACATATTTTTTTTATATGTAAATTAATAAATTGATATCTATTTATTTATGAACAATGCAGACACTACGATTATCAAAAAAATCATCGGGTCAAACGGGAGCTGGTTATTTAATAAATTTATTATCAAATGATGTTAGTCGTTTTGATCATGGTTTTCGTTTAATTCATTACATTTGGATATTACCAATTCAAGTATTATATTACATTAACATTCAATTTTTTTTTAATTTTAATACAATTATTTCAATATGTTTTTTTTTAACAGTCAGCACTAATATGTTATCTTCTTTGGCGTCAAATTGGATTAGCAGGTATAATTGGTGTTGGTTTATTATTATTACAAACCGTACCGGTTACCCCGGCCCTAACTCGTCTATCATCAGTATTACGTGGTAAAGTGGCCATACGCAGTGGAAAACGTATTGGAATTATGAATGAAATCATTCAAGGTATTCAGGTAATTTTAACCGTATCCTAAAAATTTAACATAAACATTTCATATGCATAATTATATAATATAACATATATATACAGATTATAAAAATGTATGCATGGGAAAAACCATTTACTATAATTGTGAATCAAATGAGACAACGTGAAATGAAACAAATACGTTGGGCAGCTTATGTTCGTACACTAAGTCTAATGTATGTATTATGAATTTTCTTTTTTTTTTTATATTTATATTTAACCGTGTTTGTTTTTCTCACTTTTAATTTATAAAAAAAATCAATAGTACAAGATTGTTTACCGCACGTATTACTTTATTTGTAACAATTTTTATTATTGTTATAAATAATGAACAAATTAGTGCACATATCGTATATTCAATGGGACAATATTTTCAATATTTAGAAGTAAGATCGGTTTGAATATAATAATTTTATAAAGTAATGAATTTTGTTATGAAATATGTTTATATGAATCTTTTTTATAACCATTCTAACAGTTAACTGTTACAGTTTATTGTTCGCAAGCACTTTTCTTTGGTGCCGATGCACTTGTGGCCATCGATCGTATTCAAGATTATCTGTTATTTGAAGAAAAAAATGATAAAGTTTATGGATATAAACAAATTGAATTTAATAGAAATTTATCAAATGCAAAAACGAATCCAAAAGAAAATTCAATAGAATTGAATAAAATATCGGCTGCATGGAATAGTGAACAAATTGCTGAATTGACATTAAACAATATTACATTAAATGTAAAACCAGGACAATTATGTGCAATTGTTGGTTCTGTTGGAAGTGGAAAAGTAATAATATTTTTAAATTTAATGTTGTTTGTTTTTTTTTTGATTCAACCATATTTTTTTTAAAAATATTTCAGTCATCATTATTACAATTACTAATGGGTGAATTACCAATTGTATCTGGAAATTGTTTAATACGTGGTAATATTTCGTATGCAAGTCAAGAGCCATGGTTATTTTCGGATACAATTCGTAATAATATATTATTTGGTGAACCATATAATTCTGAATGGTATAGTAAAGTTATTGATAGTTGTGCATTACGAACTGATTTAAAACTATTTGAATCTGGTGATCATACAATTGTTGGTGAACGTGGTTCAATGTTATCCGGTGGACAACGGGCTAGAATAAGGTTTGTCTAAAATATATATACTGTATATTAATATAAATATTGGGGGATTTAAATACTGGGTCAAATTTATGTATAAATATTAAAATTTTTATAATATAAAATGATTAAAATGATAAAAATAAACGTTAAATCGAAAATATTTTAATTTCTAATCAAAATTTCTAACATAGTTTAGCAAGAGCAATTTATAAATTAGCTGACATTTATTTGTTAGATGATCCATTAAGTGCTGTTGATGTACATGTTGGTAAATATTTATTTGATAATGTAATCGGTGCGAATGGATGTTTGGCAACAAATAACCGTGATGATGGAATTATAATAACAAGATTTTTAGTAACACATCAAGTACATTTTCTAAAATCGGCCGATATTATTGTTGTTATTGAAAATGGAAAAATTAAACAACAGGGAACATATGAAGAATTAGTTGCTAATGGTAATATTGATTTTAATTTGACATCAACAACGGACAAATCATCGAACAATAGCCAAGATAAATTAATAACAGACATGTCCTTAATAAGTCATAATGATGACAATGACGAAGAAAACGAAGAAGAAGTACCATTTTATAGTTACGATAATAATAATAATAATAATATTGTAAGAGAAGAAGAATTGAAAAAAATTCCATACATCGATGATTACCGTAATGATGATGACGAGGAGAATGAAGAGGAACAGGATTATGACGATGAAAAATATTCAGTATTAATAAAACCTACATCAGTATTACATAAAGCAAGATCTGTTAGTTCAATTTCAACATCAAAAAAATCCCTCCATAAATCGGTAATCTAATATTTTATTATTATGTTTTCTTTTAGAAAATCTCTGGAGGTTGTTCTTATCGCATAATAATATTAAAAATTTTCATTTTACAGACGGAATTCGAGGCTTTAAATAGACCGAAACAGAAAACGGAATCACAAGCCGAAGGACATATTTCGTTGACTGTTTGGACAGGGTATTTTCAATCGGGTGGCAGTGTTTTACTGTTAATTTTGCTGGTGTTGCTATTAATTGTTTCACAAATAATAATAAGTGGAACCGATTATTTTCTAAATTATTGGACACAAAAGGAATTTTTACGACAAAATCAAGAGCCCGTTGCGATTAGTACAGTGGATTATATTAAAATATATACAGTACTAATAACGTTATTGGTTTTATTTTGTTTAATACGATGTTTATTATTTATAAATGTATTTATGCGAGCATCAAATAATTTACACAATCAAATGTTTGTAAATTTATTAAAAGCACCAATGCAATTCTTTAACGAAAATCCACCAGGTAGAATATTAAATCGTTTTTCAAAGGACATGGGTGCTATTGATGAATTGGTGCCGCGAGCAATGCTCGAAACAATACAAGTTCTACTGTTAATATGTGGTATACTGACTTTGGTGGCCGTTGTAAATCCCATTATGATATTAGCATTAATTATTGCAATAATATTTTATGTATTGGTATTAAAATTACATTTAAAAGCATCACAAGATTTAAAACGTCTTGAAGGTATAACAAAAAGTCCAGTATTTTCGTATTTATCAACAACAATCACGGGATTATCAACAATCCGTTCACGCAATTTACAACTAAAACTCATCAAAGAATTTGATTGTTTACAAAATGTACACAGTGCTATATTTCAATTGACAACCGTATCGACAACGTGTTTAGGCCTTTGGCTTGACATGATAAGTACAGCATTTGCTGCCTGTGTTACATTAAGTTTTATGGGTTTACAAAATTGTAAGTGAAATGATTTGAATTTAAAATAAATTAGGTAAGATATTTAACTCGATTTAATTAATTAAATTATTTTTCCCTATTTAGCAACATTTAGTGGAAACGTTGGATTAGCCCTGACACAAGCAATATCATTAACTGGTGTCGTCCAATATGGTATAAAACAAACTGCCGAAACGATACAACAAATGATAAGTACCGAAAGAATTTTAGAATATACAAATCTTGAAACAGTAAGAGATATTTTTATAATTTCTCTTTATGTTAAAAAAAAAATCATTAAATTGCTGAAAAAAATTTCTTATAGGAAAAAAGTCCAAATAAAGTACCAGCAATCGAATGGCCAGAAATGGGTAAAATACAATTTAATGGTATGTCATTACGTTATGATAAAAATTCTCCGCCAGTTTTACGTAATATACAAATATGCATTGAATCAAATTGGAAAATTGGAATTGTTGGACGAACCGGTGCTGGTAAATCATCGTTGATTAATGCCCTCTTTCGTTTATCGCCAATCGATGGTGAAATTCTAATAGACGGTCTTGATACGGGCCTCATATCATTGGAATCATTACGTTCGAAAATTTCAATAATACCACAAGATCCATTTTTATTTTCCGCAACTGTACGTTACAATTTAGATCCATTTGGAGTGTACGATGACTTTCAGTTGTGGAAGGCATTAGATAATGTTGAATTAAAAAAATCAACATCATCATTGGACAATTTGATCACCGAAGGTGGTAGTAATTTTAGTGTTGGCCAACGTCAACTAATGTGTTTGGCACGGGCATTATTGCGACAAAATAAAATAATGGTTTTGGATGAAGCAACGGCAAACGTTGATCCACAAACGGATGAATTAATACAACGAACAATACGAACGAATTTTAAAGAGTGTACAACATTAACGATTGCACATCGTTTGCATACCGTTATCGATGCTGATCGGATCATTGTCATGGATAAAGGTGAAGTTAAAGAATTTGATATTCCGTATTTACTGTTAGAGGATAGACAAAGTCTGTTATGGGAAATGATAAATGCAACGGGTCCACAAGAATCACAATATTTAAAAAATATTGCACATGAAAAATATTTACAAATTAAAGAAATACAAAATTAGTTTGTTGAATGTAAAAGTGTAGTAATTAAATTATTTAAATTTAATTGTGTTGGGTGATATTTTTTTTTTTGCAATCTTTATACTTAATATACAAATACAAATTTATATAACATTTTATAGTATTAAAATGTGCAATTGCAATAATTTTTTAATGAAAAATGTTTTGTTTGTCACAAAAATAATTTATATTATCTATTTTTTTTTATATAAGTAATCTCAAATTACATATCGATTCAAATTAAAATTAAAATATAATATATGTATATTTTTTTTTGTATATTGATATATAATTAATAAAAAACAAAATTAATTAAATAACTTAATGGTTATAATATTATTCATTTTAATAATAGTATTCAATATAATTCTCTGAAACACGTTACAACGTTATGTTACAACACGTAATAGATATGATACTGATATAACATTGTTTATTAAGGGAACTCAAACGTATATGAGATTTCGTTTTAATTGAATAATTCGAATTATAGGAAAAAGTTAATTTAGAGTACTAAGAAATATTTGCAAAAGCCTATTGATCCTTAACAAGACTTCTATAACTGAATAAAATATAAAACCGGTTCATTATAAAATGTGCTATATTTCAATAAAATATATATTATCAATATTATTCAGTCATTACTTTCATTTTGGGTAAAATTATTCAAAAACAGCCAAATACCCACAAATCGCACAATATAAAATCTATGTCCGGGGGGTAAAGACCCATTAATTCATTTACACTACACTAATACTTATATTTGCGATATATCATCTAATTCTGTAGTTTCTGTTGAATCGTTTTTATAAACAGTTAGCATTGTATCAGTTCCAAGATAACTTTGTTTCGTAATTACTACCTAATATATTAAAAAAATAAAAATATTTATTAATGTTTGCTTTGAATTAATTAAAATGTATATCTAAACAAAATGGATAATTTTTTACTTGATTAGATTGAATAACATTTCCATCAATTAAACTACCACCACTTATGATACCGGTATTACTACTGGTACTGCTACTGCTGCCGCCATTACCATTACCGCCACCACTTCCAGACAATCCAGTCAATGATGGTGGTTGTAGTGTATTAACCATAACAATTTTTTGAGATGGTTGTGATATTTTTTGTATTTGAATTGATTGCGGTTGTATTGCCGTTGGTCCATGTAATTTAACAATATTTCCACTGTTACCCGCATCACCACCACCAGCAGCAGCAGCAGCAGTAGCCGCAGCAGTGTGACTCGTTATTGGTTGCTGTGGTTGTATTGGATTAGTTGATAATACAACAAATTTTTGTGCTGGAGTTGATGTTTGCCTTTGTATTTGTTGAACACTTGGATTTATACCACTATATATATATGTATATAAAAAGCATGTTTTTATTCATTTTTATAAAATATTTACTATTCATTTGCTTACATATTGGAAAGCCTTGGTAATTGAGAAGGTGTTTGTGATTGATTTGCAATAGAAATAGTACTACTACTTAACAAACTTGAACTGGTATTAATACCGCTACCGATACCACCTGTAGAACCATGTGTTGTTGCCGCTGATATAGTTGATGGTGTATTTAAATTTGATGGAGCATTCCGCAACTTAGAAACGGCTTGATGTAATGTCAATCCCAAAAAACCATAATCCCGTCTAAATTATTGAAACAATTAATTATCAAAAAATTATTGTTTAAACATTCATATAATTAACATACTTATATTCATCGACAATATCTGGTTGATTACGTATTGATTTTAGAACCGGTGCACATGCTTTTTGTAACATTGCCCGTACATGACCGGCGGCCAATTTATCCGTATTACTAATACTTGAACCTTGCAACGGTGGTTCAATACGATCCGAAATAAACTTTAAACGTGGTACAATAAATACTTTAATAACTTCTGAACCCAATTCAGAGAGTCCCGCAATTGTACCGTACAACGAGGACAATTGTGTTTTTTCACTTTGTAATGCACTACTAAATAATCTAAATAAATAAAAAATAATAAAGTATTTGTTTAACAATTGCATTATGGAAATCAAGAAACAAAAAAAACAATTAAATACCTTGTAATTCTCGTTTGTAAATTATTAGTGGATGTATTAAAGCTCTTACATATTTGTGACATTAAACGGGCAGCGAAATCACGTAACGCCCAATGATTATCTAATTCCGGACGCATACATAATTGTCTTGAAACAATACAAGTCGAAACGGATGGAATTAATTCATGTAACTATAAAGCAAAAATTATTACCGAAAATTCAAGAATTGATATAAATTATATTATGAAAAAAAACGAAAAAAAGACTTACATATTTTTCCAAATACAAAGAAGGATTATCCAATAGAGCACGTACCATTCGCATTAGATATATCAATAGAGCTAAATTATTTTGAACAACGTTCACTTTAACACCTTCAGCAATAAAAGTGCACATACGTGGTAACATTTCGTGTAAACCCGGATCACAATATAATGATTGTAATGCTTCGGCACGACGATTTTCATCGGAACCAACACATGCTTCGGTAATCTCTTTATAATATAATTGTTGTTCAACGGATAACTCATGGGTGGCCAATTGTTTAACATGCACAGTTTCGGTATTTTTTAATTTTTGTATTTTACCCGTTGTCGGTTTACCCGCTACATCTTTTGCCAATGTTTGATCTAATTTTTTTATTGGATTTACAGAATCTTGGGCTTGAGCCTCCTTGGACAATGGCGGTGGATTTTCCGGTACGGTTGGTTGTACCCCATCAACGGATAACCAATGGGCACGTAACGATGATTCTAATGGGATTTTCGGTGCTGTTCCTTGTATTATATCATTCAAATCGATTTCTTTCTCTTCAATGAAATGCAATTCACGTCCACCACCAGATGCAAAACGAAATGGTATATGATCATTTGTTACAAAACCGTATTGCGGTTCAACATTACGTATTTTCAAGGCACAATCAACATCTTGTATTGTTAATTTTTGTCTTTTTGCATGATGCATAAATTTAGCAGCATCTTGTGTGATCAATTTTATTTTATAGGAAATATCATCGGCCAATTCTTTTGCAGCATCGTCGGGTAATGTACCGACGCCAATACTTTCGGCCATCACTTTCATCGATTCAACGGATATTATAGTGCCATACAATAAATCTGGATCATTTGCCATCGTATTATTATTATTATTATCAATGAATAATTAAATATTTTTAATTATTTAATTTTAATTCCCAGCACAAACACTAATTTTTAACACGCTTATAAACACAATATTAATATTTTATTTATTTTTTCAAACTCAACACAATAAACAACACAAACAAAAATTAAAAACAAATGAATGTGATGATGATTGATTGATGACATTGGAAACATATTATTTTTTACGCAAAGAGATTGTTATATTTTAGGAGAAAATACTTTTCAACACTGTATTTTCCATTTTTAACGCATACGATATTTTATTGAGTGATTTTCCCGAGATTCGCTTTATATATACATTGGTTTGAGTAATATTATTTTAAAATTAGATAATATTTTAAAAATAGATAAATATATATTTAGTCCAATATTATAGGGTTTTTATAGGGTTTTTATGAAAAAAAAAAAAAAAACGGAAAATTTACTGATTAGAAATGAAAATCAAATTCTTTTCGAATGGTAATTTTCATTTAATGTTTTTAAATTTTTTCTTATATATAACGATTTCATATCCATAATTAATAATATCAATTAAGAATAGTAAATTGTAATATATTACAGAAAAAATTATTTATAGTATGACAATAAAGGCAATAATGAAAACAATAAAAAAAAACTGAATTATATATATATATATTAAAAATACTCCTTTTTAAATACGTTAGCAGATGAATATAACAATATTTTCCGGAAACTCTATATAACAAAAAAAAGGGCGCCAATATAGAACTGAATAAACAATATATAAATTATTGCGACTATATAAAATAAAAGAACAACCGAACGAAAAATGAAACACATGAATGAAAAGGATATACAATTATCCTGCGAAAATTCATTATACAAAAACCCATACACACATACCCATCTATTATTTAGCAAGCCGCATTTAAATAATAATGCAAACATATAGAATTTTAAAAATTAAAGAAAGAAAAAAAAATTCAATAACATAACAAACCGCGACAGCTGCTAAAAATGTTCAATTGTCTGGAAGAATTATATATTTATATTATATAAGATAAATATAGTCTTTTCTCTACCTTATTTTTTTTTTGAAATTCATTCAATTCAGAACAGTGCGAATTCTGCGAATTATTTTGGAATTCATTGATTAAAAAAAGGAAAGAAATACAATTATATACTCGGTTATATAAAATTATATAGAACACATTCAACCAAAAAATTTAAATATATATATATATTTTAAAATTGTATATTTATGCTGTTTTATACTGAATTATAATAATAAAGTGCATATATATTTCAATGTGAATCGCGAAGTCATCATGATATGCATCATCATTTAAGAATAAAATACATACGAAATACGATTTTTTTCTTTTAAATTCTCATATAGAAATAAAATATACAATCAAAATATTTGAAGAAAAAATATGAAATGCTTTTCAAAAGTTAAAACATTATTGAACTATTTATTCTGATTTTATCTTTTATCTGAACTTTTTATTCTGATTTTATCCGATATACAGAATGGAAATACGATCTTATTATAGTTCATGATAGACCTAATATTATCATCATCATCATACAGAGTCATTCTTTTGATAGTGCGAATTGCTAATTAAAAATTTGAAAACAGTTTAACAATTTAAATTGAATATGAAAACATCAAATTTCTAAGCTTTGCAGATTATCCTAAGCTCCCAGCGAGACATTTTTTGAAGGACTCAAAAAACAGGTTAATTTATTAATAGTTTATTTTCAAATTGGACTATCAAATTTTTAAACGTAAATATGATGGATAAAATCACAATAAAGTGAGAACAAATCTTGATTAATTCATAATTCTTTATGTTGCTATTATTTCAAAATTAAAATTTCAAATAAAATTCATTGGTTTATATTATAAATTATCAAATTCGCTTTTTACGGGACTTTTCACACGTCTGGAAAGCTTATGCTATAGCAGATACCTTTCCCAATATATTGAATTACGATTAATTTACTATTGAGATCATGAAAAAGTTGCGATTACTTATGTAATGTAATCTTTTACTGCAACTATCTAATCTCTAAGTCGTCGCCAAATTCGTAAATATATCTCCTAAATTTTTGAAATAACCCTCCAAAAGAAAAGGTCCCAAAAAAATAACATATATATATGATAAACCTTCGATAACATTTTATTCTTATGTTTATAATGATGATAATGATAATGATGTTGGCGAAATGATTGTGATGACGATAATATAGCGTTTGTCGCTAAGCGCCAGTATATTTTTAAAAAAATTAATAAAATTACCATATAAACCATACATGCAAATACGTACTATAGTGTGCATATCGTCGTATAATATCGTTTATAGAATATAAACGAAAAACCGAAACATTTTCAATAAATTCTCTTCTCTGTTAACATTTCCCTTTATTCATTTTCTTACAATCGACCAGTATATTTTATATAATTTTATATACAAATAAAAAAATAAAAAACATTACAATAATTTTTACATTTTATCAACAATACTGAATTGTACATTCATTTTCATTTTCATTCATTCATTCAAGTTTGTGAATTCAACTTGTTAAATTGTTGGAAAAATACTTTTCATATAATTTAATAACTTGTGCGTTTGTGTGAATCGACAAATATTAAATTAAAATCAAATAATTTGTGTTTTATTTTTGCGGTGATTTAAATTGTAATTGTAATAAATCCAGCAAATTTTCAATAAAATTTGAAAAACCAAACAAACCAAAAAAAAAAAAACTTCAATTTTAAGTATGTACAAAATTTATATAATAATTTGTTTTTTAATAATATAATTATAATTATATATTTAAGTGCAATTTTGGTGAGAAAGTGAATTTTTTTTTCTTCTAAATTTTCATTTGGGAAAATCAAAATAATTTTAATTATATTGTTTTTCTTATATCCATTCTGTGATTGCGATTTTATTATCGATGGTTTTAAATTGTTTTTAATTTTATTCTTACGTATATATAATTTTGTATGTCAACCAAATAATATGCAATTTCGAAATACAAAAGAAAAAAAAATTCTTATATGTTTTGATATGAGAAAATTAAAAAATAAAGAAAAATATAATATACTATAATTTTCGTTACGATGGTCAAATATTAAAAAAAAAAAAAAAAAAAAACATATGCATAACAAAATAAATACATATCTATTGTATATATACATTTGTATTTAAAGAAAATCCCACGTGGGATTTCTATACACTCTCAATTCATATACACATATTCAATTTTATTTATATCGTTGCATATACATATGCATACGCAACGATCAATAAATGGCGAAAGAAAAAAAAAAAGGAAATTTTTCATTTGAAAAAAGAAAATATGTATATGGGAAATTTTCCATTTTCATATGATTATTTTAAATTGTGATTAATTAAAAAAATATGTTAAAAAATTATTTATTTATATATATAGATAAATAAACAATATAATTTATAAAGTTTTTAAAATATATATGATTAATTTTGATTTTCTTAGAATTTTTCAAAAGAATTTTCCAATAATTTTTCAACAATTTTCTCGCATATATATATATAAGAATTTTCACAAATACTATATTTTTGTCAATATTTGTTTGTTTTTCGTGTGTTTGTCACAATAAATGTGTGAGTGTTTTTATATACATATAAAATTTTCATAATATTATATCTACGTTTTATTTTTATTTTTCTAAAGCGTATTATATATTTAGAAAAAATTAAAAAATTATTAAATATAATACGGAAATCATTTTTGGAAAATTTTATAATAGATATATTATTTAAGAATGAATTGTCATCATGAAATTGTATATATATATATATAGAGGAAAAATAAAGTATATTGAAAATAATCAATATTGAAAAGAAAATTTACTATATGCATACATGTATTACGAAAATCGAATGAAAATTTTGAAATAGTCTAAATATTTTTTCTTTATGCGTATATACTTAATTGGATTTTATTTGAATGTGTTTTAATTTTTATGTGTTGCATTTTATAATATTTACAAATAGAGAAAATTTATTCATATATTATATTGAATGTGAAAATGTGAAAATTTATATATAAGATAGTATGGGAAAACTCTGTATGTTTGTGAAAAAAAAAACTAATGATAATTCTTTGAATTTTGTTTCTTTTATAATTTTATAATTTATTTAGTTTATTCTATATTTTTGGATGTCCTTATATTATAAAGAAACGCAAGAACAGAAGACTCTTTAAATTATATATTATAAAAAAAAAATCCAGGTGTTTTTATAATAATAATACAATATTCATAACCACAGTACATGTACTACAAATTCGGCTAACGTATAATATAAATGATGCGATTAAGTGGTTGTTGTTATTATATATATATACAATTATACATATATGAAAAACATATGATTTTAAAAAGTCGTTTCATATGTTTTTTTATAGAAAATTATGCCGGTATATACATACATATATGAATTATTTTCTGTGCATTGGGTCTGGTGAAAAAACAAACAGTATTATATCAAAAAAGTTAATAAAAGAGTTTTAATTTAAAAAATAAAAATAAATAATTACATATATATAATATACCATACAAATACAGATGTTGTCTGAAACATATTTTTATTCATATTGATATTCTCTGTTTCTGCGGTGGTAATTCGCATCGTTTAGCAGCATATCAAACTATATTATTATTATATTGATTATATACAAATATAGGCTTACGCAAACAATAATCTGAATAAATATTACAATAAAAGAGATGCTTTTATAGGAAATAAGACCAGCTGATTTGTTTGCTTCGTGTTCATTTTGATCTAATTCATTTTGGATGCTGTGGTGGTACCATTTTCGTGACAAAAGATTCACTATTACATTTCTATACACGTATATAGTGGAAGTGTAGTGTGCGTATAAATTCAATATAATATAATGATTCTTTCTTTTTTTTTCCTTTTTAGAATAACAATAACAATAGTCTAGTCAATTTTTACTATCGATAAAATAAAAATCAATTTAAATAGCAATTCGATAATCGCATTATTTATTTATTAGAAACGTTTTATATATATATTTAAATTGATATACGATATGATGATTTCTTTGTATATAACCTATGTATTTAAATAGTTCTTATATTTAGAATTTTCACTATATATTTTTAAGTCTTTTCTTCTTTTTTTTTAGCCACAAAAATATTTAACTTATAACTAAGAAATATAGTTTTTTGATCATTACAATAAAAATACCGGAATACCCTTTAATATTTATAGTATAAATAAATATAAATATAGTATAAGAAGCAAATACTTTTTCTATATTTAAATATATTACAATTTTTTTTTTTTATTTACGTATTTTGTGTGTGTGTGGCTTTATAATACATAATATAAAAGCGTCATTACGACGACATAACGATTGACGACTGATATCATCAAAATATACATAAATATTATTATAATACATATATAATTTGTATATTGAATTATAATTGTGTTTATAATATTATATACATATTTATTTATATATTAAAGGTTGGAAATTCATATTTTTGTAGATTTTTTATATATAAATTTCAAGAAGTACATAAGGTGTACGTTTTAAAAGAAATATAATGAATTAATTATGAACCCCAATATATGCATTTCCCGTACAAAAATAACTTAAACTAAAAAGCAGTAAGGAACAATAACTCGCAAATATGTTTTCAAACAACTGTCTAAGTAGATTAGCTGAATTAATCTTTAGGTAGGAAGAAATGCTTAATTTAAATGATTATGGCATGAGAAGGGGAAATACTAGCTCTGAGTCTCATGCAGTTCTATAGTTTTGATGTTCTTGGAAAAAATTAATTTCCAAATCTGTTAATTATAAAAAAGTTAATAGATACAGATGTGCCGTTTGAGAATTATAAAAGATTAAGTTCAGATAGGTCCAGGAATTAATTTGAAAATTTCATTAGAATTGCATTTGTGGTGGTTATATTTATAAAATGTCTATGACACAATCATTCAATGGAATTTATTATAGTTTCATTTTGGATCAATGAAAATGTGGGTGGTCGAAAGTTCTTATCCATTTTTCAATATAGTTATATTATATTTAGATACCTTTTGTTAACTACTTTTTGTTTAATAATAAAATCGCATTTACTTTAACAGTTGAAATGTCTATTTTATTTCAAAGAAAAGATCAAAATAACGTTTTATAATTATATATTCCAATACAATTTCTTTTTTTTTTAAAGGTTTTCTTTAACTAATTTCCTTCATTCATTTATCTGATGTATAAAAAAAACAAGACAATTTTTAACCTAAATTATATTATAATGACCTCTTCAATATATGTATATAGTTATACGGTTATACTGAAAATATTTCAATGGACTTAATATCCCATTCATCATCAACATCATATACAATAAAAAATACATTTTTTCCCTCTAATTTCTTTCTTTTCTTTTTGATATTTTTATATATAAGAATGAATGGTTTTTTTTTGCTGTTAATTTTTTACGTTACTTTTTTGTTTTTGTTTTTGTTTGTCTTCTCAAAATCA
This sequence comes from Dilophus febrilis, assembly GCA_958336335.1. NCBI lineage: Eukaryota > Metazoa > Arthropoda > Insecta > Diptera > Bibionidae > Dilophus > Dilophus febrilis. The sequence continues at coordinate 15,556,817 of OY284470.1, read as the reverse complement.
CCATACGATTCTTACACAAATTGTCAGAATTGATATTTGTCAAACGTCCATATACTCGTACCGATATACATTATATATATTGGGACAAGTTATATATACCTACATAAATTTTGCAGTTTTTTTTATAGTCTCAATACACGAGAAAGAAGTAAGAAAGTAAAGTAGAATAAAGACCTTTTGTGCAGTAATGTAAAGTTGAAGAACCCAAACAAAAAATTACAACAAATATACCTAACTCGGTATGAGAATTTTTTTTAATTTTTTTTTTTTAAATAAAAGTTCAAAAAACATTGACCATGTCTCTGACTGAATATATATATATACAAAAGGAAAAAAATAAATAAAAAATAAAAGCTACACGCCACGCCAATAAAAGATCGTAGCTATATATTTTATATCTCCTTATATAATATATTTATTGCACATATAAAGATATTAAATTACAGATATTGTATATTTTGTTGATATATAGATTTTATTATAAAATATAATTACATAAATTCATACGTCGCTTTGATAAATTATTGGAAAATAAAGTGATGTACATAATTTAAATATATTTCAAAAAATAAAAAAATATCTTTCAATTTTGTCAAGAGACGTATAATGAATTAAATTCGTATAAATACATATCGTTTTTATCACAAATATTCTAAATGATAATTTTCTTATTGCACCGCGATTATAGACGGGTATATAATAAAATAATATCACAAATATTTTATTTTCATTCTATGGCATAAAAATAGAATTATATACTTTTCTTTTACTATACCTATACATATATATAGTAATATCACGTTCTTTCTCAAAGAAATTATATATATTTCTAATATGTATAATACAAAAAATAATACGAATACGATTGACTCTATTTTTATAAAATAAAATAGCAGCAGAAAACATACACAGCCAGAGCCACACACATATTAATTGTAAATAAATAAAAATAGAATAATATACGAAAAAAATTTAGTAACACATCATTCATTTTCAAATTTCAATTTGAGTAATGTACCTATATATATTTTTTTATCAAAAAAACAACAAGCAAACAAAAAATAAAATAATTACCATGTCATTATTTATGTGTGTTTGTCGAACGCTTTTATATTATACATTGGTATATATACATGCGATGATCGATTCAAAATGTGAAGAATCAAAAAAAAGTTAATTTTTTTTAAGTATGCATTATATATATCGTAAATTGTGTGTGTTTTTTTTTAACTAAAATAATTTCACAATAATTTAAGAGAAATTCTTTTCGTTAAGGAATAAATAAATAAATTATAATCGGACGGAAAGAATATTATTTTTTGTTTGTTTGTTATTCACGGTCATGTGTAAAGAAATTTATAATTAAATAAAATCATTATTCATTTGAAATAATTTCAATTTGCATATAAGTATAATTTTTTTTTTTTAGATATATTGTATAGAATTCACAAATATATGTATATAGATTTATTTATCGCAACACATCTTGAAATGTTAATAATATAGTGTTTTTGTTTATATATGCATATATACACAGTGCGACAATTAATATTCCTGACTCAAACCATATCTCAATAACCAGAGGGACGATCTATGTGATCGAACATGCGTTTTGAAGCTTGATGTTTTCTATATCATCTCTAATCGTCTAATCTATATCATTTCATTACATTTGGTTGACAAATAAAAAAGTTATGACATTTCTTGTGAAACAATATTTAACGCAAAGCTTTGTAAATCTGCAACAGAAACGTTCAAATCGATGCAGCAAGTTAATGGCGATAATTGTATGGGTAGAACACAAATTTTGAGTGGTATAAACATGGCTGGCTAAAACACAGGCTAAAAAAACAAGAAAAGTTCCATCGAAAATCAAGACAATGCTCGTAACATTCTTCGATAGCAAAGGAATTATCCATAAAGAATTCGTTCCAACTGGTCAAACAGTCAGTGGCGCATATTATATCAAAGATTTGAAGCGTTTGATGGGCAGGATTCGTCGTATTCGACCTGAATATCGTGAATCAGATAGTTGGTGTTTGTTACACGATAATGCACCAAATCACACTTCACTTATTGTTCGTCAATTTTTGGCTCGAAATCAAGTCTGTGTGTTAAATCATCTTCCGTATTCACCTGATTTAGCATCATGTGACTTCTCCTTGTTCCCAAAACTTAAAATGAAATTGAATTGATGTTTTTTTGTGGATATTGAAACCATTCATATAGCATCTACACGCGCACTAGAGGCAATACCACAAAATGAGCTGGAAAACACATTTGAATCATTATTAAATCGATGTAACAGTTGTATTGAATAAGGAGGAGAATGTTTTGAATAAATAAAAAAAAAAATTTTCAAAAATCGTGTTTTTAATGTATTTACTAGGACCAGTCCGGAATATTAATTGTCGCACTGTGTATGAATATGTAAAAGATTTTGTAATTTGTTTTTAATACACTTATTAATTGATTGATTTTTCTATCTAAAATACAATTTTATACATATAATAGATTACATTTTTTTGCGTCAATAAATTGTTTTTATTATACTTGTATAATTAGTTATTTTTTCAACAATATAAATTTGTTTTTTTTTATATATACTTATTCAAATCATCATTTAAATTCAATATATACAGGATTTTATTGTATTTTATGTACTATTCTTTTTTGTGTTGATATAGAAAATTTCAAAATACTGCATTACCTGTATATAACACTTTAACTAATTATATGTTTTTATTTACTATAAAATGCCTATTGATATTTTTCAATAATGTTGCAAATTAGAATATTATCCAGAATTTTTGAAAATATAATATAAATCGCAGCGTTGCGATTGGTAGAAAATTGTGTTTACTGTTTATATATGTAAATAAACAATTTAATAATACATAATTTTTTGTAATTATAATAAAAAATATTCACGTATAATTTGTGAATATTTTATATAAATATATTTATAAATAAAATTTTAATGATATTTTGCCAAAGTAAATTCAATTTTTTTTTTGATATATAGAATTAAATTATTAATGGATTTGATATATATTACAAATTTATATACAAATTTAGAATAAATTATTGCGGAAAATTGTTTGTTTGTAAATAAAATTTTTATATATTGTATATTTTTAATCTATAAGAAGATCGTCGTAATTGATATTAAATGTATTTATTATATAAATTTGTATAGGTATATTAAATGGTTGCATAATTCATGAAACATGAAATTGAAATATATGTTTTTTTTTACATGTTACATGTGTTTTAAATAAATACAAACATATAGAATTTATTAATAATTTTTATATGTATATATGAAAACAAATTGAAGGTAAACACTAAAAAAAAATATATTTTTAAGTATTTTCCTATAAATCAAATACGACAGTCAAATGTAATATAATTAATTCCAATTCAAATTGAAAGTGTCTTACAAATAATTTTATAAAAAGCATTCCGCGTATTATATTATCTATATGTATAGATTAAAAATTATTTAACTGACCACATACAATTTTCTATGCGGTTATTTTTTAAATTACTTTTTTTTCAATTGAATGTTTTTTTTTTATTTTCAGGAATTTTCTATTATGATTTTAAAGAAAAAAAAATCTGTTCCCTTTTCTGCTTATTGAATAATTATATTTATACACATAAAAAAGTGTATTGAGACACAATGCCAAAAATAATCCAAGTGTAAAAAAGTCCTTTTTTTCTTTGTAATGTTATTAATATATATATATATATACTATTTATTTTTAATAATCTTGTTATATTTTAAAAATATATCATAAATTTATTGGTTTGTAAAATCAGATAAAAAAGGTATTTCCTGTCAATTCTTAAATTTGAATTGAAAAGTATAGAATAATAAGGATTATAAACACCGCCTTTTTGAATTACAATTTATTGTTATTATATATATTATTATTATTTTATACACATGTTTTGTATACAATAAATAACCAATATTTTTTATATACTATATCTTATTATAGGCATATTATTATCATATTATAGGCATGCAGTACGATTGAAAAAAATTAGTATCGTATAGTTTGCAAGTACATAAATATAAAAATATATTGTAAGAAATAAATATTACCATATATATAAATAAAATGTATACACTTAAATGAAATTGGCGCCAAGTTTTACTGATTTTCAGTATTCTAGTTCTTTATTTAGTTATTTAGTTATTTTATTTCCATTTATCTTCGATCGGTTTGCAGTTTTATTCTTACAATTAGATATAGCCATGCTTTAATCGTATCATATATAGTTATATATATTAATATATACATGAAAGAAATTATATATTTTAATGCACAAACAGGATGTTCAATATATGGTGCGATAATTGTTTAAATATAATATAATATAGTATATAAAAATAAAATACCGTTTAGTTTTTTTTATTAACATGGTTATATGTTATAATATATATCAAGTCATAGTTTAAGGATTAAAAACACTTTGGTTGAAATAATCATATGGTTTGTTTGAAATATATCAAATTTAGAAAAATTAAAGCGTATCCATTCAATTGGAATAAACACATATTTAATATAAGATTAACAAAAAGTTAAATTTTTAACATTGTGAGTCCTTTAAAATTATACTCGATTTTATTTTATATCCATTCTATCCATGTGGTTGATGAAAATCATTGTGTGACGCATCGGGACCACACCAACAAATAGCAATTACAATTGATACATCGCGATTTATGTATGTTTTCTTGTTTCATATAATTTTTCTTTGTGGTAAACAGTCGTTAAATATTTTAAATAATTCTTTTATTTATATATCTCATCTGAATATAACATAAATAAAAATATATAGATATATATATATATATATAGATATAGAAAATAATACCTTTATGAATTATTGTAGATCGCATGATAAAATAATAATAATAATAATATATATACAGCGAGATATCTATTTTTATTTATTAAATGTTTAAAGAATATATTTTTTTAAATATATTTACATACATATTTGTATAAATTCAAACAGATCAATAACCACAATGTATAATAATATCATTTCTATACAATTTATTTTTGCATTTATTTTCAAGGTAATTGGTTAATTGTATTTCATTGTATTGTATATATATATACCTAATAATTGTAAAGAGATATGTAAATTGTCTGGTATATATTTAAATTTACGACATCATAACAATATTAAATGATCAATTATAATGTATATATAACATAATTATCATACACAAAATCATGATATGGAAAATGTCATGAAATTGGAGTGAATTCACAAAAAAATATTGTTATATGCTCTTCTAAATATATATAGGATTCAATTTTGTTATGAATATCGATAAAATAATCGTTTATATATACTCATGTTTATAGATTTCTTTAATTCATCAATTTCATATTTGCATTTTAAGGCGAAACTGAAATTTGTCACAACTAAAACCAAATCAATAAAAGCAAAAATATTCAGATAAAAATAGTTTTATTATGTCTTAAACAGTTTATTTATTTCCCGAAAAACATTTTAAAAACTCTATATAAATACGGATAAAATATTGGAATCGATAATTATTAGGTTACGGGCTTTCAAAGTGGAAAAATGGGCGATTACCGATTTTGAAGATTGGTGTCTTTGTGTAATTCATATAAACAGATCTCAGGAAGAAAATTCATTATAAACAGAATTATTTAATTTTGTAATTACCGATATATGAAAATGTATAGAAAATTTATATAGAAATTAATCACAGAGTATTAAAAGCTTATCACTCAATACAAATTATATACATTATAAATTATTATATAAAAACACGTTTCATTTAAAAAATAATACTTTTTAGTTAATGCAAATGTATATATAATACAAACGCAATTCAATAATGAAAAATAATTGGAAACAATCAAATAATGCGATGTACAAAATATAATCATATATGCATATTTCTATTATGTAAATATTTTATTTAGAAAGAATATACAGATAAATAAAATTGATTCAATTTTATTTTATTTTCTATATGATATAATATATATAAAAGATAAAAAAAAAACAACAAAATATTATATATTCCAATATTTTGATACACAAAACAACATATGTATAATAACAAGGTCAATTTTATTTTTCTATACATATATTATATCATTCATTATATATTTATATACATATATCTAAATGATAGAATAAAATCTATATGGAATGATAAAAAAGCACATTGTATATATTTGCGTTGCGTGTGTTTGTGCTTTTGGGTACTGATGATTATATAAATTTAATTTAAATTTGTAAATATATATATATTTATATATATTAAACCCCGATAAATAGAATTGATTACCGCATCAGATATTAGAACTGAAAGCCTTAAATCATACCTTAAAAAAACATTTATACCTATTTATAAATATATACATGGTTAGGTAAAAAAAATAAATAAATTTTTCGCTATACAACCAACAATCTGGTTTTAGCGTCCAACAACAGCCTTCTGTTGTTAGTTTCTTAATTTGGGGTTTTTACGGTGTCGGTAATTAGCCGTACGACCAACCGCAAGCGGAAAATACAACTCTGTGTTAAAATTCAGATTCGAAAAATAACCGAAAACACAAAACATATTTTATGCATTCAACAGGATTCGAAACCACGACCCCAAAATTTCGTTAGAATTTTAGGTTAGCATTTTTAACATTTACACCACAGAGTTACTATTGGTTAGGTAAGGCAAAGATAAATTTAGGCAGGCAGTTATAATACACACATATATTATCATATTATATAAAATAATAAAATGTATATATACACATACTTATATATAATATATATATATATTCTGATATCAGATATCGCAGTTATGTAAACTGATAAAAAAAAATGTTGGTTATAGATTAAATGAAAAATTTATTAATTATATTATATGCGTATATATTGAAATCGAATCGTCGATGAGTCGATATCGTTTCCGCCAAATACATTATATATGGCCATTTATATCAATATAGTTATTTGTATTCGGTATACAAAATACAAAAAATGGCAAATTCCATAAATAATATATAAATTTAATTAAAAATAATACCATTTTTTTGATTTATTTATTGCATTTATTACTCAAATCAAATATTAAATATATACGTTATATTTATTACCTCGCAAATACAATTATAACTATTTTTTTTTTGATTGTCATAAATATGACAAAAATAAAAAAGAAGGACAATAAAAATTGTAATGATTAATTAATAATTGCACGCAGGTATATAATTGTTTTTTTTAAGTAAAATATAAATATATCATAAATTATATAGTATATAGTATAATTAAATATCAATTAATATTTAGATATTTAATTTTGGTTTTTTGTATATTGACATTGCCCCGTATATCTTTTGTAACCGCAGTAACGCTTTATTAATTAAAACTATTCCCTCCTTATATTAAATTGTGAAAATGTTTAAGGAGAAATGAAGATCTTTAATAGGAGATAGTTAAATTTTAGATTTAAAACGAAGTTTTCGAAATAAATTTGCTCTATTTACAAAAAAAAATACTATAATATTTATTTTATTTGGAAAAATTCCCCAGAATTCATATTGAACTCAATCAAAAATAATCATTAACATTTTTTTATGATAACCAACATCAAATATATATACATTAAATAAATTATAAAAGTACCTATATATATTTAATATATATCGATACATTTTCAATCAATCTTATTTTCCGGTCTATGTCAGAATAATTTTGTTATCAAAAAGAGTTGTTTTTTTTTTTTAATATAACTGATATATTTATTTGTCTGATTCAATTGATTTATCATACATATATATAATAAATATAATCGCATTTGATATACAAATTACAATTTGAATGCATATTTAATACGCTAATTCTTTGTATCATTACATCAAAATTGTTCTCTAGATCTGTATGATTGCTTTGAATATACACGAAAATCTGTATGTTGTCTGATCTGTAATCATTTATACATCAGCTCTTAAATAATGATATAGGTATATAAAAAATTATTTAACATGATATTGTAAAAAATTATATTTTCCTATATATAAATAAAATAGAATAACAATGAAAAAAAAAATAATAGTTTTATACTAATTTTTTCAACCGTTTCATTTATTGTCATTTTGTTATTATTATTGTTATAATATTAAAAGTATAACAAAACAAAAAAAAATTATATATCATATTTCTGCAATTATAATGAATTGAATTTAATATAGCTATATATATATATTTATTCACTATAATACAGAAATCGTATATTAATATTACATGACTGCGCGAACAAATGTAAAGAAATTACAATGAATTATATTCTATTAATAGATTGTATGTAAGAGATCTCGTATTATTGGTAATATATAATTATTTATATATAGATAATAGAATAAAAACTATACTATATATACCAATAACATACATAAATGTAATATATATTATTTATTAATATGACACGCTATATTCATTAAAAATAAAACAAAAATATAAACAAAAATTGACTTGCAAAATAAACGTATACTATTATTTGAAAACCATATGATTATTTAATTATAATTCATATATAGATAATTTTGAATAATTTAATAATAAAACCATTGACATTGATCCAGTATTTGAATGAATGAATTGGAATAAATTCTATTTAAAGATAAAATCTATCCAAATAGAGGATGAATTTTTGCAAGGATGGACAGCTGATTTTTTTTCCTCTAAAGTTTAAATATATGTATAAAGTTTCAGATGTTAATATCAATACGAAATCTTTTGCGATGTAAAATTCTTGAACAGATTTACGCTCACACAATCGATATACAATGAAATGTTTGATAAAAATATAAACGTATATTGTTACATAATATATTTCGGTTCATGAATACACACAAAAAAAGAAATTCTTATTTACATTGGTTTTTACGTTGTCGGAAATTATATATAGAATATTTTCAATACCTAAAAATTATAGTAAAAAAAATTAATTAACAATGTATTTTTTTTTGTATTCAAAATTCATTGGAAATTTTATAAGCTAATAAATTTTACATAATTGCATAAAAATGCCAATTTTTAATATAGTTTTTTCCAATAAGATTTTTTTTATTCAAAAATCTAATATATATAACGAACGGTTGAGTCATTTCATTGATTTTTGAATATACCATTTTTCTGATTTAGCACCACAAAACATTTTTCAATGTATATAGTTAGAAATCTTATATTATAATTATTATTGTGTCTTATTTGGTTTTGGCTTTTTTTTTTTGCATGGAATATTTTGTTTGTATTGACTAACAAAAAATTGCATCATCATCCATAACAAATTACAATATGTATGTATATGGTATATATTAAAGTAACGAACGATGACTTAAAAAAAATAAATAAAATAAATGAATCATTTTTCTCAAAACAATTGGTACATACCACCATATAAATATTATAAAATACAGCATCATTTTTTTTATTTTATACAAATATTACTGAATATAAATTAAATATAATATATTTTTTAATTATCATATATAAATATATAATATAAAGAAAAAAAAAAAAAGATTACACAATAATTGTTAATATTTACTTAAACAAATTAACATATATATACTGTATATATGTAAATTAAAAAAAAATAATAATTATAATAATTTTTTAATAAGAAATATTTGGTTCAAAAAAATTACATTTACATTTTGTTTTGCCGATTATGCGTTCATTGAATTTATCATTTTTGTAAGAAAAAAAAAATTGTACAAATGATAATTAATGTATATATTTGCGAAAATTAATAACAATATATATTTATATATCAATAATAAAAATTATTAATTGTATTTTGTAAAATTATACGAACGATAAAATTTAATTGTTTATATAAATATTTATATTAATAATAATGAGATACAAATTTATTCAAAATTTAATAAACATCAAAAATATAAATTTTCAAAATATATGGTATTCATAACATTTTTTATTTATATTTTTTTTTAGTTTATTGTATATATACATAATTGCAAAAGTTGCTAAGGGACTTATATTATTCAATATAAAAAATATAACAATCATAAATATTTAGTAATCACATGACTTAATGAATTGAAATCACTGTGCTGTGTCAATCAATATGTGATCGATTATTGCATAGTAGTTTATTAATTATTTACAGAAGAGTCATCATTTATTGAATTTCAGTTCCTTAAAAATATGCCAGTCTATAATTATGTTTGACCTATATTAATTATGCGGGTTATATAGGTGGTTTGCTAATAAGAATAACAAAGATTTTTCTTTTCTGAAGAATCTGTTTTACTATATAATATATAATTCATATTAAGAGTAATTTAATATATTGTATATAGGTTAAATATAGAAATATCGAAGAGACGAATAGGGTAATATTTATATATAATTATATGATGATATTTATTTTATATTCAGGATGTCCCAATAGCGACGTGGTATGTTTTTTTTTTTTTGATATATAGTTACTACTGGGACACGCTGAATATTACAGGAATATTAATATATAATATTTGATGTATTATATAATGTAATATTTTATCATTTTTTTACTTTAGTTGCGATAAACAAAATGTTTATCTATATATATATATATATATATATTTAATTAGATAATTAGATAAAAAAAATGAAATTAATTGATTTTTGTTATATAACATTTATTGATAATCATCCGTAAAATCAAAGTTCAAGTTTTGTATTAGTTTTATTTTTCAAATAAAACTTTTATACATATAAAGATTTATATATTTATAGAATGATTAATATTGATTGATGTATTTATGTATACATATACATATTTATATTTGGAATAAAAAAATGGAAAAAACGCTCAGAGTCGTGTATTTGTTTCCCATATATAAATCCAATTGTTGGAATGATCAAAAAAAAAATCATGAAAGTCATATATGAATATAAATCTTTCAAACAAAAATTGTCCATGAAAATACTCTGATAATAAAACCATACAAAAATATTTTTATTTTGATATTTTTAAAGTTAAATAAAATATAGGGTATCCCCGGGTTCTATGTAATAAAGAGGAAGATTTTCGATTCAATTTCCCATAGTTTTCTTATATACATATGTGATATTTCATGATTTGATTTAAATAAATTTAAATACATTTGAATTTTAGCAAAACATCGAGAATGTATACATTGAAAGTCATTTCACTTGTATATATGGAAGATGATATTAAAATATTCTCATATTTATATATAAATAACTATATAATATTAATATAATTATTTACATTACTTTTACATATATATATATATATATAAATTATTATACTATTATTACCTCTATATAATGTATATTAATTGCATATTATATATAAATCGCCATTATATATATTGAAAACTATTAATTTTAATTTATTTTTAAAACGTGTGTAACATGAAAAATATTACACATATAGAAAATAAATTTATTTGAGCTGATGATTGCTGTGAATTATTATATAAATTGTATTATATATACACAATAATAATAATAATAATAATAATAATAACTTTCAATTAAGAATATATAATGCAAAATATACTATATATAACTTATAAACGCTATATAAAACTATTAGAAAATTTTCCATTTAATATTTTTTTTAATGCATATTATGTATATAAATAAATATTTATTGTTATTATTATTTATATATATATATTATATTCATATATTAAAAAATATTAATTTTAATTGAAAATATATACGTTTATTTTAAATGTATACTTTGCGTTCACATTAAAATCATTTCAATTTTCCACGAATAATATAAAATAAAGATATACATTTAAAAAAAAAAATTTAATAATTTTAATTCGTTCAATTTTTTTTTTTGAATTTCTATTCCATATGACATTGTATAATTTTCATATATGATATATATACAAAACAGAATAATTTGTGGAAGATATTTTTGAATATCTGTTATATGTTTAGAAATATTATAAAGATATAATTATATATATATATATAGTGTATGTATATAAGTTGCCGAAAAATTTAAAGATCAAGTGCCAAAATATAGATATTAGATAAATTATTTATACATATATTCATATAGATAGAGAAAAACAACACCACATGAAAGATTTATTATTATTTTCTGTGTAATGTCCAACATGTAAACCGGATGTTTTTTTTATCTTTTTTACATTTCTAGATATAATAGTGTATATACAATTTTTTTATGTATACAATTTCTTATAATGAGCAAAAGCCTTTTGCAAAAAAAAAAATAAAAAATAACAATTTCAATATTTATTTATCTTTTTCTGTTATTTCTATTATTATTACTTATGAATGATTTTTAATTTTTTATATATTTGGAAAATTTTTTAATAACCAAAAATAAAAAAAAAACCCATAAACAAAATCGATTTTCTTTTAATGTTTTTCATTGCCATATTGGTTTTGTTTTTTCATGTGGCATTTTTATTTATGTTTATTATGTATGTAAAAAATGATTCTATAATTAGTGAAATTAAAATAATCATTTTTAAAATACATATATATAATAAGGAAAATGTATATATATTATATATTTGCAAAGTACTTTATATAATATATATTTATATGATAAGAGCATATGGTTTTTAAAATTTTCTTAATTAAATGCACAAATGTATGTATGCGTATTTCTATTTAATGTCTTTTTTTTTATTGCCTTTTTAATTTACAAATTAAAATGTTTTCAAAATTAACTGCGTGTTATTTTAAATTGTTCCTTTGAAAATTTCGCATATTCGAATACAACAGATAAAAAAAATCAATATTTATTGTATTAATCGCATAAAGTATTTCTTTATATGATTTCTTTTATCCATAAAAAAAATTTAACATTTCAAATTATTAAAGTTTGAAACGCGACGGATTATAGACTATTAAAAGCTAGTAGCATATTTTGAATATGATAATGATAATATTACAAATTTATCATTACTATTATTACACTACAATATTACAAATTAATTCAAAAATATATAATGTAAAATAAAAAAAAAACTTTAATTTTAAATTACATATTTCTATATCGATAAAAATAAGTGTGAACATTTTTTTTTTGGTATGATTAATTTTCAAAGATGATTGTATATAAAAATAAAAAAAATTTTAAATATTATTTATCTTACATTTTATCATATAAATAATACAAATAAAATACAATATGAAAAGAAAACCTGCATTTAATCCAATTAACATCGCACCTATATTTTAATATAGATATTTGTACAATATTTTTTCACTTATTAACAAGTTACGTGAATATTATAGAAAAGAATGTATATGTATTTGAATTCAATCAAATAATGTGTGAAAATTTATCAATTATCACATTATTATGATAAAACGTTTATTATGTATTATTGTTGTGACCACTTAAATAATTAGAACTATATAGATATAGATTGAAATTTATCGCACCTTTATATTTGTATATCATATAGATTAATAAAATTTTTGCGTTTAAAATAACAATTTTCGGTAAATATAAAGAGTATAATGGTAAATAATGATATATGCGTTAACGTTCTATAAGTTAGACGAATTTGAAATATTTAATACATTTTATTGCGAATAAAATCTACTTACTTATAAAACTGATATATAATGGGATTATTCAAAATTAACAACTAATTCAAATTTAAATGAATAAAATCTATAATAAATCTACTATAATAATTTAAAAAATATTTAAAAATACTCATCTTTAATGGAGTCTATGGATAATTAAAATGAATGATAATTTTCGGATGAAATTTTCTTTTAAAAGTAGATTAAATATATGCAAAAAATATTGGAGTGTCAAGGAAAAAATATTGCATATTCTGAAATCATGAAATCATTGATGCGGTCAAACTCCGAAATGATAATAGAAGTAAAGTTTATTTAGAAATTTGTTAAAAATGTAAGATTAAAAAAAAAAAAAACATAAATAAATATATTTTACCGCATATATTTATAAGAATACCGAAAAAGTTTTTCCATTTATTTTTCCAATATACATATATTTCTCAAAAATGTATATAAACAAAACATTTTGATTGATTTATTATATTAAATTTTATATATGACAGAATTCTGTTTTATTTTTTGTATTGAACCAAAAAGCAAAAAAAAAAAAAACCTTTAATTGCTTTTAAAACATCTTATATACTTTGTAATTATATAAATATACGTATATAATATTATATTTTATATATAAAGAGATGAAATACTATATATATATATATATATATAGAAATGTCGTAAATTAATTATATATATGTATCAATTCTTACGTACTAAAATTAACGTGGTTAAATATAAATTTATCCACGGTGAAATACCTACGAAGAAAAATATTGAAGATATTTGGTATTCAGAGCACAATTTAAAATAATCTATTACTATAATAGCGCTTTTGTTTACTTTTTTTTATAAGGAAAAAAAAACAATCATTTATATTGGGCTACACAGAATAAAAATAAAACGAACACAAAAATTTTTTTTTTCTTTTTCTTTCCACATATAAATATCGACTGTCTTTTTTTAATGTGTTCGGTATTTTCGCTAAATTTAGTTTCGTTTTATTGAGCAACTGGAAAATTGTAATAGTCTGTACTGTATAAAATAAATCAAATGAAAATATCGTGCATTGATATAGATATAGAATAATAATATCTCCATAGAAACCTAAGCGTGGATAATTTACTTCGCATCGAAAAGGTGATGTTAATTTATTCATTATCGTAGATAATTTATGGGCTCTGAATACGAAAAGCGTGGTTAAACGAAATATCTCCGTAGATATTTAACCACGCTGAGGCCTGAATAAACCCAATTGTATATATAATTATTATGTGATTGTGTATTGAACATATGAGCTTGCGATATAAATAAAATGATATATGTATAAACTTTTCTTATATATTCAATATATATATAGTATTGATGAATCATTTTCGTTTTATGTATTCACTGAATTAAATTTTTTTTCCTTTTGTCGAATACACGTATATAAATCGCAAACATGCTGTTGATGATAATGGCATGTTGTTGTTCACGTGATTGTAACACAATTTTTACATTAATTTTCGAGTATGTATATATAATATAAAAATATTTTTATCTTTTCAATGCTTGTTTTATTCTATATTTATTTTTTTTTCATTCATTCGTTTTTATTTTTATTTGCATCAAATATATTATACATGGACCAATATGGTATATATATTTATCAACAATCTCACAAAAATACGGTAAATAAATTGACATTATTCAATTTAATGAAATTCGATGATTCGTATTATAATAAAATAAAAAAAAATCTTGAATAACTTATTTATTTTTTTTTTTATAATTGTCTTTTAAAATAAAATGTGTTTTTATTTTATTTAATAGTTACATTTTTTATTAAAAGGTTCTAATATATATATAATAAGTCAATTCTTTGTTATTGATATATTAAGTAACTATACAGGGTGTCCCAGCTAACGCTATCCAGCCAATATCTTCGAAACCAGTGGAGTTATCACTAATATGATGTTAGTGGACCATCACAATACATGTTTTCATAGAAATTTAGCGAGTTTTCGCACATTTTCCATTAGATGCACAATCCCCATTTGTGGAA
The DNA here is from genome assembly GCA_958336335.1 of Dilophus febrilis. Lineage (NCBI taxonomy): Eukaryota > Metazoa > Arthropoda > Insecta > Diptera > Bibionidae > Dilophus > Dilophus febrilis. The sequence continues at coordinate 15,541,141 of OY284470.1, read as the reverse complement.
AAATTCGCCATGGGACCCCCATATTATTACATTTTTTTTAACTACTCGTCACGCTCTTCAAAATAAGCTAAAAAAAATATAAGTTTACATTTGATTTTCCAAAGTTGATATCAATTGGGCACATAAGGGTTAACGTAGGGAGGAAGGGGTTAACATAAAAATGTAGCCAAATGGAATCCAGTGGGAATCCACTAACATCATATTAGTGATAACTCCACTGGTTTCGAAGATATTGGCTGGATAGCGTTAGCTGGGACACACTGTATATGTTTCTTATATTATGATATATTTTTACGATATAAAATAATATTACCTATTATCAAAATATATATAAATATATATAAATACATGTGGTAATTGTAAATTTATCATCAAAACTTTAGTTCAGTATAATACAAATAAATTTATTTCATTGGATAACACTTAATCGACAATATATATATATATATATCCTATTATAAATAAATATATTAAGGATAAGGACCGCACATATTTTATTCTTATTCTCATATGTGAACCATATTTATATTTTATATTTAAACCATATATATATATATATATATATAGGACAAAATTTTAGGTAATAAAAATCCTGTCTGTATATCAAAAAGCATAGGTGAAGTCTCTCCTATTATAAATAAGTATATTAAGGATATACCGCACAGATTTTATTTTTATTCTCATATGTGGACCATATTTATATTTAAACATATATATATATATATATATATATATATATATAGGACAAAATGTTAGGTAATAAAAATCCTGTATGTATATCAGAAAGCATAGGTGAAGTCCAGTATAATCTAGTCTAAGTAATTCAGTTTAGTTTAGTCGAGTGTTCATTAACGATATAAGAACAAAATTTAATAAATATAATATTATTAATATTTTTGCTTTGGTTTAAAAAATTATTGGTATATTAACTATTTTGTTTGTCACAAAAAAAACGACTTTAAGTTAATTCAAATTGTATTTGTTATAGATTAGTATCATAGTTATTATTACATGAAATTTAAACAAATTAATTCAGTATTTTGGGGTAAGATTTTATTTAATTTTTAAACAAAAAAAATACACCAATAATTAACTTTATGTATATTGTGAATTTTTAAATGATAATTTTAGAATATCTTTTTTTTTTTTAAAGAATATTTAATTAATTCTAATAGTTTTAAATTAATTGTAAATGTTCATTATAGAATTAAAAAAAAAATTAGTGCTAATAATGTGAGTGTTGTGATTTGTATGAAAGTATAAATAAAAAAAAAAGTGAATATAATCTCAAATCTTTGATATATTCTGGAATATCTTTATTCAATTTAATAAATACTTAAAACTATTTTATTAATGAAGTTATTCAAAAAATTAAAGTCTCATAAGCGTATAGAAAATATGAATAAATCAAAAATGAATAAATTATGTAATTGTATATTTTTGTGCGATTTTTAACAAATGAAATTGTGAATGAATTTAAAAAAATTATTCATAGAAAATTATTACAATTTTTATCGAAAAACATATTTCATTTATTTCTAAAAGTATATATAAATTACAAAAAAAAAACTCATATATTTTTACTACCTTTGATATTATTCTAAAAATAAGAATTTTATCGAATTTTAATCAGATTATTATAAATTAAAAATAATGTTTAATCACTTTTTATTATAAAAATATAATTTTATTATAAAAAATGCTTATCATTACGATACACGAATTACTTTTTTATTTACAATTAGCAAAATTTCCTGTAATTGTTATAATGAACTAATATTTATTTGTGCCATTACCGTAAAAACCCAGTAAATTCAATCATGAATTTAATATCAAACAAAAACGATGGCTCATACAATGAAATTCAATAAATAAAATTTATTAAAATTATTTTCAAATAAATTATTGTAAAAATTCCCAAATAATTAATGTTACATGAAAAAAAAATGAATTACAAGTATTTATTATACTATATTATAGTTAAATTTTATCACATATATATAAAAATAAAATAAAATACCATTTCAATTCAAAAAAAAATTCTACGTTTTTAAACGAAATGATTAATTATTCAACTGATACATTTAAATTGATTTCATTTGGTGCAAGGTGGTTATTATTTGTGTTACATTTCTTAAAGATATTATAACAGAATAACAGAATTCTGTGAGTTGAAAAGATTGAAAAAAATTAGGTTTTTTTTAAATATTAAATATTTTTTGGAAGATTTTTCTTAATTTGTGCTCTGTAGTGTATTTATAAACGAAATAACACTCAACTTGCAATTCTAATACAATATTTAGGTTGTGGGTTCACATATCCTATACAGATAAAGACATGAAAAACAATTTTTCTGGTATTTATGGATCCGAATTTCATGTTGAGGTTAAATATTACTATTACAATTTCATTTGGTTTGCCAGTAGAAGACTGTTTGTGGACGCTAAAACAAATTCTCAGTTGTATAAAACGTGATATTATTTTTTCTTTATACCCTTTAACTAATGGAAATAATTGAAAATTAATTTGCGTATATCAAAATACGTATTTAAATATTAAACGATAAAATGTACGTATTGTTATTAAAAAAAAAAATTTTGTTTTTAAATGTTTTTTTTTTTTGATCGATCAATTGTTTGACCTTTGATAATTTTATATATAAACGTATATTATATATGTACAACATACATAAATTAAATGCTTGTCATTAAAATGAATTTTGCATATTTTGCCAATAATATTTTGAAATAAATCATTTATTTTATACATATATGATTCATGTATGGTTTTCTATATTTATTATATACATACAAGATATTCAATGCGGATTTATTATAATGATTTTTTTGTTTTTGAAATAATAAAAATGTTTGCGCGTAAAACCTAAAATAAATATTATATTCAGTATATGTAAACAATAATACCATTTAGAAATTCATTACTTAAAATTTTCTTTATATAAAACATTTAAAGAAAAAAATTGATTTACTGCAAAGAATACAAAAATTTGTCTTAAAAATCTTGACGAATTATGGATCGCGCGAATATACTACACGACGATTTAATACATTAAAGATTTATTGGTATCTATTGAAATATATAGATAGATATACAATGAAACAGGGCGGGAAATATTTTCTAAATAATTTCCAATCAGATCAGATACAGATTTAATTCTAATAAACCAATAATAGAATATATATTTTTCATTTCACAAGTAATTTTATTGTTTTTTTTTTTCATTGATATTAGATACTTTTATATTATTCAACATTGAATATATTTTAAAAGGAAAAATTCAATAGAATCGAAATATAAAAAAAAACTTTCGAAAATATTTACCTATTCTCAAAGAAACCGTATGCCGCGGCGATACCTACAAAAATGGTATATATATTAAAAAAACCCATAAATTTATGGTTTTATAAACATTATGCCATTCATAAAATAAAATATTTATTTATTTATGAAAAAAAAAAACCCCGAAGATTTGTAATGAAATCAAATAGAAAAATATAATAGTAAAAATGTGCCGTATACCGTTTCAAGGATTTAAATTTCGTGATATCGTAAAATTATTTTTAAAAATAGAAATAAAATTTAGATGGTTTTTCATTTTTTGGAGAAAATAGTTTTTTAACATGCACATCGTACATATAAAATTATACTTTTTTTTCTAAACAACTTAACAAAAATTTTATATATCATTTAAAGGTGTAAAATTTTTTATCTGTATAATTAGAGATATAAATGATACACAATTTCCATTTCATTATTTTTATAGAAAAATTATCGGGTAAAGATGATACTTATAAATAATGACTATATATATATTATATATATATAAAAACCAATTAATCAATTAAAAAAAAAACAAAAATTAATCTATTAATAATATATTTCGTAGAAAACTGGTGCAGATAAAATTCAAAAATGTAATTAAAAATGTGTTTGAATATAGGGTATAAATATAAAATACCTACGTATATTATCATCTGTTAAATATATTATATATACATACTGACGATAGTCGAATAAAAAAAAACAATTCATACTTTATATTTATTTATAATATCACGTTTTTTTTCTAATTTTTATTACAACGATACGCTAATTTTATCTCTTCTATAAATAATTATTTATATATAAAGTGTATCATCATATTATTATAAATGAACTATGAACATCATCATAAGCAAAAAAAAAAAATTAATATTTTATTATCTATTTAGTCTAAACACGACGACAATTATCTGCGTACAAAAAAATAAATAAATAAATGATGAAATATTTTTAATTTAAATATTAAAACAATTTTATTATAACTGTTTCGATAATTCATTAATAAAAGAAATTCCCAAATGAGTTGTATATTTTTATATTCCTTATCTATTTTATGAATATATATATACGCATATACATAAGTATTTCCTTTTTTTTTTTTTTTACTATATTTATCTATAAAATATAACAAGGTTACAATGAAAAAAAAAAACCTAATTACTAATTTACCTATTATATATTATGAATGCGGTATGATTTAATTGTTTATATTAAATCACGTGTTTTAAAAATTTTGACTATATATTTATTCTTTACAGAATAGACTGTTTTTTGTTAAATACACACACAATTTATGATTGATTATAATATATTTTATTTTATTTTATTAATCATACCGCTTGAATTTTTCCCCACATTATATTTATTTTACATTACAGATATAAGGTTTTATTTATATATAGAATATAGACAAATTTATCATTTAAAGACGTTATGGAATTGGATATTGACAAATTCAAGACCATTTTAATATAAATATTTCAATTAAACCAGTATTTTTGCGTATATAGAATTTGAAATTATATTATATAGAATTAAAAAGAAATATAGAGCTTGAAATTTCATAAAATTTCACATAATACACGATTAGTCATAATTTTTTTTATTACTTTATTTCCTTGCCGACAAATTTAATTTACAATAAAAATATCAACCATTCAATTATATTATTTCCGGCAAAAGGTCTATTTATGCGGTATAATACAATGTATTTGTATTCTGTATTTAATAAGTTATTGGTTTTATAAGTTATTGGTACAAACGTATGTAATATTTTAGACTATAAAAAACTATTAAAGAAAATATAAAGACATATTATTATAAATAAAAAGGACCTAGATTTTTTTTCTTTAACCATTATGGTTTTATATATATTTTCTGATACCATATCTAATTGAAAACACGTGTAGATTCGAAGCAAAGATATAGAAGTATTATATAGTATATATAGATATAATTGGTTTTATATATAATTCTTTCCTTAGGTAATACAACGGTATCTTAATTTACCATATATAAAATAAGTTGACTTTTTTCGCCCACTATATATAATACAATAAGCAATATAAACCATTTGTTATAACTAATTTGCTTAATTAATTATAGATGGTGAATGTGGAAACGTGGAAAATAATTCGACACGTGTGCATTTGTGAATAAAAGGAAAAGATTTTTTGTAATATATCTTATGATGATTTATATACATAGCGTTACAAACAAATACGAATAGATATAGATAATTATTCTGTGATAATTTATTTTTTATTCGATATACTATTCTTTCTTATGTTATATATATATATTACTGCTAATATAATATCAATGTATCTTATAAATAAAATAAAGAAATACACGTGTTACTACACTTCTTTTTTAGAACATTTTTTTTTTCATTTTATTTACTGATAAAAGTATTGATAAAATTAATTTAATATTTATATTTATTGTATATGTATATCTACTTATGTATATCGATATATAATTCAATGAATTTTGAGCGCCCAAATTTTTTTATCTTTAATATTATAGTATATAAGAATTTTAGATATTATAAATAAAATTATAAGTATGTAAAAAGAGATTAAATAAGACTTGAATTATCATGGCTTAAAGAAATCTCTATATAAGTATATATTATATTTTATTACAGTATATATTAATTATATAGAAAATGTTTCTATATTTATAATTGTTATCGCCGGCGTAATAATATATTTTACTATTATATATTATTGCAGAGCAGATTTTAATCGTATTTGATTATATAGCGAAATAATCGCATATGTGGTGAAATTAATTATTTTTTCATCATTTTATCACCAAAAAAGGCAATTTTTTTATTATGGAAAAAACCATAGTGTTATATTTTTGATAATTTAAATAAATATTGTTGTGGATTTTATTTCTATATGATACACACGCTCGTGCTCAACTAATTTAAAAACACATATACAATATTATTAATGTTTTAAAAGCGATTGGTTTTTTCCGTATATAAATGATAAAAATGTGTTTGCCGATAGCGATTTTACATATTATTATATGTGCATAGATCTATTTAGCTTTTCGAATCAATTCTTTTAAAAAACAATTGTTGAAATGTATTCACAAATGCTATAATGTCTAATCGTACACCTCCAAATAAACCCATATATTCAAAAGCATTCCAGACAAACGGCGGTGTTTTTGACTTTGTACATTCAAGAATTCAGCCAGTAAATTGTTTTAATATATATAACAAAACGATTATTATTGTCGCTAGGTTTTACAATTAGTTGATCACAAGTGTAAGTACATATATGAAAGGGATAAAACCTCATCGTTATTTTTTTTTGTTATTTCCAATAATAATATTATTATAATAGAAAGGATGACAATTTTAAAGAATTCGATTTTTTATTTGATTTTTTTTTTATATATGGTATATTTTAAACATATTACAAGAATAAGTTAAGAAAAAAAAGCAGTTATTATAATATGAAAAACGTGATATATAAAAAAAATAAAAATAGGATCTGTATACAGTATTAAAAAAATTCTTTTTAACACATTCTTTCTTTTCATATATATAAAGATAAATAACAATACAAGATATTTATAAAAAAAAAATTAAGAACATATGCGAAAATATAATATAATAATCCATAAGCTTAACCATTTATTTCGAAACTTTATTGCAATATGATTATTATATTTGTTATGATATATTCAATATAATAATAGTATAGAAGATATAAAATGAATGTCACAAGGAATTAATTTTCGCCCTTAAAAAAAATCACGTAAAAAAAATTATCAGAAAAAATACCATGAACCAACGGCACATGATAATATATATTTTACATATAAATGAAAATATTTCTTGATATATGTGATTATAAAAAAAAAGGGTGTATATATTGATTTAAAATTATATAAATGATAGCTTATAGAATAATAATAAGTATTTTATAGATATATATACAGGGTATTAAATAATCTAAATAGTAAACTCTGTCTATGCAGTGATATGAAATCTTTTCAAATGACTTCTTGACAAATGTTAATTTAGATTTATCTATGATATTAAACTTTATAATAAAAAATAGAAATGATTTAGTTACAGGCTTATGAGTATTATTATATCAAATTATGTACACAAAATGATGTACACTCTGTATACATTTTTTTCATAAAATAATTCCATCGAGTATATAACATAACATATATGATATATGTACCCGTAATTCTCTTTTTATGCGAATTGGAAATAATTCGAATTAAAAAGGAAAATATTATTAAATTAGATTTAAAACGATTTTTTCCCCATAAAAACCGTTTGGCAAAATTCGATTTTTCCAAATAAACTATAAGAAAGTATATTCAATTCTTAAAAAGCAAATTTTTAAATTATTATTATTTAAACACAAATTTTGTGTCAGTGTTACGTTAAAAATATTATTTAGTAAAACTCATTTAACAAATAAAATAAAATATATATAATAAAAAAAAATGTTTACAACTCACATTGATTGGAATTTATCAAATCATTTGTATATTGTATAGCCAAAAAAAAGCTTACCTGAAAATAATTAGGAAAAAATAAAAAAAATAACGTTAATAAGAATATAATTATTTTATATAAAAAATATTATATATATTGTAGATAAAATGAAAAAATAAAAGGATTAAATTTGAAATTAAAAACTAAATTCCGGTTCGAATAATATAGAAATGTTTATATATTTTATAGACTCATTTCAAATTAGGCAAATGACTTAATTCAATTTGAATTTTAGGTTTAGTAACTTAAATATATATTGGTAAGGAAGAACTCTCTTTTGATTTTCAATCAAAATTTGGGCCGCGTGATATACGAAATAAATGGAAATCTGATAACATTTATAATCTTATTATTTTATTTTCACATACCTTTAAGCATTTATAATGTATCTTTGAAGAATCTTAAAAATATAAACGACGCACAAAACCGCATATACACAATAATTAAAACACAATTTTTACAATTAAATTAAAGATATAGAATAATTATTTTAAAAAGAATTTGTTTAATTTTGTTTTTGTATAATTATTTGATAGGGATGATAATAAGAAACTTATTTAGAACACTTTGAATTACTTATTAAATTAATAATTACAAATAACCAATAAAAAAAACACTGCATAAAAAACGCAATAACTAAATTAAAGCAAAAAAAAAACTTTACATTTGATTCTACATCAATTTAATTATAAAATATTATTTTGATTGAATGAAAACTTGAATAAATCCACATAAAAAAAATGTGTGTATGATATTTTTTCAGTCGGTGCAAGCATCAGACAAATTTTTACACGGCGTTTTACCGTTTTGTAAATTTGTGCGATCGAAAATATTCCATGTATGATATATTTTTTATACCTATGTTATTCTATTCAACCACCTAAACACATTTTTAGAACATTTATTTATTTATTTATATATTTATGATTACGGGTTTTTATCTTTATATGATTTATTTATATATATTTTAAATATACAATTAAAAACATTTTTTTTTTACAATAATTTAAAAACAGTAAACAAAAATCGAAATGAACGCACTTGAACTTTCGTTCAACATATACCTATATAAGATTTTATTTTGTGAAGATGCAATTTCTGTTGTTAGTTACATTGGTTACATATCCTATAAATTAAATGACTATTTTTTACAAAATTAATTAAATTTCATATCTTATTAACAAAATAAAAAACCAAAAATTTGAAAAATGTTAATGTTTTTTTTTGGTTTTGTTGATTCCTAGGATTTTGTTAACCAATCCCCCCCGCCTTTTTACATGCACTTTAAATAAATTTTTTACGCGAATTTTCCGACGGAATGTTATCTATCGCGTAAAAAGAGAATTATATTTGTATGGTGAGAAATGGCATTTAGAATTCTACTACAATATACTATTTGATATTTGTTCTTTTCATTTTATTTTTTTTCTTTTATCAATATTTTTCTGAAGAATATTAAATCTGGTATATAGAAACGAATGTGTTTTTTCTTTCTTAATTACGTGTCACTCTCTGGCATAAAATAAGGTAAATCAAATAAATGTATATATGGAATTTATAATAATATCAGAAAAAAGAAAAAAATGCATACATTAGATTTTTAAAATATAAAGATAACCTTTAATATATATTCTATATAATAATAGCGATTATTATATTATTATTAAATTATTCACATCACAAATATAGTTTAATATAAAACAAACAAACAAAATTAAATATAAACATTTTTCTTTTATATATTGTATATAATTTGAAAATTAATATAACCATTTACAGAACATTTAATTCAAATAAATTTATAAATATAGAAATAAAGATATACGTCGTATGGGGAGATACAATTTTGATACAGGTATATCTATATTTTTATGATTAAAATATCGATTAAATATAGTATACGTTGTTTTAATCAATATATAACAAAAATATACAAATACACCTTGACCTTTTCTATGTGATATAATATTGCAAAATAAATAATATTTTATATATATATGATTATTATATGTCCATACATATATTTATTTTTATATTTATGGATGGACGCATGGTAAAATCATTTATGCGATTAATGAAATTCTAAAAAAGTTATAAGCTTTTTTTTATTTATTGGAAAACTCTTAGACTGTGTTTAAAAAAAGAAGAAAGAAATAATTTTTATCACATTATTTGTTTAATTATGTATAGTTATATAGTTGCGATGATTCTCGGGACATAAAGATAATATTTATTAAAGTTATCTCTATAAATATAGAGCCTCATACATAGTATTATTACTTTTAATATGTTGATTTCTTCTTTTTTTTTTGGTTCAATTAATCCGAATTAAAATGAGAAATGTATGAAATGTATAAAATTTTCGCTTCTTCTATTTTAAATATTGTATATTTTTATAATAATAACAAAAATAAAAAATAATAAGATAAATAAAAATATAAAAAAAATAAGATTGCGATAGAAAACAGAAATTAAATTGAAATTTATTTGCAATAAAATATTTAATTTATATTACAATTTCTATATTTAAAATTATCTCAGATTTGTCCAGATTAATGCAGTTATCTTATATATGGAAAAATGACGCCCGCATATGTATGAATATATATGAGAATAAAAAGTACATTTGGAAACATTTAAATATGAATTATCTTTTAGTTTTAAATTTTCATTATCTCTGATAGACAATAAATAAAGTTATAATTATAATTAAAAACAAATATATTATATTATATATGATAGATATAAATAACTACATATAAATATCTTCTTTTATTTATATTGTTATAGGTGAATGAATTATTTAATTTTACATAAAATATAGAATATATATATATATATATATATATATATATATAAATTGGATATAATTTATAACTATATATAGATCAGTTGCTTATAACAATATAGTGTTTTTTTTTATTTATGTCTATTTTATTAAAACAATATAGAAATGATACCTGCTTTTGACATATTCTTTTATACGGGTGTTTATACAAATAATAAAATATATACAAGTTGAAAAAACTATAAGATTTTGTTTAAATAATTATATTTATATATATCCATATTTAATCTATATATTATACAGCACAATGAATCATATAAACATTTTTTTTATTTTCGTTACTGATAATCGCATATACTTATTATGATAAACAAATATTTATAAATAATTCCAAAATATAAATAAACAAATTTTATGCATTGCGTTAGTCATTTAGGATTTTCTTTTTGTTAAATGATTTGATAATGAAACTTTTTGAAGATCAATGAAAACTGAAGTCTTTACCCAAATTTTGTTGTTGTTTTTGATAGATGATTTTGAACTTGTTAAATGTTATCAATACAAATTGAATCTTGTCTAATATGAATTAATTGAACCTTAAAATTCTTTAAATCATTTGCATCAAAATTATTTAGATAAAATTCACCCGCGCACTTTTTTTTTCTATAAAGATTTTAATCTAAATTTATTGAATAAGATTTGATATAATTTAAAAGTTAAATTAATTGATTTGAAACGATTCGATTCAAAAGACTATAATTGAAGATTGTAAACATACCTATATAATAGGGGGGTTTTGTCTATGTTTTAATTGAGAAAGATTTTTACTAATTATACTAATTTGTATTATTACATTTAATTTCTTTTTAACATGACATGTTTTTAATTTCAATTTGTTTGTATATAATAATGTATATTTTTTTTAACGTTATTTGCATTATTATATATGCGTACAATATAATAGTATTAATTATATATATTTAACCTTATTCACAATTAATTCACCTTGATCTTTATTCTTTACTGATATAGTGTATAATTAATATATGTATAATAATTCTTATATATAATTTAATTATATGTGAACGTATTTATGTATATGTAACTATATCTAAATATTATATACCAATTTTATATAACCGATATGATAAATACTAAAACTGTATGTATCTCGCATAAATACATTTCATTTTCATATAAATATATAAAAATTAACCAAAAATTACTATATATATAAGACAATTTTAATTAATGATTAGTTTGGTGAATCTTTGATCAAAAATTGTCTATCTATAACGAATGAAACATTCATTAAACATTTTTTTACTGCGTGACATTCAAGTAATTAAATTTATTACATTTAATAATTAATGCGAATTAAAATATTTGTGTTAATAATAATAATTTTCCATGAAAATGGGTGCGTGAATTTTTTTTTATTTGATTAAAAAATTATTATTAATATATAAAGAATAATATAGAAGAGTATATACAAAGTATAAATAAATAGTATTAAAATATCGCTAAAAAATATATTGCAAATAATAATAATAATAAAAAAATTATTATCATAAACATATAAATACAATTGCGGTACGTTAATTGTATTTGAAAAAATTATATGCATATATATTTTTTTTTATATGCTTATGTGGTTTGGTTTCATAAAAATAAAATATATATTTGATAACACAAATTTTTGCAAAAACTAAAAATAAAGTAGTAAATTTTTTGTTTTTGCGTGATAAACCCAATGTGATATAATCAATGAAAATAGTTATGAATGCAAATTGACGTAAATTAAAATGAATGAATGAATGAATGAATGAAAAAAAAAATTGAAAATTGATGTATAAATAATATATAAATAAAATTTAATACGTATATTAATGAGACATACATTTATAATATATGCGATATTCTTAAAAAAAAAGAAAATCTCATCATTCAATTATTATATAATATAAAAAATTATATAATATAAAAAAAGATATAATTTATTATTAATGCGATATTTTAATGGAATTTTTTTATTTTTGTTGGTTTGCATGATATCAATTATAAAATATACCACCTCATATTAATTTTTTTTAATTTTATTATCGCATTTATAAAAGGTAGATTTTTTTTTGTTGGTGTTTTAAAATGCGCGCGTATATACATCATAAAAGTTTTGCAAAAATATTATCTCTTTAATATTTACTGTAATTACACATATATATATATATACTTTTTTAAGCAATTACGTGTAATATAACAAAAAAAATGTTTAATTAATTTTTTTTTTGTTGAAATACAAATTCATTTGTGATAAAATTCAGATAAATAAAAACATTTTTATGATAATGCAGGTATAAATTAATTATAAACAAATTGTGTCATATATTATTTGATATATATATATATATATATATATATATATATATATATATATATTTGCGTATATACTAAACACATTTTTTTATATATTTAACAATTTACGTATAATTTTCATATATATATGTTTATTTATACAAATAAAATACGTATATACAAATTAATTCCGATGAATGATGTTTATTCAATATTTATTTGTCATATATTTGCGTATATTATACGATCAAACTTGAACATCGTTAATATTTTGTTCCCTCGTGTTTTCATTGTCAACGAAATCCCGTAAAACAAAAATTCCTTTAATTAGGAGAAGCTTTACTTTTGTTTGTTTAAATTGAGCTATAAATGAGTGCGTTTTGTTTGATATATATGCAAACACATATAAATAAAATCAATTTAATTGAAAATAATTTAAAAGAAAATATTATAGAATATTCATTTAGTACAAGGAAATAATAATAATAATAATAATATATTATGAAGTGTAAAAAAACTTATAATATACATTTTACGAAATCTCGGCATAAATATATATAGATTTATTTGTTTTTATCTTTTCTTTTTTTTCCAAAACCGCATACAATCTCAAACGCATATATTTACAATATAAAAATGAAATAAACAAAAAAAAAATATCACACACACTCACGCGATTAATATACGAAATTGTATATATACAAAAAAAAATTAATTAAAGCCAAATACTAAACTAAATCATTGTTCTTCGGCGCGGTGTAATATATAATTGTGTTTATATTATTATTATTATTATTATTATCATGCATATATATAAATAATCTAGATATAGATACATAGAGGTTTATTTTATTATTGCAAGGTTTCATTTATTTATCATTGTATATATATATATATATATATCGTGCGTTCGTAATAATATATTTATATGGATGTTATTCTATATATATGATTATTTTTGTTTTTTTTAATCGCATGGATTCAAAATTCATATTATATATATATTAAAATTTTATGTTAAAAAAAGGGGTTGTAATTAAACCATATGTATACTTGACATATATATCATTTTTAAATAGAATTTAAATTCAAGTTCAAAGGTGTATTTCTAAATTCAAATTTCAATTCAATAATACATGTTTTATTATAGGTCATCGCAACTATAACTTTATTTTACCTATATTCAAATATAAAAAAAGATTTTTCAAATAATTTGTATTTTTGTTGGCCAGAAATTATCAGTGATTATTCTTAATAAAAATCATTATAAATAAATGTATATACTTTTTTTTTGGTTGATTGCGTTTATAAAATTCGTAATAATACAATAAAAAAAACATTAATAATAATAACATATTGATAATATACAAACAATTTCTTATAAACATATTTATATTTTATAAATGTTATAAAATGTATATATAAAATAAATACATTTTAATAAAAATATTTATTTATTCACAAAGTGAAAAAAAAAAAATTTAATTAATTTAATATAAATAGTCTATAGTATAGTCAAAGTAATTTAAAATATGGTTTTTATTTTTTTAACAACAACAAAAATAAGGCGAATTTTGTAAAAGAGAAATTAAATCAGGAAAATATTCACACACAAAAAAAAAATGATAACGCACGAATACGTGATGATACAGTCAAGGTTCTATCTATATCTATATTATATACATATATAATAATACACAGATTCGTAATTTTTTATTTAAAAATTTTTATTTACTCATTTCTATTTTTAATAATCCAATATTATAATATATTTAATGTGTATATAATATAATCGATATAAATATAAGTTTAACGTTGTATTTTGTATAATAATGTATAGATAGATATAGATATATAGAGGTATAATCTAGAATACGTTAAAAAAAAGCAGATTTTTTTTTTTTATATTTGTATTTGTATTTTTTTATTTTTTTTTTTTGGTTTTATTTATATTTTTCAAAATTATTATCACGTGTTTCTTTTATATATATTTATATAAAGTATATATTTTGAATTTTCTACATACATTATATAAATAAATTATAATTCAAAGTAATTTTCACATCCCACTTATTATTATTTGTTTTTATTTTTTTATTTTGTATTTTCTTAAAAACAGAAATTATTTTATTTTTATTACGTTATTTTATCTGAATTATATATTTATCATGTTTTGTTTTTTTTTTTATTGTATATCACACGGTGACGAAGCACAAAAAACGATTCTGCCTATGGAAAATTTTTACAATTTAAATATAAGGACAAAACAATTCTAAAATCAATTTGAATTGTCTTAAAATTAATGAAATTCCTAAAAATTTTCCCTAATGTATCGATATAGTTTTTTTTAGAGAGATGTCCTGATTGAATTTATTTGATGATAAATATAGAAGGATATATCTTTGAACGAACAAATAAAATGATTCATTGAAGGTTGTCTGTCTGTTTGTAGAAATTATGATTAATAAATTAATTTAGTAAATAATGAAAAAATAACGTTGAATCTCGTTAATTATCGAGAATTAAATTTATTTATTTATTTACAACAGTATAATATATGTGCACTATATTAGCATACATTAACAATCTTTATCATTACGAAAATGTTGTATATATTAATTAATAATTTAAGACATATTTTGTTATTTTAAATTCTTTATATATTCTATATACAGACAATGTATATACATTTCTATATATGTATAATTACATATATATGATTTAATTCATATACCTCTTTTCACATATATTATATGATTTCATCATATACCTATATATTTATATAATATTATTTGTTTTATTTATCATCATCTCTCATACAAAATTTTTTATAATTATAATATAAATTAAATTAATCAATTAAATAAATATTATGGTTATTGTGAATTATATATAGCTCAAAAAAGAATTAAAAAAAAAATCAACCGAGATAATTTGCATTTGCAGTAAAATATATGGAAAAAAATAAATAAACGTATATTGTTCTTAATCTAACCTTAATATTTTATGATGTAAATACTAAATATTAATATAGATATTATGTTTTCCACAAATTTAATTATATATCATATACAATAAATGAACAAATTTAATTATAACCAATTTCTTTATAATAAAAATTTATAGGTCAATTATATTTGTCAGTTTTTTTTTTATATGTGTATCCCTTTATATATACGTATTTAATTATCTTAATAAAGGATGTCCTGTCTATAGGATATTTATGTAATGTAATGCGCGTGTTCTTATAAATTATTAAGTGCAGGATTCGTTGTATTTTTTTTTATCATACATTCATATATAGGTAGAAAATAAGCTGAATCAATATATTATAAGTAATTAGATAACAGAGAAGTTTATATATAGTATATAATAATAATAAATATTACATAATGGGAAATAATTGCTTTTATAGAATAAATTGGTAAAATGATAAAAATATTTTTTTTAAAAGGATATATCAAAATAAAAATTTAATAAATATAAAAATCTAAGAAAAATAGTATTTTTTTACACAATTCAGATTGCAATTTTCCATTTAATTTTTCTACATTTTTACAAATTCAACCTTCTCACAAATATATATACTATATATATATATATATATATATATAAATATATGCATTTAACCATTTTTTTAACCCATTTAAACTTGACTTAAATTTCTGATTTAAAATATATATGTACTTGCAAATGCAAAAAAGTAATGAAAAAAAAATGAAAAATGTGTCTAAACATACTTAATGTTAAAATAAAAAATATAAAAACGCAGTAATTGGATTGACGAAAAATTTGTTTCAATGACATATTAATTGCCTTTTTTTTTATGTGTGTGGAAAAATAAAAGAAAATTACTATTATTCTGTGCTATTATATAGATATAAAGATGAACTCATCACCATATGAAGATCACAATTGAAAAAAAAGCTTTAAAATGTATAAATGTAAATATATAACAATTTATAAAAAAAAAAAAAACAACTCAAATATTGTAGAAAAAATATCTTTACAATATTGTATACTATTAGATAAATCAGATGTTGAAAATTTTTTTAAAATTATAGATATTAATTTAAGATCAAATTAATCATATAGTTTTAAAAGTTTTTACAAATATTATTGGTAATAATAATAATAATAAATTTTCCTTGTGTGAAAATTCAGATTCCAAAATAATCGAAAAGCACAAAATATATTTTAGGTCTTAAGTACGATTCAAACCCAAGACTCTCAAATTATGTAAGAATTTTAGTTTAACGATTTTTATCAACAACAGCACAGAGTCGTACACATTTTATTGGTATAAATTTGAATTGAAATATAAACACTAATTAAGTTCGATTGTATGAAATTTCATATAATAACTAATAGAGTTATTTTGTTGTCCGATTAAAATTGATAAGCATTTGCATTTATTGCTGCAAATTTGAATTGCAATTTTACATGTTTATAATATACGCTTAAAAATTCCCAAATATTAAAAATTCTAAAATTATCACCTGGTATGTGCGTGTGCGACGATATTTCTGTCATTATTTTTTTTTTAATAATTAAATTTCGTTTTATTACAATTGTATAACATAGAGAAATGATATATTATATACAGATTTGGATAATGTTTATGTATAGTTATCTAAAAATAGCCAAACTGTTAATTTTATATATATATAAATTATTAAATACACTTAAATATATATAAATAAAACCTTGATTAAATCTAAATTAAAATTAAATTCATATATAAAATACCCCTCAAAACCAAGTTTTTAATTAATATTTTTAACAGTTTTAGTTGTTAAAAAAAAAAAAACGAGAGATGTTTATAAAATTAAATTTATAAAATATAATAATAATAATAATATTAAAAATGATTTGTTTTTTTTTAATTTTATTTTTTTAGTATTATTATTATTAATATTATAATTTAATTTTTTCTGTGTTTTTTTTTTGCCTTTTTATTAAAATATATATAATAGAAAATTGTTTTTGTGTACGTATATAAAAGTTTCTTTTTGTCTTTAACATAAACGTATAATATTAAAATAAAAAAAAATTAAGCTCGCACACACAAATTAAAAAAAAACCAAAAAAAATTGTGATTGATATACTTTTCTTTTATTTTTTTTATTTTTTGTTGTTTTTTTAATGTTTGTGCAAAATCTAAATAAATAAATTATAATTTTTTTTTATTTTTTTGTCGTCATCAAGTCAATAAATTATTTTTTGTATACTGTGAGTGAAAAATTCTTAAAATAAAAAAAAAAAAACCCAAAATTTTGTGTTTTTTTTTATCTGTTTTTTGTTTTAATAAATGTTTAAAAATTTATAATAACCGTGCAAAAATAAAATAATCTTGATCATGATTTTGATGCATATCAAAAAATTAAATGATAATAAAAATTGTTTATTATTTTTAAAATATTTTTAAATATCATATTTTTTTTTCTGTGGAATTAACAACGAAAAGTATTATAATTTAATACACATTTATTTATATTTTTTTGTTCGGTGAATTGTATTGAATATATACAGAAATCTGATTGTATGGTATATATACCAAAAGTCATATTGATGATATTTGGCGAGAGAGTACATCGAACCATATATTATTATATATATATGTAAAGAAAGATGTTAATATACAATTTTTGTTCTTTTCTATCTATTCCTTTGATTTAATTTTTGTTTTTATATCCAATTTAAAATTAATATATAAGTACAATATAATTGTTTATATAGTATAGTATATATTCCTATAATAATTACAAAAGATAAAAGATTTATCAGGGCAATTATTTTTTTTTTGGTAAAAAAAAAATAAACAATAAAAATAGTAATTTTTATTGTTTATTTTATTTAGTATATATGTAATAATTTTTTTTTCAATACACATTGTTATAAAAATTAAGCGCTTTTCAAAGCCAACGACAATAACGACTACGACGACGACGACGTCCTCCATTATTTTGTTATTGAAAAGCGCGTATATATATATGTAAGAAAATTCAATTTAAAAGCAACAATAATGAAAAAAAAAAAAAAGAATGAAATGAAACTGTGTCATTAATTTTAGAACAAATTAAGTCACACGGATAAGACTCGCTATATAACTGCGCGCTATATAAGATACATTATATATATATATATATATATATATATATATGTATTTATTACATAGAAAAGAAAAGTGAAATTGGTTAAACATATGAAGAAAAACAAAAACGATCATTTAGTTAAATCTTTTACAAGTTAATGGTTGTTTCGCACGTTCGAGTTTCATTTGTTTCTATAGTAGTTGTTAATATTATAATTTTCGCATTTATATCTATATATAGTTTAATTTCAATTTGGTTTTAATATTTTAAAATATAATCTATAATAATCTCAAAACTATTGTGATATTAGTTGGGGAATTGTTCTTATGTGTTCAATATATAATATTTCTTCCGATTAATTATTGTCGACCGATATCAATATAATTAAAATTTGGTGAGCAGTATATTTTTACTATGATAGTATAGTTAGTGTTTATAAAAAGTATATATATCTAAACATATTTGAAATTGTTTATACTCATAAAAAATGTATAAAAAAATTTAAATGAAACATTATTTTTGTTTTTTATAGAAAAATTTATTTTTACTATTGCTTCAAATATTTTTTGCATAAATAAATACAAAAAAAAACAAACAGGATTAAAAAAAAACCTCATTAATTTTTCTACCTTTATTCTATTTATTAATTATATCCAATCTGTTTCTATATCGTATTTTACGTTTTTTTTAAGTAATTAGTATTAGTGTGCGAAAATCTTTTGGTTGAATAATATATTTGATATTGAAAATAAAGACTTTTATTTTGTATATATGTAGTTATCGATATTGACTATCGATATAAACATTTGGTATTGATGTAAAATTAAGGATTTTATAAAGATACAAAATAATGTTGAAATTGAAAATATAAAGATGACAATTTCAATGCATCCATACTCTTATATAATCGTTTTATTTGTATTTTTTTTTGTGTGCGTTTAAGTTCAATATATATATATTATTTATATATAATAAGAATGTTCGTGTCAGTCACTAATAAGTTTAGAAGATAAAAAAATACTCAAATAATAACCAATTAAATTAATATTGTAATATACATATATATATCAATAGATATGGATTATATACGATTTATATTGTTGGGTATATTTTAAGTGATTAATTAATTAATAATGGTTAATACTGCGAATGATTATTAGAATGTTGTTTTTAGTATATGATATATATTTCTATGAAATGTATGAAAGGGAATATGTTATTCTTAATTCTATATAGTGGGTATTTTGAATCATTATTTATTTTTTTCCTTTCTTTTTTTTTTTTTTTACAGAAATGAAAATCAATAATAGAATTGCTCTTGGCTGTCTTGTGACCCAGGTAATATACATTTATTTTATTATTTTAATAATCGAAATAATTTGTTAAAATTTAAATATATTTTTAATATATTTTTCGTTTATATTCTCCTTACCTTATTTATATTCTTATATATATATTTTATAAAATTTACAACTATATGTGTGCGAAATGCAATACAATTTTTATGCTGACATTTTTTTCATTGATTGATATGATCATAATAAATCAGTGGTCAGTGAACAAAGTACATACGTAAAAATTCAATTCGTAATTATATTTCACTATACATTCACCTGCGTACAATAATTTTGCAATAATATAGTGACACGATAACGAAACAGATAGTGTAAGTTAATTAAACAAAAAAAAAAAAAAACAATCGAACAAAATCTTTAAAATTTATAAATAAGTCTGTTTAAAAACAAAATTATATTCCCACTGTATCTTTAATTTTAATTTAATTTTAAAAATTTAATCATAAAAACGATAAATTTTATTAATATTTAAAAATTTATTTTTTGTACCATTTGCAGAGAAATACGTGTACCAGATAATAAGTGCTAAAGTTACTAAAAAAAAAAACAAAATTTCATGATTTCGCATTTTTTTTTTTTAAATTTAATTTTCATCAACAACAATAATAATAATTTAATCATCAATAAACTAATAACAAACAAACACACACACACATACACATTATTATCATTTATCAATTATTTTTCATAAATAGCCAAAAAATAATTTTATAATTTATATCCAACATTTTTATCCTTATTAATCCAAATTTTCTGAACATAAAAAATTAAATATCATTCATTATCTTTTTCTTCATTCACAATTAATCATTAATTTATTTATTTAAACTATTTATAAAAATAAAAAATAAAATCTGCATCGGTTTAAAAGTAAAAGTAAAAAAAAAAAAACGATTTTGTTGTACAAAATTTTTTTTTTTAATTTTATAGTTTTCCAAAATAGTCAAGAATCCTTTTTTTAAATATATATTTAAATAAATATATATTTTCTTTTAAATTTCCAAAACTTTTTTTTTTTGTTTTTAAAATTATGTCTGTATTTTCAAAAATCTTTTTACTTGATATCATTAAATTAAAACGTTAAAAATGATGTAAATTTTTTTTTTTTTTAAATTTATATTTTTTTTTGTTCTTTTATTATTATTTATTTTTGTTCTATTTACTAAATAATTTTTTTTTTATTTTCTCATTTATTTTGTATACTCTTTTTCGTTTTTATACGCACTATTTTTTTTATAATAAATTGTTTTTTGCCCCCCTTTTAAATTACATATCCTTTACTATAAATATTTTTTGTGGTTGTAAAGGATAATTAATAAAAAAAAGATTGTTTTTTTTTCATTCTCTCTTTTATTATCCAAAAAAATAAGTAAAAAAAAATTATATTTTTACGTGTATTAAATATAATTAAAAAACACTTTTTTTTTATTTTTTCAATATTTAAAAATTCCATCCATTATTTCAAATAAAAAAAAAAAAAAAACAAATAGATTTAAAAAAAAAAAACTATTTCATTGTGTGCATTCCTTTAAAAAAAAATATAATAAATATTTGTTTATAAATTTTTCGATTGATTTCATTTTTCCAAATTTCCTTTTACATTTTCCCTAATTAATATCACATACACAAACAAACATAAGTATACGTAGTATAACAAAGTGTATAATATCTATATAAATATTGAATAAGATATTCACATCAACAAGATAATAATAGTTTTCGGTAACAAGAAAATAACAAGATAAAATACAATTAATTAAAAGTAATTAAATTAATATAAAATGGATATAAATCCGGAAACTGCGCTTCTGATTGTGGGGTTTATTATAGCCTTTGCATTGGCTTGTGCTATCGGAGCAAATGATGTAGCCAATTCGTTTGGTACAAGCGTTGGTTCCGGTGTACTCTCATTAAAAACTGCATGTTATTTGGCATCAGTATGCGAGATTTTAGGAGCCGTTCTACTTGGTAAGCACATATATAGTTTTTTTTGAATAATGCATTTGCTAATTTTAACAATTATTTATTTATTTATTTATTTTTTTCTTTCAAAGGTTACAAAGTATCCGATACAATGCGAAAAGGTATATTGGACGTAGACATGTTTCTAGATGAGCCAATTCTATTGCAGATGGGTTGTGTAGCTGCATTGGCTGCCAGCGTAGTATGGTTAGCCGTTGCGACGTATGCGAAATTACCCATTTCGGGAACGCATAGTATTGTCGGTGCAACAATTGGGTTTACCTTAGTGGCTAAAGGTGTTGAGGGTTTACAGTGGTCTGCATTAGGTAATATAATATAGTTTTATTTTATTCTGTTTTTTACAAATTTGTTTGTAATAATATATGCTTTTTGCACACTCCATACAGGTACAATCGTTGCGTCATGGTTTATATCACCGTTATTAAGTGGTTTAGTGAGCGTACTATTATTCTACTCGATTAGAGCCTTCATATTAGTCAGAAATGACCCATTAAAGGCTGGTCTATTTGCATTGCCAATAATATATGGCGTCACAGTATTCATAAATTTGTTTAGTGTTGTTCATGATGGACCAAGTTGTAAGTATTTATTTTAGTAAAATTTAATTTAGATTTGAATTCTATATAGATATGTTTTATTAAAATTATGGTAATATTTATTTAGTACTTCATTTGGATAACATTGCAACATGGAAAGCATTTTTAATAAGTTTAGCATTGGCGTCACTGGTTGCTCTTATTGTACAACTTTTCGTTGTTCCAAGACAACGTAAAGCAATACAAAAACGTATAAAACCAGTAACATTTGAATTTGAAGATTCTAATGGTAAATTATATTAGATAATTTTCATATGTATGGTGTTCAAAATATTTTAATATTAATTCATCCATGTTGATGTATATTATAGAATCATCACCAAATGGAAGCCCAAAAGGTCGTCAAAAACGTCCAATTTCATTGATTATTGATGGAAAACAATTACCGGCTATAACCGAAACAACCGAATTGGTATCGTTGACAAATAATGGTATACCGCCATCAAATGGTTATTGTGATCCACATTTAATAAAACGATTAGATTTGGGTGATATAAAAACGAATGGAAAAATGAATAACAACAACCATAATGATAATAATAACTATAAAATCGATCCAAAAATTGTTGCAAAAGCTGAAAATTTATTGGGCAATACCAGAAGTTTAGATAATACTGATTTAACTGTAACCAGTTTAAATTTTATTGATGAACAAAATCTAAATTCAATGAATGTGAGGGGTTCAGCATTGCCACCACAATCACCACAATTACAACAGCAGTTAGCAAATGGTACAAAAGAAATACAAGGTTATTTAGATCGTCAAAATAGTTATCGTACATCAGATTCAACGTAAGTATATATTATGATTTATAAAAAAAATATTTTCTAATTCATATATCTATTAAATACAATTCTATAACCAAAATTTTCTTGTTTATTTGTTTAAAAAAATAGACCAAATCAAAACACTGCTGATATTGCAATTTCAATTGATAAAGCCGCATTAAACAATAATAGTGATAATAATAATGGTATCAATAATGCAACAGGATTAAATGAAAACAAAAAAGATTTGAATAACGTTGAAAGTGCTGGTAGCTTAGATCTTATGATTAATACGAATATTTCGCAAAATTCCAGTAAAGTACCATTAATTGGAAGTCAGGTGGTGACCGAACCCCAAAAGGAACCCGAAGATGTTTCAGCATTATTTTCATTTTTACAAATTTTAACAGCAACATTTGGCAGTTTTGCACATGGTGGAAATGATGTTAGGTAAATACAAAAATTCAATTTTAAACATTAAATTAATTTAATATACACAAAAAAAAAAATAATCAAATATTATATTTATATTATTTATATATATATGTATTTTATAGTAATGCTATCGGACCATTAATTGCACTCTGGATGATTTATCAAGAGGGTTCTGTATTACAAAAATCGGAAACACCAATATTCTTATTGTTATTTGGTGGTGCTGGTATAGCACTTGGTTTATGGTTTTGGGGACGACGTGTGATCGAAACAATTGGTAATGATTTAACAAAAATTACTCCATCAACGTAAGTATTTAATTCAAAATCCTATATATATATATATATAGCCTACAAATTGATTTTTTTTTGTATCAATATCTCATAATATTTTATATATATTTATATCTAATTATGCGGTTAACAGTGGTTTTACAATTGAAATTGGTGCCGCCATGACCGTTTTACTGGCAAGTAAAATTGGTTTGCCAATATCAACAACACACTGTAAAGTTGGTTCAGTGGTACTGGTTGGATACGCTAATAAACAAAAATTAACACCTGAACAAATAGCGGCTGGTGTTATAGCAGAAAAAGCTGTTGATTGGAGTCTATTTCGGAATATTGTCTATGCCTGGGTTATTACCGTTCCGGTCACCGCGCTACTAGGTGCTGGGTTTATGTATTTCTTAATGTCAGTGGTGACTTATTGAATGGTAAATTTACAATTTTTTTTTTTTTTTTTTTGTACTTGAACAATATTTTGATGATGAAATGAGGATATTATAAAAGATAATTTATATATATATACATATAAATAATAGCAACACATATTTAAAAAAATTAAATTAAATGCAAAGGCAGTGAACAAAAAAGTAAAGTGGCAACCGATGATGTGTATAATAAAATAATATTTATAAGGCATTTTTAAAAAACATTGTGTGAAAATATTATTATTATTATTATAGATTTTTAATAATAATTTAAATGATATTGAAGAATTTTGTGCAAATGATTAAAAATGGTTTTAAAATTAAGTTTGATTATAGTACATGTAATTAAACGTAAAATTATAACAATATAGTAATATAATACAAATGTCCAAAAATATAATAGCAGTTATACAAAATAAATTCTGATGATAATAATTATAATTGCTGTATACAAAAAAACATGTGAAAAACACCAACAATAAAATAATAAAAATATATATATAGATGTTAAGTATACTTAATTTTTTTATATATTAAAATTATTTTTAAAATTAAGGACATTATATTCTATAATAATAATAAAAAAGATATCTTAATGTATACTAAAGAAAAAATTAAAATATCACAAAAATATTATGGAAAAATTATATAAAAAAATGTACACACACAAAAAAAATAAAAATAAATGTCAATTTACTTAATATAAAAATAGTGTTTAAGAAAAACTATTATAATTTTTCTTTATGAATTTATTTTTATTTTTTTAAGTTTTATACAAAAAACAAACCATTTTTAATTATATTCCATCAATCACACATATATCATATATATATATATATATATATGATAAATTAACATCAATATTATTATTACTATTATTATTATAATTATTATTATATTGATATAAGAAAAACTCAAATTCCAATCACACACATTAAATTAAATATTTTTTTTTTAATAACAATTCAAAAACATCTCTTTATTTTAATGAAGCATTTAATAATTTTTTTAAATACAATTATTATCTTTTATCGCATTGTACAATTACAGCAGCTCCTTACATTTTCCGATCATCATCAATTTATTCATTATTTCTTTTTACCCAATAATTTTTAAGAATTATTGTTATTTTTATAAAAAAAAAATCAAAACAAATCAAAATGCCAAGAACAAAATGTGCATACAATCGCCTAATCGCCGCCGCCAATAAATGTTACAACACATTTTTAATTAATATAAGAAAAATACTCCACATTTTTTATTAAAAAAAAAAAAATAACCTTTTTAAAATTATACAAAAGAAAAACAATTTCTTTTAAATTATTTTATTTTTTTGCGATAGAAATACATAAAATATAAATATAAATAATGTACTTCTTGTACATAATGTACATTCTTGGATTAACAACAGTAAAAACAGTAAAAACCATTCATCATATATGAGATAAATTTAATGAAATAATCAATTAATTAATTGCTTCCTAATTAACAAACAAACAAAAAAATACACACACACACATAGAAATAATACACGTAAAAATATTATTTTAAATTAAAAACAAAACAAAATCTTTTTTATTATTGTTTTCGTCTAAGAATTAGGTCAATTATATCAATTAAAATGAAAAAATTATATCATTTTTTTTTGTTTTACTATCCGCTGTATAAGAATTTTATACGACCCGTTATTAATAAAGGGGGTTGGTTTATAGTTTTAAAAAATTAAATTAATAATTTAACTACAATTAAAAAGTATAAAATATAAAATTAAAAATTAATATTAAATAAACAGAATTTTAAATTAAAAAAAAAAAAAAAAGAAACCCATAATTAAATATCAAATAATTAACTAGTTTTTTTTTTATTATAATTATAATTATTACAATTTGAAATAGTATCGTTTTTCCTTTGATTTATTGTTTGCTGTTTATTTAATCATCATTATTATTTTATTTTTTTTCAAATTTGTAGTTTTGTTATTCTTTAATATTTACAAAATTTAATTATTAAAAATTAAATATAAAATGAGAATTAGAAAAAAAAAATATTTAGTATATAGGCTTAAAATAAAATTAAAAAAAAAAAAACTATTTTTTATATTATTTGAAATGTATAATAAAATTTAATAAAATTGATACAATTTTCAAAATTAAATAAAATATATTTGAAAAAAAAAAAAAAAATAAAATAAAAAACCAAAAAAAAAAAAAGTCTGTCAGTTATTTCTTTTGTTCTCAACAACAATAAAAAAATATATGTGATATAAAACTGATTAAAAAAAAATAAATAAAAAAATTAAAAAAATACATAAAAAAAAAATTGAGTAAACCAAAATAAAAATAAAAATAAAAAAAAATGTGTTTTTCTTTTCCCTTTCTTATCATTTACGCACAGGTCATTAAAGTTTACTGACAAATTGTGATATAATCCGTTGATATACCTGAGATAATTGGGGAAATCAATAAAAAAATAGTGTTCTAAGGATTTGTTTTTAATAGCGGCATCCAATTGCAAATAACAATCAATCAGATATCGCACAATTGTTAATTGAATGTTTTAAATGCGGGGAGTTATTTTCAATATTCAATTCATTTCTAATTATAATTAATTTTTTGCCCGACACTACATATACCGAATTTCCCATTTCAAAGTTATATCATTCAGGCCAGCTGGCAAAGGTTCAGAATAATAATATGATAATATTAATAATAATGCAAAGTTTTTTTTGTATTTAAACTGCTTTTTGTGTGTTCATAAAACCGCTATACAAAGAAGTCAGAATCTTCCATTACCGCGATATGAGTAGCTTAATGGTGCTTAATTCATCAATGCGGATATCAAATTATGAATGAATATTGCGTTAATATACTAAAGTGCATATTTAAATTATGTATGGTATAGTAGGTATGTGTAATAGATATATAATATATTAAATACTAAGAAAAATGTTATTAGTATATATATGTAATACACAAAAAAAAAATCACGATATAATCAACGTGATATTTTAATGAATTATTTTACTGGGTCTTTTTTAACAAATAAAATACCATATAACATAATAAAAACTTAAGTTAGCTCTTTTTTTTTTATTGATTGTAATCCTCGTAATAGGATTAGAACCCACCTACGACGTCGTCAACATTTTGTTAGAATTTAAATTTGATTGCGATTTTATCACAAATGGTAATAGTAACTTTATTATTATCCATATATATAATGATATATTAAGGATTATTAAGGAGTTGTTACATGAATTAAACGAATTTTTAAAAGATTGTTATATGGATATTAAATCAATATATGCGGAGATGGAAAATTTTAGCCAGATTGGCAAGAGGATAGCATATTCGTAACGGCCTGATGCCTGAATTAACTGTTTTTCTTCGCATAATTTGGAAATCGCCCTATTGATTCTAAAAAAAACAAAATAAGCCGCTTTTCCATGCAAGTATACAGTGAAAATTTAAAGAAATTTGCGATACATGTAAATGCGACCAAATGGTACAAATATTTTATACAGTACAGAAATACAGATATGCGAAAAATGATAAGAACACTTTTTGGAAAATTGACCATATCTTTGAAATTTTCTTCTATGAAATATCAGAAAATTCGAGGTAATGAAAATATTGAAGAAAACTATGGCTGTAATTCAGGTAAAAACTTCTTTTGAAAAAAAAAATGTTTGTTTTAGAATAATTTATTGAATGATTGAATCCCTGATTGAATCACACACACATAACTAATAATAATATCATGTGTGCATATTAAATTGTTATTATACCTTGTGTAAAAAAAAAGACATCAATGAAAACCTATACTATATAATATATATATTGTTTATTGTATTATTTTATTAGGTAATACCGCATATTATATGTAATACTACAAATATATAAATACGTATGAATGATGATACAAATATAAAATTTAATGTAAATTCTGTTATACCTCGCATATAAATAAAATGATAAAATATAAAATTTCACGTGGCTTAGGACGTGCTTTTTTTTCAAACATTTATTCATTCATTCATTCATTATTTATTCATTCATTAATATACCGATTTTATAAATTTTCACAAAATATCAATATGATATATGTATATATATATATACAGCTATACAGGGGTGAGTTTAGTAAAAATGTTCGGTAATTTAAAAAAATTTATAATACGATAATATTTACGAAAAACTATTAAAACAAACATCTACACACATAAGAATTTTTGGTATTTTTGTTGAATTCATAAAGATGTATCTACTGTAAATAACTATTCGGATAAAAATCTAATCTAAATTAATTCTATTTCGAAGTCACCTAAAAAGAAAATTCTTAATTTCTCAAAACAGAATCCATACCAGCAGCTAATAGAATTTTATAGTATTTTATATATATAATATATTATTTAATTTACTATTCATCGTATTTTATGTATGCATGCATATATGTATCAGTCAGTATCAGTAAATACAAATAATTTTCATATTTTATTCAGTTGACAAAGTTACGGGCGAGCGGTATATCAGTATATATTATTTAAAAGTATATAAATTTGAATTTTTTTTTTAAATTAAAATAAATTATATTTGATTTATAAAACAAAAAAATATTAACGTATTTTTTATATTAGTATTTTTTTATTTTTTATATTTTATTAGTATTTTTTGTTTTAATACATTTAAAATATCAAAGAATTTTAAGAAAACGATTTAACAAAATTAGTTATTAATAAGTACATAATAAAGTTTGGTTTTGTGAACATTTTAAATAAAAATGATATTATAATTCATTTAGCCATTTTTAGGCTACGTAAAACAAAAACTATTCATTCTTTAGATAATAATAAATTGATTTTGGATTTGAAAAGAAAAACATAAGCAGAACACTTTTAACAATTATGATCAACTGAAGTTTATAATTTTAATTATAATAGTAATAAAAGTTTAAAAAACGATGTTAAACAAATGAAAAAAAAAATCATACAATTTTATCTATTTATAACTCATAATATTTTTATCCAATCTGTTTATAACTCATAATTTAAATAAAATTATTTAATTTTGAATTTAAAAAATTACATGAATTAAAGTAAAAAAAATATGTGTATAAAATTAATTTTTTTTTACTTTTCCAATAAGTAAAGTTTAATAACTACTTATCAAAATATATTATTGCAAATCAATTAAAAAAGTTAAAAAACAGTGATCGCAAATAAATAACAATAAAAAACACACAAAATAACAACCAACGGAAATGACATCAAACATTCCAACAACAAACAAACATTTTCTAATTAATAATCGTAATAATAATGTAATTAATAATCGTAATAATATTCATAACTATAATAATAATAATAATAATAATAATAATAACACTAAGAAAAAGAATAATAATAATAATAATAATAACGTTGACAGACATACTGTACATTGGTTTCGAAAAGGATTACGATTACATGATAATCCAGCATTATGTCAAGGTGTTATGGGGGCAAAAACATTTCGTTGTGTATTTGTCATTGATCCATGGTTTGCTGGTAGTTCAAATGTTGGCATAAATAAATGGAGGTAAAGTAAATATTAAATATTGTATTTTTTGGGTGAACTATATAGACAAATATTTCTGTATATTATTGGTTAGTATTGGCAAAAAAAAAATATAACATATAAAATATGTTTTTTTAGCTTTAAAAAATATTTTATGCAACTATTGCACAATATATGTAACATATATTTTTTTAATCTAAATTTATTAAACAATATAATAAATAAATATATTCACGTGCAGTAATAATGTGATAGATAAATATATATTCATACATTAATATATAGTATATATGTAATCATCATATATTGTGTTATATTGTACATAGTTTGGTAGAGTTTGAATATATATACTTAATGCTAAACGATTTGTAAATGTATTTGCATTTTATATATGTATACGTTTAAAGAAAATGTGAGTTTTTTTCTTAAATTATTATAAGATCGCATACACTGAAGTTTTAAACACAAAGTCTTAATTTTATTTAATTGTAATTTTTTTTTTAATTTGTGTTTAAATTATTATTTCTAAAAATTTCTTTTAAAAGTAAATCAAATAATATAGTAAAGATTTGATTAAATGCCATTTTAATTGAAATTATATTATATTATATTTTTTAAATTCGATTTAAAGCAAATTAAAGCAAAGCAAAAACTATTAGAAAATATATATATAATTTCGCATTTGATATCGAACTCATTAACAATTAATATATGCTGATCATCTCATTCGGGAGGAGCTGGACATATTACAAAAATGATAGGATATATTTAAAAATATTTCCCAGTATAAATCTGGCTAACAATTTCCCAGCTCGGAGCTATATGTCTATCTATCCGATATTGACATCATTATAATAATAATTTTGTTGAGATTAATTGATTTTTCAATTTGTTATACATATGAGCTTTCTATTTATATACCAATTTAGATTTCTATTACAATCGCTAGAGGATCTGGATCGTAATTTACAAAAATTAGATTCACGTTTATTTGTAATACGTGGACAACCGGCTGATACATTACCGAAATTATTCAAAGAATGGGGTACAACATGTTTAACATTTGAAGAGGATCCAGAACCATTCGGTAGAGTACGTGATCAAAATATAACAAAATTATGTAACGAAATTGGCGTTGATGTTATTCAAGAAATTTCACATACCCTATTCAAATTAGAAGAGTTTGTATATAACATATATTTTAATATTAAGAATTTCTTAATCCGTGCGTGTATAAAAATAATAATATATAAATTATATATTATATATATAGCATAATTGAAAAAAATAGTGGACGAGCCCCATTAACATATAATCAATTTCAAGGAATTGTTGCATCAATGAATTCACCGGCACCGGCATTATCCACTTTAACTCAAAAACATTTAGAAAATGTACGTACACCAATTGGGGACGATCATGATGAACGTTTTGGTGTACCCACATTAGACGAATTAGGTTTTGATACGGATAATTTAAAGGCACCCGTATGGTATGGTGGTGAAACAGAAGCATTATCACGTTTAGAACGTCATTTAGAACGTAAGGCATGGGTTGCATCATTTGGTCGACCAAAAATGACAACACAATCATTATTGGCAAGTCAAACGGGACTATCACCATATTTACGATTCGGTTGTTTAAGTACACGTTTATTTTATCATCAATTAACAAGTATATACATTTTTTATGAATATTCTTTCATTCTTCTTTTTTTATATATATATATATATATATATAACAAATTATAATGTTTGTGTTTTTATAAATTTTTAATTTTTTTTAGATCTTTATAAACAAATTAAACGAGGCTGTCCACCACTATCGTTACATGGCCAATTATTATGGCGTGAATTTTTCTATTGTGCAGCTACAAAAAATCCAAATTTTGATAAAATGGAAAGAAATCCAATATGTGTACAGATACCATGGGATAGAAATGCAGAAGCATTGGCGAAATGGGCTAATGTAGGTTTTGTTATTAATTTTTCTATTCATTGAAATTTTAACTATAATATTTTTTTGACACAGGGTCAAACGGGATTTCCATGGATCGATGCAATTATGACACAATTACGTGAAGAAGGTTGGATTCATCATTTGGCCAGGCATGCTGTTGCATGTTTTTTAACACGTGGTGATCTATGGATATCATGGGAAGAAGGTATGAAAGTGTTTGAAGAATTACTATTGGATGCCGATTGGTCGGTGAATGCCGGTATGTGGATGTGGTTATCGTGTTCATCATTTTTCCAGCAATTTTTCCATTGTTATTGCCCGGTACGCTTTGGACGTAAAGTCGATCCGAATGGTGATTATATACGACGCTATTTACCGGTATTAAAGGTATGAGAAAATATTTCATTTGAATATAATCATTTTGTATAAGATTGTTAAAATAAAAAAAATACTCAATTTATCCAATAAGAATTTTCCAACACGTTACATTCATGAACCCTGGAATGCATCTGAAGCAATGCAACGTGCCGCCAAATGCATTATCGGCAAAGACTATTCAATGCCAATGATTAATCATGCCGTTGCAAGTCATTCCAATATGGAACGTATGAAACAAGTTTATTTACAATTATCAAAATATCGTGGTTATCAAATAACTGCTGGTGGTGGTGGTGGTAGCAGTGGTGATGATGTACAACATTCAATGTCAAAAGGTGGTTCTGCCATTGCAGGTAAAATTTCACATATTGAAATATATATTAATTTTACAACAATATATTTGTTAATAAATTTATATTTTTTTGGTAATTTACATAACGATGTACAGAACTGTTATTATCAAATAAATCACAAACATTTAACGTTAACATAAGTACTCCAAGTCCAACGACAATCATTGCAAATGTTAATAATTCAGGACAATTAATGTGTCAATTGAATAACACACATAATAATAATAATAATAATAAAAATAATAATCATACTAGTAATAATAATAATAATAATAATAATAATATTAATAATTATAATAAAAATAGTAATAATAATAGTAATAATAAAAATAATGTTATGGATAATCATAATAATACTGAACGTAATACCCTATTAGATCATAGAAAACCTTCAACTACACATTCATTTTCTGATTATCAATCACATCAAAAACCTGAATCTGAACAAAATCAATCACAAAAATTACAATATAATTTGAAATCACAACAAAATTCTCAAATGCAATGCATTCAACAATATAGATATTTTCCACCACCACCTTCATCAGCACCTCCACCAACACGTCAGATATCATACGAACAAAAATACCATCCTGCCTTAATTCAATATCAATCAGATAATACAAAACATAATTATGAATTCAATAATAATAATAATAATAATAATAATAATAATAATAATAATAATAATAATAGTATAAATAAATACGAAGCAAATAAGGATGCTATTCAATTGAAACATGAACCATATATTGATATATTAGAAATAAATGATAATAATAATCCGAATACATATGAAGAAAATCAAATAAATTCTGAATTAACAATGCATCAACAAAATGAACAATCAATGACAATGATGTTAATTGGAAATAATTTAATAAATTATCAACACCAACAACAACAACAACATCAACAATTTTACAATGATAATAATAATAAAACGAATGCAAGTGATGATGTTAATAAGGAGGTCGTCGACGATATCATATCTAATAATATCAATTATTATTATAATCATAATGATCTCGTTAATTCACAATTCGATGAAGAATTGCAAAAACAAATTGATAATCAATTGCATAATCAAACCAGTCAACAAAATAATAATCAACATCATCATCACCAACATCATCATCAACAACAACAATCAACAATTATAAACACATATGATCATATAAATTATATAGAAAATATTAATAATAATGAAATAGTTAAAGAAAATTATCATGATGATAATTTAAATAATCTTTCCTCCCAACAAAATAACAATATACAATAAATTAATTAATTTATGTATAGAGGAAACGATCTAGCAAAATGATTTTGCAAATATATCACCCCCCCCCATATATAGTTAATCAATTACTTTAAGGTTAAACAACTGTGAGTCAAAACTCACCCTCACCCAAAATGTATAAAAAGTGTTCATAAATATTAACCTATATATAGTGACGGGAAAATTTGTCCTGATGACCCAAACAATATAGGATATTCTTAAAGGTACGTGCATAAAAATAAATTCAACAAAAACAAATAATGAAAATTTGGGGAAAGTAACTGACGTGACTGTATTTCCTCACGTCTCGCCACCGTTAACCTAACCAGATTTTTCCCAAAAATCATGATACATTTCTTTAATTTGTAAATCAAAAATCAAATACAAAAGTTTAAGTGTGCGTTTTAACATAAAACAAACATTTAAATTAAACAAAAATATGATATCAAATATTTAAAAAAATTGCAAAAATTGATCTTCGAGTTAAGTTAAGCGATCAAAACAAAATTGTTAAATTAAAAACTATCTATATAGGTACTCACCGGCAATCACGTTTAAAAAAGTTATACGACGACGGTCACGCCAAAACAAAAAAAAATATATTTGCATTATCCCGTCCCCGTCTCTGATGATCTGAAACAAAAGGACAAAAATTAATTAAATAAAAATCAATAAAGATTTAATTCAATAAAAAATCAATAAATATTTTTCATATAATAAAGTAAATTGTCAAAAATTTATAAAATTCAATAAAAATAAAAATAATATTTATAATATGATAAATAGACAAAATTAAATAAAAATACAACGATTTTTTTTATACATTTAAAAATATTTATTCAAAAAATAGTAATACAAATTTTTTTTTTTTTTCATTTTTTCATATACAATTTTTATTAAAATTTTTTATCCATTAATAATTAATTATTTGGTTTCTTTATATTTTATTTTGATTTTTATTTATTTATGATATAATATTATTAAAAATTTTAATATTATTAAACAAAAAAAAAAAAAGAGAAAAAAAAACGAAAGAAACACATCGATTATTTATTAATATTATTTTATTAATAATAAAAAAATTTCTTTAAATATTTCATTATTTTTTAATTTGATTTATCAATCGAATTTTAGTCATCTTTTGATTTTTGCGTTAATTATTTTAATTAAATTTTGTTTTTTTTTTATTCCATTTGTTTTACAAACAAAATAATAGAAGAATAAAAAAAAAAAAAAAACACAAAAAAATAAACATGAAAAATGTAACAATTTTTAAATTAATTAAATTTTTATAATATATAAAATAAATAAAGTTTTTAATATTTATATTATAATACATATTATATATATATATATATAAATGTTTTTTTTAATTATTATTTTAAATATATATTTAACAAATATATAAATAAAATAGATTTTTTTTTCTATATGTATATAATATATAAGTAGCACTTTTAGTTAAATTCTGTATATAATTGATTTTTATTTGTTTTTTTTTTTATTAATAATTTTTGTTAACTTTTTATCTATAATAAAAGAATTTAAAATAAAAAGATAAACACATAAAAACATTATAATTTTTTTTAAATTTATTTTTATTTTTTTGTACTTTTTAGCAGCCACATATTTTTTATTTATTTTTGGTGATTTTGATATTTTGATTTTTAGTTTAGATGAATTTGAATAAAAGATATTTATGTTTTTTTTTTTTTTAAATAATGTTAATTTATTAAATTTGAAGAAAATATTATGATGGATGTAAGAAGTTAAAGATTATTAAAATATAATATATTGGGATAAAAAAAATTTTATTATAAAATAATAAGAGATTTATTTAAAAAAAAAAAGGTATGAATATTGGGTATAAAAATGGGTATAAATTTTACAAAATTTATTTTGTTGTATATTCAGTTTTTTAATGAGATTCAATTTTTGTTATTTCAATTTTTAAAATAAAAAATAATATTAATTTTTTTTGTGTTTTATATTCTTCATATGGCACGTTTTTTTTGTTATACAAATTTTGTGTTTCCATTTGTTTTAATGAGATTAATATTTATTTTCCATAGATTCTAAAAAATATTTTATATATTTTAACAATAATTTTTAATATCTATTTTTATAAAATAAAATATATATATATATATATATATATATATAATTTATTATTATTTTTAAAGATATATAATAATAGCAAAAAAAAAAAAAAAAAAAAGAGTAAATTATTTATTTATTTAAATTTTTTTAATAAAATTGCAAAAGTGCGTGAGTTAACAATAAAAAATAATAGTAATAATAAAAATAAAAACGAAAATAAATATTTGGCATTAAAAAAAAAAACGGTCATTAGATAAACAAACCAAAAAAAAAAAAAAAACAAAACAATTTATAATGTTCAATATATACTTTTGATTGTGTGTATAATATATGAACAGGTGAAAATTGTTTCTGTTTTTTTTCTTCTTCTTCTTCTTCTTCTTCTTCCTTTTCATCATCATTTGGCACAACAATAAAGATATAGACGACGAAGTTGAGGTTGTCTGGAAAATTCTATTATTGTAAGTTCCTTTAATTAGCATCAAAAATAGTATAATTTTTTTTTTATGATGGATGGATTAATTTCACTTTCACCGGGACATTTTTTTTTGTTTTTTGAACGTTTAGCAGCCATAAAATAAAAAACTAATTCACTTATTTTTCCATTTGGGTTATTTTTTTTTTTTTTAGATTACCTAAAAAATTAATCTAAAAGTGAAATTTTAACAATTTGTCAATTTTGTTTTGTATGTTAGAAAATATTTAAGTACAAATAATTAAAAATGATACAAAAAAAAAAAAATATACCTATATAATAATTTTCTTTATAAATTTTCTTCTTCAATAATTTACTTATATATTTATTGATTTGTTGCGCGCATTTTTTTTTTTGTTTTGTTTTGTTTTTGAAACACTTGTGTGATGTGTAATTTTCTATTATTAAACAAACGAAAATTTAATAATTTTCTTATGAATAAAAAATACACACTTATATTATTTTTATTTTAAATTGAATTATACCTAAAATTAAATACCTTAAAAATTAATAGAGAAAGAAAATAAAAATTACCTAAAAATTACAAAAATAAAAACGGGGAGAAAAAATCGGTTAATCGTTTATACATTAATATTATTTGTTTTTATAATAAATTAATGTGTTATTTATATAAAAAAAAAAAAAAAAAAAAACATGATTATTTTTTTTAAATATATTTTATAAAATTAAATACGAGAAAAAAATATAATAGTATTTTTATATAAAGGAGAGATTTTGCCGTGAAAGTATTTTTATTTTTTAAATTAATTATAATTTTTCTTTTATTTTTAAAGCATTTTAATCTATAGTAAAATCTTAAAATAATTAAAAACATTTTTGTGTTTTTATACTCTGCGATTATGGCAAATACAATATTTATTAAAAAAAAAAAAAAAACATAATGTGATGAAGAAAAAAGTGGTAACTTTTGTGATGCAAAAATATGATAAAAAAAATTATGATTAAAATAAATCAAAAAAAAAAAGGAACTAAAATTTTCTTATAAAATTGGTATCGAAATAATTATTTGTGTTTTTCTGATTTAAAAACAATAATTTAGAAATCATTTTTAATGGCAACAATTTTTTCTTTGTTTGATAGAAAAATAAAAAAAATCAAAAATCAAAAAATCTTTATTTGATTTTTATCTTCTTCATTCATTCATTCATTCATAATAAATGCTTTTAAGAAATAAAATTTTGGTTTTATGTAAGTAAGTTTTTTGTTATTCATAAAAAATGAATATTTTAATTATTAAT
The DNA here is from genome assembly GCA_958336335.1 of Dilophus febrilis. Lineage (NCBI taxonomy): Eukaryota > Metazoa > Arthropoda > Insecta > Diptera > Bibionidae > Dilophus > Dilophus febrilis. Next base: position 15,502,814 of record OY284470.1, on the reverse strand, counting down.
ATGCAATTTTTTTGTTTTGACTTCATTCATATTATGTATATGATGATTAATATGTTTTAAAAAAAAAAAGTATTATAGGAAAATAAAAAATAAAAAATTATCTTTGGTCAATTATAATAAAATTAATTAGAATTTTCTTCTAGTAGCATCATTAACGTTAATAATAATTCCTTTGTTATTTTTTCTTTTCAATATATAATCTTTTATAGTGATTAAGATATGTATTTATTTGTTTTTTTTTTTATAATTTACTCAAAATTGGTAACCCATAGAATTACATTTTTATTTATATTAAATTTGTGATTTTCTCATTTTAATTATTTTGTTTTTTAATTTTTATTTTTTAGCACAATGAACACATATTTATGATTTTTTTTTTTTGTATTTTTGATTTAATGATTATAAAAAATATGAGTGTAAATTTAGAAAAAAAAAATAAATAAAATTTCAATATAATAAATATAAAATTAATTTTTTTCACTTTTATCTCTACTAATTGTAAATTTAAATTGTTTAAATTCGATTTTTCTTTTTTGTTTTTTTTTTTTTATTAAAATTTGTTTTTGTTTTTATTTTTATTTAAATTTGTATATTTAAATTAATATTTTACGAAATTCGACATTGATATCAACACCCGTGTTTTTGTGGTTTTTTTTTTCTTTAATATTTATTTTAAGTGTTTATAATTATATATGGCAGGGAAGCAATAATAATAATAATAATAGTTAAAAACAAATTACAGGCTTAGCCATGCGAGTTTTTTTTTTTCATTCTTCTATATTAAATTTATATAAAATATGTTTGTTTGTTTTTTTTTATTTAAATTTTTAAACATAATAAATAATTTAATGTACACAAAAATAATCAATTTTCAATATATATTTATGATTTGTTGGAAAATATTTAATAAAATTGTAATAAATTGATTTTTTTGATAAATTTCCATTATTTTATAAAATCACGTAATTTTTTTTACGAATCTTAATTTTTATTATAATAATTTTTGGTAAATATTTATTTATATTTATATTAAATTATAATTTTATTTTCAGTTTTTTTTTTTTTTTAAATGAGATCAAATTTTGTCAAAAAAAATTAAACGCTTTATAAAATATTAGTAAAATCTTTTTTACTAAATGAGATTAAGCTATAAAATATAAATAACCTTTTTAAAATGATTGTTTAAAAATCATAAATGAATTTTACAAAAATTAAATGGTTTTTGTGAAAATTCTAAATGTTAAATGAAAAAAAAAAGTTAAATGAAAATTCTGAGAAAATTTGGATTTTTTCTAATTACAAAAAAATCGATTTTATAGAATTTTTAATAAAAAAAAAACGTTGTTGAAATAAAAAAAATTATTAAATCTTAATTCACAACAACATTTAAAAACAAAATAATTAATAAATCAAAATCCAAATTTTATGTATTTTTGTTTCTTTGTAATAAATTTGAAATTGTTCTAAATTGTTTAATTTAATGAAAATAATTTTAAAAAAAAAATAGTAAGGGTTTTTGGTTTTATATTACATTAAAGGTACATCACACAAAAATGCGCATACAAATAACAAAATGAGATAAATATATTATTTAAGTTCCATTTCTTTTTGACTAGAATAAATTTTGAAAAAAAAAAATAAAATAAAAGATAAATATATACCGAAAATGATATTGGATGTTAAATTTGAATTTGATTATGGTGTTTAGGTTGAAAAATTACGTGATAAATGTAAAATTCAATAGAATTCCAATAATTTATATAGAGGAAATATAATTAATATGTTTTTTTTTCACTTGATCACTTGTGTTACTAAGTGTTTGTAACTGTAATTATAAAATTATTTTTAAGCGATAGTACTCTATTAATAATTTCAATAATCCAAGCCAAATCAAATCAAATACTGAAAAAAAAACCTTTGTTTTGTGTACATAAAAATTTTTGTGTTGTTTGTTTCTTTTTTCAATTACGTTAAATGTAATGAATTTATCCTTAATCATACTTCGATCATCATACATTCAATTAATTACAATATTTATTTCTTATATATCTATTACACTTAAAATTATTTAAAAATGTTTTATAGCTCGTCATTTTCATCATTCATTTTAAATTTTAAAATATTAATTAAAAATATTATATAAAATTATTTTATTTTTTTCTTTTCTGTTAATCTCTGTATTCAGCAGTAAGGATATAATAAACACAATAATATATTCATTGGACCAAGAAATAAATATGAAAAATATTGATTAACAATTTTCTTATAAATATTTTTTTTTGTTACACTAAACATTTGTTTGATTTTGTTTTGCGTGTATATCGTCAATATATTAAAAAAGAAAAAATCTTATATAAAATAAAATAAAAAAAAAAACAGGTAAACATTTTATATACACAAAATAAATAGCTAACACAATCCAAACTCACTCTTTTCTTTCTTTTAAATTTTTTTTTTAGATTTACTATAATTATTTTTTTTATATTTATTATGATTATGAAAATGTATATTCATTATTCATCAAGGATATTCGTTACCGTATTTTATTTTTCCTAATAATTATTTATAAAACAAATTAGGACTAGATTGTGTTATGAGATGATATACAAAGAAAAAACCAGATGTAATTCGACCACGAGAGAAAAATCTCTAAATAACTACAAATAAAAAGAGAAAAAAACAAATGAAAATGAACAAAAAATAACAATGAAAAATGAAAAGAAGAAAAGTAGAAATCATTAAATTTAAAAAGAAAATTATTCAAAGTATGTAGCCCATTCGCATTCCGACCCACACCGACCAAACATTCATTTAAAAATCATCATCATTAATTCCATAAATATCATCTAATGAATTTTCACGTGACATTGAATTTGCATCGGCTGTAAAACGATAATTGATTAATTTACAATTATCATATTTTTCATCCATATCCTCTAATTTACTATGAAATTTATTCAATAAATCATCGGTTAACGTTTTATTTATTATAGTATTATTATTATTATTTAAATTATTTAGTACATCATCATCATCTTCGGCATTCAATGTACTATTTAATAAATTACAATTTAAGGCATTTTCTACAAAAAAATTCTCAACAATTATATCTTCTTCAGTAGTATTATTATTAGTAACAACAATAATATTATTATTATTTGTATTATTGGTATTGTGGTGGTGGATTGATAATATTGGTGATTCTGAGGATATTGTGGATGATGAAATTGGTACGGATGTTGTTGTTGGTGGTGGTGGTGGTGGTTGTGGTTGTGGATGTGGTATGATTAATGGTTGCAGACCTAATGAAGAATCTGATAATGAATTTAAATCTTGTAATGTATTGTCTTGATGACAATTTGTTTGATCTATTAAATCATTTGCATCAATCATCATATGATTATGATTATGATTATGATGCTGATGATGTGAATGATGATGATTTTGTTGTTGTTCATCTATCAATGCTTCAAAATTATTATTATTATTATTACTATTTATAGATGACGTATTATGATTATAAAAATCATGATTATCAATTAACATTGAATCTGAAACACTAGCAACAGCAGCAGCTGTAGCAGCAATATCGTCATCGTCCATTAGGATATCATCGGTATAATTAAATTGATTATTATGTTCTATGATGTGATTTGTTTGATGATTCGTTTCATATTCATGTTGTTGGTGAATTTCTTGCATTTGTTGAAATTGATGAAATTGTTGATGTTCTTGTTCTTGTTCTTGCTGTTGATGATGATGATGATGATGAGGCTGATGTTGTGCGGGAGATAGCTCTTGTTCAAGGACGGAATGAGATTGTGGTTGTGGTTGTGGTTGTGCTTGTTGTTGTTGATGATTTTCAATATTTTCCACATTTATACTATTTATGATTTTAATTTTTTTACTTAAATTTACTTTTTTTGATTGTTTTTTGGTAATTACATCACATTTATTATTTAATGCTATAGCCGTTGTTGATGTTGTTGTTGGTGATCCTAAAGTTGATATTTGTTGTAATTTACGTTTTCTATCGTTTTTCCCCGATTTGTCATGTTTTATCGAATTAATATTTTTATTATTTTTATTATTAATAATAATTAAATTATTGCTTTTGGTTTCTGAATTGGAATTCGGAATTTGCAATTGTTGAGATTTATTATCATTTGTCGACGTCGTCGTCATCACTGTAATGCTATTCGAATTTGTAATTGAATCATTATGATTATTATTATTATTAATGGATGCATTTGTTTTAGTTGATTGTATTGCTGTTGTGGTTGATGAAGAAATTGAGGCAGACGATAAAGATGATGATGATGAGGATGATGATGATGACGATGAGGAGGATGATGATGATGAAGACGATGACGAGGATGATGATAACAACGACGATGGTGGTGGTGATGATGTTGATGATTGAGTGATTTCATCGGTTTTTACATTATTGCTGATTTTATGTTCTATTTTTTGATATTTCATATTATCGATAAATTTTGGACAATTCCATGTACCTTCATGCTCTGAATGGTTTGTATTTAAATGTCGCATAATACTGCCACGACATTTTATGATTTTTTCATTACAAAATGTACAAGCATAAATTAACATTGTATGCGTTTGTTTATGTCGTTTTAATTGATAATTCTATAGGTTAAATGAGAGAGAAAATAAAATATATTTTAATAATCTAAATTATTTAAACTGAATTTTTATTGTTATCTTAAAATTAATCAATTGCCGTCGCCGCACATTTTGAATGAATCTCGAAACTAAACACAATTTTCTGACTGTCATTTGTAAAATCAATTTAAAAAAAAAGAAACAAACTTACCTGATGAAATCCTTTGGAACATATTTCACAAACATGATTTTTACTTTTTTCAACGGGCTGCAAAATAATAGAAAATTTTCAAAAATCAAATTAATTCAACAGAACAATTATAAATATTAATTATAAATCGAAATGATTACCTTTTTTGTGGTTTTATCATTTTCAATTTCATCAGTTGCAGTCAATGATGATGTAGATGATGATGATGATGATGGTGTCGTTGTTGTTGTTGTTGTACCCGTTTGGGAAGATATTTCAGACGATAACGTCGAAGGCTGAGATTGAGATATATCTTTGCTAGTATTTTGTATAGTTTTTTTCATTAATATTACGGTTGGAGATGGTGATGATGCAGACGGTGGCGATGGTTGTTGTTGAACTGATGATATTTCGGGTAGGTTAGGTGGTGCTGGTGGTGGTGATGATGATAATTTTTTCATTTGGGTATTCAACACAATTGATGGTGTTGTAGTATTATTTATTATAACATTTAATGGTGATGGTGATGGTGATGATGATGATGCCGATTGTATTAACAAAAATTCTTTTGATTTTTGATCATCAACGGTTTTTATTATATTTGAATTGATAAAATTTGTAATTGATGGATGATGATGATGGTTTTTTTTATTTGTATTAATTGGTGTCAAAGTTGGCAATTTTATGTTATCCAATGTAGTAGAATTAATGGGTTTTATTGATATGGCACTTGAACATACATTGGAAGTTAAATTACATAATGTTAATGGCGATTGTGATGGGTGTTGATCGGGATTTATTGATTTTATATTCTTTTTACTTAATTTCGATGCTAATGCTTTGGCTATAGACGGTTTTATTGGTGAACCACTTTGTTGTATTGTTGCATTTGAATCGTGGGATGAAAGTTTTTTATTTAATAATTTTGTATGTGATGATTTTGATGGTGTTGGGTTTCCCATTGCCGATGATGATGATGATGATGATGTGGTTAGGGTTGTATTTATATGTGGATTTGATGGTTTGGTGGTACTCATTGTTATCGACGATGGTGTTGCCGTTGTTTGATTTGATGAAGATGATGATGATGCTGATGATAATGTTAATGCTGGCATTTGACTTACGACTTCGGATGATGGATTGGTTGTTGCAGTTGTAGTTGGTGGTATTTTTGGTTTTAAAATTTTTACCGTATGTACACTTCGTAAATGCTTATTTAAACATTGTTGTGATTTAAATTTTTTCTGGCACACAATGCATTTAAAGTTTTCATTTATCATTTCTATTGAAACCAAACTATCTATAATTGATAGATTTTCTTCAGATGGTAATGGTTTTATATCAATATGACTATTATCAATTAATAATTTATGATATGTTGATGTTGAACCATCATTATTATAACCAATGCGGCCACCACCATTGAGAGAAACATCACTAACACCACCACCATCACCACCACCGTTAATATCCATTATATTTTCATTTTTTAATATTAATAAATTAAAATCATCTGTATTTGTCTGGTCGAGTAGTAGTTCATCATGATGGTTGCCACCGTTTGTTGTGGTTGTTGTATTAAGTACATTCGATAAAGATATTAATGATGCACTAGAACCCGATGTATCAATGATTGTCGATGGGTCAATAAAATCATCTTTAAATATATCCATGCTATTTGTGTCGATTGTCGCCAAATCATCTTCATCATTTTCTGTTTGATTTATAGACGTTGTCATATTATGATTGTGATTAATTACATTTTCATCATTCCCATTTGTTTTTATATCACTCAATTGTGATGACAATTCAATTTGAGAGTCTAGAAATGATGACGTTACGGATAATGTTGATGCTGAATATGATATTTGTAATTGATTTTCATCATTTTCATCATTTTGTGCTTGTAGGACATCGTCTTCTTCTTTTATACATTCTGTTTTTATATGATTTTTTACAATCTGTTGACTGTCAGATTCACTAAATAATTGAAAAAAATATATTGATGATTTAATTACTTTTTATAATATAACAATAAGATAATAAATAAATAAATGAAATTACTCACCTTTCATTATTGTTTTTTTCTGATGCATTATTATTAGTAGTATTATTGTTATTATTATTAGTTACATTCGTATGGATTTTCATGTGTCGCGTTAATGACCATGAGTTTGATAAATATTTATAACAAACTGTACATTTAGGTTTTTTGTCATCACGATGCGGACACACATGTACTCGTAACGAATCTTCCGTCTGATATGTATGCATACATAAATTACATAAATAAAAATTATGTGAACGCATATGACGACAAATACTCGTTATTGACGTATAACTTTTTGAACAAACTTTACACGCATATGTAACTTTATCATCTTTATCTTTTTGTTCATTATGCTGTTGTTGAGATTGCTTTTGTTTTGAATGATGCGATTTTGTTGGTTTCTCTTGAGATGGTTGTGCGTTTATTGTGATTTCACTTGAATCCGTTTGTGTTATTGGCTGCGAAAAATTTAAATATTCCTTAAAATCGATCGACGATTCACTTTGTGTTTGTTGTGATAATATCTCTGCATCATAATCGATGCTATTTGAATCAAATGATGAATTTAAAAATTCCGTTGTTACATTTGAAAACGTTGTTGAAAATAAATCATTTGGTATTTGGTTATCATTACTATTACTATTACCGTTATTATTATTATTACAATTTTCGAGGTTTAATGTGGATACACTACGTTTTAACAATTTTGTGGTAGTAGACGCTGGTGAGGAGGCAACAATTGAATGATTATTTATAATTGGTATCGATTGTTGTGTTGATTGTGCTGCTACTGTTGCTGGTGGTGGTGGTGGTAAATGATGTGATTGGGATTGTGATTGTAGTGATGACAATTGTGATGATAAATGTCCTTGTGATAATGATTCATTTATTCTAACAACTGCCGATGATCCCGATGTTGATGATAATGTTGGTGATATTCCATTTATATGAATATCTCCGACTGCTGCTGAATACCGTAAAGAGGACGATGAAGCTGCTAATGGTGGTGGTTGTGATTGCGGTGAGATTATATCCATATTACACATTAAATGATTTGTATCAGTTGTATTATTAAAATTATTATTATTATTATTATTTAATGTATTATTAAAATTATTAATATTCCTGATGGTATTACTATTAATATTACTATTATTATTATTACTATTATTATTATTATGCGATGATATATTTGCTGATGTTGTTGATTGATATGTTGATGATAAATGTGATGATTGTGATGATTTTTTAAGAATACGTATTGGTGGTAATGAAACTTCTGCAAAGTAAAAAACAAAATTTATCAAAACTACTAACAATACATTTAGATATTAGCAAAAAAAAAAAAATAAAATAAGTTTGACGCTTATAAGATTTAAGCTGAAATGAAATGTTTTTTTTTTCCTTTTTATATATTTTTGAAATGAAATGTGAAAAGTTAATAAAAGAAGAAAAATTTTTAGTCATCACACAAAACACGATTGAATTTAATTTTAATTACTTATTTGTACAATTGTACAAACTATCGTTTTTGTAGTGATCATTATTGTCGAATTGATTAAAATAACATCTCGTTATTAGTGCAAAATTTTAAATACCAATGATAGTTTAAAAAGCGTTAGATTAAAAATGAAATTCTTATACCAAATGCTTATATCAAATAATATTATTATTATTATTATTGTTACCTTGTCCACGTTGATTTCCATTTACTCCAATTGGTGTATGATAACCATTGTATGATGAACAATCCGATTCCATCATATAATTTTCATCAATAGCCAGTAAACGTGGTGATATATTATTTACTAAATCATTTGGATTCGTTTGTAACAATGGCATTTCCATTTTTAATGCATACTTTGGTGCATACCAAACTTTTAAAACATCCGAAATTTCAATATCACGTATAGCTGTAAAATATATTTGATTGTCTTCCTGTAACAAGGTTAAAAAAAAACAACGAATAACAAATTAACATGATTATAATTTTTATAATCATGATTAAAATAAGAGTTTGAAAACAAAAAACAAACAAACAAACAAACCTGATATGCAATTAAATTTTGTTCATTTGCAAAAATTGCTGGATTTACGTAAATCATCCAATTACAAAAATTCTCATTACTCGTATCCAAATAAACGTTACGTACTTTAAATAATTCATTTAATTCAGGTAATGCCAACTGTGACGTCAATGTATTTCCAAATATAATTAATTGGAATTTTAAATTTTTTATTGGCATATAGGAACGAGGCGCCAGCAATGGACCAAAACGTGAACCTTTTGCAAATTTCTGTAATGTTGTTACAGACGGTTGGCCATAATGATTTGTAAATATATGCAAACCATTTGGTACCGTAGACCGTGATAAATTCGGTTGTGAATTATCTAAAACCTATATATATATATATATCGAACAATATTATGATTATGTGTTTTATTTTATTTTTAATCTCTAAATAAAATGCAAAAAAAAAAAACTGATACATTAAATTAAAATAATTAATTAGTGATCTTAAAATTTAAAAGTTATAGCGATAGGCAAAAGAAATAAAAAAAAAATATACTAAATGAAAAACTAATAAAATAAATCCTACCTTAAACGCTTAAACCTAACAAAAACACAAAAAGCAAAATACATCCAATTATAAAAACATTTGTTTTTTTTTTTTGGTTAATTTCATAAACATGATAAGTGATTATTTATTGTTAATTGATTGTTATTAAAATTATTAAATCTTGACTTATATTTTCCATTTCATATATTAATTTTTCTATTTTCTTATTCAATTCCACTTATAATTAATTAATTAAACACTTTTATTTTGTTAAATAATAATACAAAAAATAGCACACAAAAGAACCAAAACAAAAAATGTTAATTTTTTTCAAACAAAACAAAAAACCATGCGAATTTATTATTAACGTGACTGTTAATCCACAGATTTTTGAAAATATGTGTCTAATTCTATTTGAAATCATGACTCATATTACCTAAATTCTGAATCTATCTAATCCTATTCTAATCCTAGAAGTTAAAGATCAACTTTGTAGTTGATATACATTTTTTTGTTTATCATCATTAATCGATACAACAACAGAAGAAACATTTTTTTTAAAACGGATATCGTAACGAACTGTCGTGATAACGAACAAAAAATCTCTATATCTTAACTATATAGTCTTGTTAGTGGTAAGAACAAGTTTATCTAGAATATATATATACGAAGTTAATGGAACTGCCGAAAATCCAACCGTTTTATTGGGATTAACTTTTAACTTTATTATTTTTGTTATGAAATTGAATTATGTAAAATATTTAAATTTATATTAAAATTTGTTTTTCAAATGAAATTATAAAACAAAAAAAAAACTTTACCATTATCGTATTTTTGGTATATTTTGGAATTTTGACTTTATTTTCCTTCATTATTTCTTGTGACATTTTTACTAATTATATTTTGTAAATTTTACCTATATTTATTATATTTATTAAATACAGGTAGTTTGGTTAAAAATAATTCATATAAACAATCATTCAGTATATTAAAAATATAAAAAGTTAAGTAAAAACAGTTAAATAAAAAGCGCATTGATAAAAAAACGTGTCCTTTTTATGTATACCATGTTACAGTGTTGCACAATACACATAACCACATAAAAACAAAAACAAGCTAAACATTTAATCAATGTATTTCATAAATATAAATTAATTTAAATAAAATTAAAATATAAATTTTAAATTCTTCTGCCAACTACCTTAAAAAGGATATTCATATATATATATATATATATTAAATTTTAATTACCATATTAAAAAAATTACACTTGCATATGCAAACAAAACATATATATCACATTATATATGTTAATTAAGAAAATCAAAAACTGTAAAAAACATAAACCAAAACGCATGGGAAGTGGGAACTGCGAAAGGCTCCTCGATGTATGAATTGGAAAAATCAAAAAATAAATGAATGAATGAATGAACGATATATATGTATATATATTAATATAAAATGAGGGTGTATTGTGTGCGGGCGTAAGTGAAGTAATAATTTTCCGCCATTAAAGGAATACATTTTTAACATTTTCATTAAAAAAAAAAACAACAACAACAACAAATTCATACAAATTATTAATAAAAAAAAAAATAAGATTTTTTTTATATACACATGTTTTATTTACATATATAAAAATAAAAGATGGCTACCCCAATTTTTCGTGAAAATTCTAAATTTTCTTTTTGAATGCATTTTCTTATAGGATCACAAAACGAAAAAAAAAAACCAAATACGAAAACAAAAAAAACAAAACAATTGAACAATTTGTTGCACTTACAAAAACAATTCATTCTCATATTTCATTAAAAAAAAAAGAAGGTTTATATATGAATAACAAAAAAAAAATGAAAATAAATAGCATTTTCCACACATAATTTTCCATTCAAGAAAAATCATGTGCGTATTTTTGTGTGTGCGTGTGTGTGTGTGGGTGTGTATGTAAGCTCGTGTTAAATACATTTTAAATAAATATTTTTTTATTACTTACATGTTGCCCACGACATAAATCCGGACAATCTTGGGTTTGATGCGATGAAGATAGACAAAAATTACAATCTATATTCATAAAATTCAAATTGAAAGGAAATAATCCACAAAGATATAATCATCGGATTGGATTGAATTGAAAGAAAAAATAAAAAGGAAACTTATAATCAATCCATATATTCATATAGTTTTGTATTTATCTAGACTTTTAGAAGATATATATACTTACAACTTTCAATATTTTGAACATTGTGTAATGTTGCTAAAGCCTCAAAACACAATTGGGAATTTAATTCTCCCATTTTGGTTATTTAATTTTTTACACTATATGCAGATGATGATGATGATGATGATGTTATTTATATATATGAAGATGGCTTTTGATTATTTATTATTTATTATTATATTGGACATTTTCAATGATTCCAAAATTTAACGATAACTTTTTTTGCTTTTGGAATCATTTTCGTATATATATATATTATTAATATTGATAATATTTATATATATATGGTATTGATAAAATTAAAAAAAAAACACATTTATATATGGATATATATAAAATAAATATAAATTCACTTTCATTAACAACAACAATAAAACACACATATAAAAAAAATAAAAGATTTTCTTCTGATTTTGAACTGAATTTAATATATAAAAAAAATGAATGCAAGTTTGCCTTATTTTTTTTTTCTAGCTGCTGCTTGTTGCTGCTGCTGCTGTTTCTTCTGCTGCTGCGCGAATCACTTAATTTTATTTCCTTTTTTTTTTTTTTTTATCTTATTTATATTAATTTTATTTATTACATTTGTTTTTTTCACATTTTTTCTCACTTAATCAATCAATTATTATAATATTATATATTCTAATTCTATACACAAAATAACAATAACAACAACAACAAAACTATATTTATACTTTTAAATTATTAAAAAAAAAATGTGAATATATGCGAAAGAACAAAAAAAAATTATAAAAAGTGAAAATGAAAAATAAAAATTCCAAAAATAATCATTTTTTTTTTATTACCAAAAGCAGAGCCATATTTTTTTTTATTTGATTTGAAAATTGTGAAGAAAAAAAAAATGTGTGTAAATTAAAATAAAAAAAAGAAAACAAAAGTGAAAATAAATGGTTATTCTATTCTATCTAATGTATTTATCCAAAAATGTATAGCCATTATTTTTATTCATTCATTCATTCATTCATTCATTCATTGGATAATTTCTTCGTTGATTGGCAGCTGCTACCGCTTTGTTTTAATGTAAGAATGAATGAATTATAACGACCCAGTATAAGTTTAATGTGTAAAAAAGAACCAAGTAGATATGATTTGTTTACATTTTTTTTACATATCAATACGAAAAAACGTTGATTGGCGACGAAGGACAAATTTATAAAAAAAAAAATATTGGATTTAAAATTTCCAAAAATGTAATAGATCACAATGATCGATAATGTAGAGTTGATATCGAAAAATTTAATTTCGATTAGATTATTTTTTTGATGACTTCCTTAAAATAAAATTATAATGTTCATCTCTGCTAATGGAATTAAGAAAATGATGATTGATTAACAAAAACAGTACGTTTCACGACTATTAAAAACGTTTATTCATCGAATCCCTAGCATTTTCAAAACACACATATATATATATATATCTTAAATTCTTTCTGCTGAATCACCGGTTGGATGTTAAGTAAACAACTACGTTTGGACAGTAAATAACATTCATTCATTATTCAAAAATTCTTAACGTTATGGGGGAAATCTAATTATTAAAAAAACTATTTGAAATGTGGACAACTTTTAAATTTTATTCATTTTACGTAGATCAAACGTTATATTAATATAATAATATTAAAACAAAAAAGAAACACTTTTACATTGATAATAAATTATTTACACGTCGTATTTTGCCATTCATCATCATCGTGGATTGAAAAAAAAAAATTAATTAAATTAATATGAACGATCAAAATCTCTTTTAACACCACCAGGATAATTATTCCTTCCTCCGTGTCGACCACCACCACCTCCTCCCCTACCTCCTCCTCCTCCTCTACCACCAAAACCAAAACGACGTTGATTATAATAATTACGATTATTATTATTACCACCATGTTTATTATCATTGTTATGGCCACCAAAACCACCATGACCATGACCCCCACCTCCTCCGCCGCCACCACGAAATGGTTTATTAGTACGATAGTTCCATGGTTCTACAATTGGTGGTAATTCTGATTTTTTCACATATATTTTCATAAATTCTTCATCGGTATCCGTATAACGTTGAGAAAATTCTTCATCACACTCTTCTAAAAATTGTACCTCCAATTCGCTTAAACGATTTATTTTACGATTTGGATCAACCATTTTATTTTTTGTGGTTTTATGTGTTGTGTGGATTGTGTGCTACGGTGATGACTTTATACTATAATTTTGTATTGTAGCGATTTTTTGGGATTTGATAAAAAAAATATGGTAATATCTTCTTGTGAGAATTTAATTTCCTTGTGCAATTTTAACTGGTATCAATAGAGAATTGACAACTGAAAAGGATATTTATTTAATGTTATAATTTATTTATTAACTATATATATAAAATTTAACTTACATGATTCAAGCACAATTTCCTTTAAATTAATTACAAAAAATTTATGATCGTCAGTATGATCGTCTTCAATTGAATTTATATTATACGAACTAGTTGGTACACTATCAAACATCCAACCCATATGCGAAGAACACTTTGGACAAAGACAAGATTTATACAGATATGTTGGAAACCATGAAAAAGATTCAGTCCACTGTAAATGTAAAGAGAAGAAAAATTACAATACCTAATAATTTAAAGCTGCAAGCTTAATTACTTTACGATATTTCAGCAAACCAGCATTTGAACATGTAGCCCGTTTTAATACAATTACCCGGATTCGTATGCCAACAGCCACTTCTAATTCTTGTACCAAAAGTGAGGTATTAAATACTGTTATATTTTGTATAAACAATGCTTCTGGACTGATTTTATTCAATAGGAAATTTGATAATCCAATGTCGGCTCCACAATGACGGCATATAATATAATCTAATGAAAATAAATGGACGCAATATGAAATTGAAAATGTATTCAAATATATATATAGGAGAAAAATTAAATATCAAATGTAAAGGTATATAATTAAAATATGGTAAAAAACATCAAAACCGCACATTGAAATCGAAATATCCGATTATAATTTTATATCGTCAAATGGTTTTTATTGATTAATTTTTTTTTCTTCGGTATAAAAAATGAAAATGCTCCAATTAAATGATATATATATATATATATATATATATATATATATATATATATATACTTATATATGTATAATTAATTTTAATTGAATTATCGCGTTGATTATTTTTTTCTTGTATATAAAATATGAAGTATTTTTTGTTATGATATTCAATGGAAAAACTATAATTATGATTGTTGGAGGGATTTTACAAACAAATACAAAAAAAAACCCACCTTTTATAATCGTTTCTTCAACTTCTTGATTACTATTACTATTATTATCGTATTCTTCGTAGTTTTCTACTAATCCTTCTGTTTCTTCTTCTTCTTCTTCGCCTATCACAAGATGATTATTTTTTAATATAATTAAAAATAATAAAAATATTATAGTAAATTTATGTTTATCAATTATTGTTGTAATTATCCGTCGATGCCGATGGACGCCACTTTTCATTTCGTTTTTAAAATTTTTGTATATTAAAATTAATTATTTTTTTCATAAAAATGTGTGTTTTCTTTGAATTTTTTTGACTGTTTTTTTCCATTTTTTTTGTTTTTTTAACTCTGTTTTGGTTTATTTTGTTGTTGTTTTTAGCAAAATAATGAATTTTGACATTTTTCATCATCGCATCGAACGCCGTCGCCGGCTACCGGCTTCCTATTTAATGAATATTTAAATGATGGCCGCGTACATTCACCGTATCGGCTGACGATGAATTTTCGGACTAAATTCGGGGGTTATTTATATTTTAAAATTGTGAAAATTTTTTTTTTTGGTAATTTCCGAGGTAATTTCAATTCACAGCAGAAGATTTGACTTCTAATTAATTAATCTTAAAATATTGAGTGCTAATTAAAAAAAAAAGTGTTCTATTTATGAATTTATTTTCCAAAAAGGAAATTTTTCCGTGTCGGATTATTTTTTAAATAGATTTCCACGGTATTTTTTATACTTAAAATATTATATTGGAAATATGTCTATGAAGTAAAAACAAGGTTCTTTTCAGACGGTTCGGGAAAACATTTTTAGATATAAACGGAATTTTTCTACCAAGCTCGCATAAGGAAATTCCAATTCATATTCAATAATGTTTTGTTCGTGCGTTTTCCATTTTATAGCATCCACTTCGATACTTTTGAATATTTTAAGTCTTTCACAGGAAAAATTTTGAATAGTTCTACAACCATTGCAGAATTCATATCATGCGATTCCAATATGTAAGTAAACGACGGTTAAAAGTTGTGATTTTACATTGATTAAAAACAAAAAATCAATTATCTTTTTAATTAATTCATTTTATTTAAATTTTTTTTATAAACAAAAAAAGAATTAGTTGTAGTGTAATATAAAAAAAAAAAATAGTCACAAACAAGACTATTTATTTTTTTTTATTTCATGTATAAATTCTTAATAAATGAAAATAATTAACCGATTATAATTATTGAATTAAAAATTATTATTCTTCTTCTGTACACACAAAAACATTTCAACAATGTTACAATCACAATAAAACAATATATTAAAAAAAATGTTATACTTTCTTTAATTCTTAAAATGATCTTGGTTGACCAAAACCTAAACCAACACCACGCATTGTATGTGTTACAGCTCTGGCCACCTCATATTGTTGTTCCATTGTCGTAAATAATTCTTCTTGTTTTTTAATAATATCTTTATCGGCCGAATCGATTGCCTCGTGATCAGAAGCGGATGATGATGCTGAGGCTGTTGCTGCTGCTGCTCCTACTTTTGCCGTATCTTTAATTCCCATTAAACGCATAAATTTTGATGCTACTTTACCATCAGTATCTTGGGCAAATTTTGCCATTTCCCATTTATTTGTTGTTGATGCTGCTAATGGTGCCGCTGATGACGATCCAGGCACATTTTTACCGGTTAATGTGCAATTACCATTTAATGATGAATCAGTACCGCCGGCCGAAGTATCACCACCAGCACCCCCACCACCATTATCATTATCACCTGTATTATTTTGTAATTTCTTATGACTCCATAATAATTTACGTTTTTGAATTTGTTCATTGTACTTTGGGTTTGTTAAATGCATTGCATTTATAAAACTACCATCGCTCGATAATGATGTTGTCATTAAATTCGGCAGTAAAGGTTTTGGTTGTAATTGAACTTTATTTATGGTTAATAATCCTGTTGGATCGGACATCGATGATTGTACCTTATCAGATACAGTATTGGATAATGTATTTTGACCGACTGAAGTTGATGATGGTGGTGGTGGTTGATATGGTGGATTTATTAATTTTCGTGATGTTATGTATTTGGTTGTTGGGCCAATGACTGACGGATTTTGTGATAAATATGATGGTGGCATTAATGTGATGCGATTAAATGAATTTATATTTTTATATGATTTGCTGCCCAAGGGCGAGGATGATGATGAAGATGATTGATTTGCTGTCGGTGATTTATCGTCTGTTGTTGCAACAATTGTATAATCATCTAATTTTGGTAATTCAATGCCTAAACGTTGTAAATGTTGTGTTTTATTGGCAATAATTGTTTGCATACGACGATCCATACGTGGTAATTTTGGTAAACGCTGATCAATATTACCGCTGGCCGATGATGTACCATCACTTCCATCAGCGGCGGGCGATGATGGTGATTTTGATCGACGACGTTGTTCACGACGTTCACGTGAATGCGATCGTCTTTGACGTTCACTTTGCCGACCATATGAAGAATATTCCGATTGATTACGACCACGAGAATCACGTTGATAATTTCTATTATATCGATCACGATCATTATCACGTTGTCCACCATCGTATCGTTGATGACGATTATTACGATCTCTATTATAACGATCTCGGTCACCGCCACCTCTGCCTCTATTATCATATCGATACGGTGATGATCCACGTTTATTAGAAGATGAATAATCTCGACGATCATCTCTATAAGATCTTTTATTATCTCTATATATATATATATTTAAAAATATATTATATTTATGGCTATTTAAGAAAAAAACAAATCATATACATACCGTTCACGATCTCCACCGCGATCTTTTCTATCATAATCACGATCCATTTTCCGATCGGATCGTTCCTTTTCACGGGATCTACTACGATATTTGTCTTTCCGCGATTTATCATCTTGTTGCTGGGATCGATCGCTACTGATACGCTTTTCATCATTAGATTTTCGTCTAGATGATGTAATATTGCGATGACGACCACTGCCAGTACTTTCATCAAATTTATTATCTTTTGTCAGTGGTTCTTCTTTCTAAACGGTTTATATTTTCATAATAACTTGTTTGTATAATATGGGAGATAAAAATAAAAAACAATGACAAACCTTTTCCATATTATCAGTATTTATTATTTTTGATGGTTCTTTACTATTATTTTTTTGCATTATTGATTCACCAGTTCGTTTAAAATCATTTGTAATTTCTTTGTAGTCAGCAGCAGCAGCAGCAGCAGACATTTGTTTTGTATCGGTTTTTGTTGATGAAGTACGTTTATCTGAGTTTATTGATTTTTTTGATTCGGCTGATGATGTTGATGAAGCTGTTGATGCCGACGAAGAAGTAGAAGAAGATGATGTTGAATCATCATCAGATGATGAAGATTTTGAATTCTAAAAATAAATACATAATGATATTTGTTGCATTAAAATGTGTAGAGTTTTTCCACAATAATATTTATAATTTAAATTTAATTTATTATTATTTAAATGTACTCGTGTCAAAAACCAATTTAAAATTTAATTCTCATTTGGTTTTTTTTATTTTATTTAAGTTTTAAACTATATTTAACATGCGAATCAATCGAATACGTACCATTAATTTGTACAAAATTAAGATAAAAATTGTGACAAACAAAAAATATAAAACCCGACATGAAAATAAAATGTTAGATTAAAAAGAAATTATAATCTAACTAAATCCATTAATTAATTTGTGAATAGAAGTAAAAATTATGCATTAAAAATTAATGCTATTCAGTAAAGATTTTGGGACTTTCATTTAGAAAATAGTTGTTTAAAGTATAATTTTTAATTCAATACACATCGAAATTTTGTTATAGTGCGCGTTACGATCTGCAGCTAGCCATTTGTCAATTATTATAATAATATCCATACATTTATTATATAGAAATGACAAACGAAAATCATCAATCTATCAACAAGTAGATTTTCCTATATAGATCTATAGATTAATAATAATTTTAACATTAATAATAAATTTACATTAAAATCACCTGGACATGATTCAGAGAGATTGATTTGAATTGATAAATTGAAAATAAATGTATATATATATATAAAATAAAATTAAAAATAAAATTAAAAAAAAAAGATATTTTATTACGGGAACGGTTTTACAAAAAAAAAAAAAGAAAGAAGTAACAAAGAAAAACATTAATTAATTAACTTACTTGAAACACTCCAATAAATAAATATGCATATTATTTATATATTTTAAATAAATGGATATTACAACAAAAAAATCTATGCATTCTGATTTGTACTCATCCACTTATCAATGGAACGTTTGTTTTTGTCATATTGGTTTTACGTGATGATATGCGACGAATAGCCAAACAATGAAAAACGGCTTTATATAAACTTTTTTTATATAGAATGTTTGTTTGTTTGGTTTTTTTTTTTTTAGTTTTTTTGTGAATACATTTTTTTTTATATATATTTAAGATTCAACAATAAATAGGTTACACAATTGAAAAATAATTTTTATATATATATATATATTGAATTTTAAGAAAAATAAAACAAAATTTAATTACCTCACTTAGATCCATACGAATCTTATCATAATTTGTATCGTCTATTTTACGTTTACGTTCACCACGATCATTTTCATCTCTTTTTACATGTTTACTGCTGGAACTGGAACGTTTACGATGACGTTCCTCATTTGATTGTTCCCGATTTTTATGTGATTTTCTGAATTTTGATGATTCATCCTAAAGGAAGTGGTTTTTTTGTTTTGTGAACTATTGAAATAGCAAATAATGTTATTATTTTAAGATAAAAAAATAACATGATTTTTGGTGATCTTTTTTCGATTTTATTTTGAGTTATTTAACAACACAAAAGAAAATCAATGAAAATTTTTTTTTGTTTTTTAATAAAAACAACTCACGATCGAACCACGGGATTTATATATTCAAAAACAATGGATCTTTAATCAACAAAATTGAATTGTTTCGGGGCGAAATTATATTTTAATTATTTAATTTAGAAGAAAAAAAACAAGAAATATTTACAACAAATAGCTTGTTATATAGATTTTTTTTTATCACGGTGGACGAGGGAGTGAGAAAATAAATCAATAAAATTTTTTTTTGCGTACACACAAAAAAAAATCATCACTACAATAGAGGGTACGTTTTTTTTTTTTTTTTGATTTCGTAATTAAACATATTATTTTTTATCGAAAATATATAAATTATATATTATTTTATTGGAAATTCTTTAAATAATATAAATTTATCAATTAAAATATATGAAAATTTACCAATTTTACGTTTTCACTATTTTCCAAATCATCATCACTTCCATAATTTACCAGCGCGTCCATTTTTTTTCTTTCACTCCACACTTTGACTTTTTTTTCTTTACACTGTTAACTTTAGAATGGTTTTTTTTGTTTTTCACAATTCACTATGCAAAGATAAATTTTTTGGAATGAATACATAAAATGAATACGTTTAATGTTGTTTAGTTGCATGGATTTTGCATTGTTTCAAACATTTTTAATGAAAATTTGAACTTTACTGAAAAAGTAGACGAAACGATAGCGATTTCCTCAAGCAGTAATGAAATTTTTATGTTAATTTTTATGGTAAAATGTGTAACTTGAAAATATATACTGTATGGCACATTTTTCATTTTCATCAAATTTTCAAATTCACGGATATATTTTCCTTTGGAAAAAATCATAAAAATGTACACAGAAATTCAAATACATTTCTATTATTATTTATTCTATTATTTCTATTATCGAATTTGCAAACGTCAATTTTGAAGTGTACACCAAAATTCAAGTGATCGAAATTCACAATTGTGAAATCCACTGAATCTGAAAAAATTGAACATGGAACACGTAAACTTCAATATAAAATGGGATTTCTGAAAATGAAACACAAACAGATTTCATTATTCATGTGAATTTTTATGAATTTATATCCTCAAAAGTATAACTGTGTTATTTAAAATTTAATGAAAATGAAAAATGTCATATACATTTGACATAAAAACTCACATAAAAATGCAAAATCTGGTAATCTCACGGTTATTTTGATGTGCACTTCAGTGAAAATGAATTTATAAACGTGTGTAGGTAAAATTTACATTTTTGAAATCCAGACACTATGAATTGAATTTCCACATGGTTTTAAAATATTTCTAAAAAAAAAACACAATACAAGATTGCCAAGATTGCCATGGAATTTTTATCTGGTACAAAAAAAAAACAATCCCAAATTTAAAACGAGTCACATATAAAAGATTGTACAAAGTACATTTTTTATCTTACTATCTCATTTTTCATTTGTTAAAATTGTCATATAAAATTAAAACTTACCATTTTGTAACCAATAAATGTTTAAATGTATGAAGATTGTACAATACAATTTATACAAAACCAATATTTACTACAAACATTTTAATAATTGAAAATATTAATAACAGTGTATTAGAACTACCATGAAAAATGAATTTTTAGATGAATTTTGACATTTTCAAATTTGGTTTTTTTTTTTGTATATATGCATATGCAATATATGCAATGCAAAAAAGAAGCATTTGCTTTGCAATTGGAATGTTTTTTATTTTTTTTGTAAACATTTGTTTTTTTGTTATCAATTGTGTTTGCGAAAAATGTTTTTTGTTTTGTGAAAGAAAAATTAATTAATAAACAAAATTAATTAGTGATAAATGAAATAAATTTAATTAACACTTTATTTTATATATATTAATTATGGTAAGTACATTATTATTCTTTTCATTATATTTCTAGTAACAATAATATATAATTAGGTTTTGTTTTAAATATAAATAAAATTGATTCTGCTTCTGCTAAATGCATGTAAATTAAAAGAATGTTGATTTTTTTTACAAGATTTTCTTATGAATGATGATAATGGAATGTAGAAGGCTTTCTTTTGACAAGGATGTGTAATTTACATATAGTCAAAGATGGTATTATTATTAATCAAATAGATGCCATGTATATATAGTATTAAATGAATATATAAATGTATCATTTTTAATTTTAACTTAATTCTTCATCAATCATTTTATCATTTAAAATATTATTATTATTATTACGATGTTGTTGTTTTTGTGCGGCAATTGCAGCCGCTTTCATAATTATATTATTTAAAATCGTCGATGATGGTGATGATGGTCTAAATGGAACATTAATACCTTGATTTTCCGTCATTGGATTTGATAATAAAGATTGCCCGTGTCCAATAGCCGTCTGTCCGGTTGTTATAATTGGTATTGACGACGACAATGATGATCGTTTTCCACCCCATGGACGAAATGGTGTACGTATAACAACTTTTGGTACTTCTTGTTGATTTCGTTTGCCACCCCACGAATGAAAACGTATTTTTTTAATTGTATTACGTTTATCCACTTGACAATTAATTTTTTGATTATATACATAACCGTTTGATGAATCTCGACAACATTTTTCATACAATAAATTACGCAATTTTCTATCTAATTCAGAATCTTTTAAATATGATGATGTTGTTAGAAAATAATATAATGCTAAATTTTTTGATGTCATTCCTTGGGAATTCTCCGATCCATGTTCCGGTCCATGTTTATTATTTTCATCATTAATAGTTGTTGTTGCTGCTGCTGATAGATCACCCGAATCGTTATTATTCGATAATATATGACGTTCATTTGAATTACGTATCATTTGTAATAATAAATTTAAATAATTTCCATTTGAATTTTCATCTGTTTTCAATTTAACCAAAAACAAAACGCATATTATATAGAAATATAAGTATAAAAGAAGAAATAATATTTTAATTGAATTATTTACCAATAACACCATCATTAATTCTTTTTGACCATTCTCTACCGACATCGATTAAAAATTCATATACTTTACATGAATCATCTAAATTTATTAATGTTTTTGCAATTAATAAACGATAATTATTCAAAAGTCTTTCCTCTTCGGGTGCCATCGGTGCATACGGTGATAAATTCATTGTAGACTTTAATGGTGACTCATAAAATGCAGGCAATTCAGCAACATCAATCATTTGATCCAAATTATCCATAATGTAATCGTGATTTTGTAATTGAATATTTGATTGTTGTTTTGTCAAAACAATTAATATTGTAATAAAAAATATTTGTGTAATTATCATGATGATGATGATGATGATGACGATGAAGGTTTATCGTTAATTGTAATTTAAGAAAGCTTAAGATTCGAATGACTGTTTAACTTTTTAAATGCCTTTTTCTTGTTGTTTATATTTATTTATATAGTTATAGTTGTTTTTTAAATTAACTTGTGCTGTAATTAGAAAAAACTCAAAGTTAATTAAATAGCAATAGTTTTTTTTTTGGTTTTTTGCTTAAAATATATGCACGAATATGTACTCTAACGAAAGTAAAACATTTTCTAATTCATTTTTATGTTACTAACGCAATAATATTTCTAATTATTCCGAAATCTGTGTAATACACTTATTAATCAAACTTTTTTATCAATGCTACACATTAAATTTTAATGATAATACGGTTATAGAAAATTCAGTCGTTTTACGTTTAATTTTAATATACGATTATGCAAGAATAAATCATTTAATTTGTTTTGCTTGAAAATACAATTGAAAGAGAAAAAATGGTTCAATGAACGATTGATTTTACCGTTCGATAACATCAGTCTGCATTTAAGTGATCAAAAATACGTCCTTTATTTCTTGACCAATTTCAAACCAGAATCTATAGAATTCTTTCGTTTGTTTTTTTACATGACAAATCCCCTTTTCTGAGAAATCTTAGCGACATTTTCCCATGAAAATTTTATTTGTTATATGAATCAAATAATGCATCAAATAAATCATTATTTTGTTACCTTAATATATACCATATATATATAAAAACAACATAATAATTTATGTTTATATAAATATCGATATTTTATATCGAATATACCATAAAAAATTCCTTTAAAAAAATATATATTATATATAAAAATAAAAACATTGAATTGAATGAAATTGATCGTAAAAAAACGTAGAAGAAACAGATTTTTTTCTTTGCATTTTATTCGAACATTAACATGCAAATTAATTAATTTGTTTTTATATAAATTGGATGTATTTTAAACGCCTAATAAAATTCTGCGTTATATTAGCATATAAAATAAAAGGATATACGAAATGTTGAATAATAAATAACCCAATTTTATGTGAATGAACGAACACTGAACAAAAAAAAGCATAATCAAATTTATCGTGGATTTTTTTTTTTAGATAATAATAATAATAATTTTTATATAATACATCATAATATTAAAATGACTTTTTTATTTAATGTATGTGATCAAAAATGTATTAGTATTATTTAATACTTATATATATCTATATATCTATATTGGCGCTTTTTCTTCGCTAATTTTTTGATGTGAGCAAAAAATCTATATATATATAGGTATCTTATATAAATTTATAAAAATAATATTAACAAATAAAAGGGTAATTATTATATATATATACATATATATTCAAATGGTTAGATAGAATTTTTCCTAGAAAAAAATATTTATTATAGATATATACATCATCATATATAGTACATACGTTTTTCCTATATAAAATATTTTTATTAAATATTTAAATAGAACAAAATAAATACGCATACGAAAAAACGAAGAAAATCAATCAATAATATGTGAATAATTTAAAGGATTTTTTTTTCTGGTAGTTATTCATATTTAAGATTAATGCAAAATTTTTCAGGTATAATAAGGATAGCTATTCATGCGTCTTTATATATGAGATCTTTTTTTGATGGTTTTGAATTAGATCCTTAAAGAAATCAATGTGTGGGAGTTTCTTATAAATATTGATTTATAATATTTATATTACACGCGGGTGTATTCAATTTGTCATGCAGCATTTCATATATAGGTATATAGTTAATACATTTAAAAAAAAGAAAAGTTTTCTGTTGAAATTTTGGTCGCATGGTTAGAAAATTCATGAATTTATGATAAGAATTAAATAACGGTTTTTTATGTTAAGAATTAAATAACGGTTGGAAGATTGCGAAACTATTTCAGTTTCTTTAGGTAAGAGCACATTTTTGTTTATAAAATTTGATTAAAAAAATTATTTTAGATTCATGAAATGAATGAAATCATATTTATAAATTTTATTTGAATTTTGCGAGAAAAAGCTTACTGAAAATTTATATAAAACCAACACAGAAAATTACAATTTATCTATAATTTACAATAATTTATTAACATATTGAGACGACGAATCGAACGGTATTTTCATATTCAATATATAAAAAGAAAACTTTCTTTTAGACACTCAATATTTTCTTATATATAGATATATAGGAAAATTCTCACTCAGTTAAATATAGGAAAGTGTTCATAATGGTCGCAAAATTCCATATTGATATATATTGATAAAATATATTGAAATTATAATTTATCTCTTTAAGATATAGGATAAAGAATTTTATAATAATAATATTGACATTATAACATACTTATGACATTATAACATACTGTATATCTATATAAGAAAATGTTTCCTTAATATCCTTTATTTATATATATATATATATGTCATGCATATATATAAATTTTCATTTATAAGAACTCAATAATTATATATGCGGATGGGGGATTTTGTATTTCAAAAATTTACGAATCGATTATTCGATTACAGATTATTCGCGGTAAAAGTTAAATTCACCAATTTACCATCCTTTACTTTTGCTTAATCGAATTTTTGCCTCAAAAAGTCATATTGAAATTAAAATGTGGTATATTCATTATAAAAATATCCTATATATAATGAATCTCTACCATACTTAATCTTCAATATAAAAGATAGATATGTATATACATTTATTGATTGAATATACGATTATTTTATCCAAATTATCAAAATAATTGCGCGAATTTCTTTTCCAAATAATTGTCGTTTATTAATTGTTGTTAAGTTATAACAAATAACCATTTGAGTATTAAAAGTTTTCGATTTTAAAGTTGTATTACTCGATAAAACTATATTCGTACACTTATTAATTTATGTGATGGGCGAAGCTGAAAATTTTAAGCTATATGTTATATTTATATATCTCAAAATAGAATATTCTGAAAGACAAGAATGTCTAAATAGATATAAATAAAGAAATATTTCTTTGAATTCGTTAAATATTAAGTATAATACAATAAAATACGCATAAACAATTGTTTGATTTATATATGTTTTTTTTTCATATATAAAATATTCATCGGATATAATTGCTTTTAATTGTTATAATTTTTGTTCTTATCTTCACGCTTACAATCGCATATTTATATATTAAAATTTTAAATTGACAATAATTTGTCAAAATACAATATATATATTATTTATATAATTAATATATTTATATAATATAAATTTATACTTCCATAAATTGTATACCATATGTATATAAGAATAAATGATATATATGTATTATCTAAATGAATAATAGCAAGGAAGATAGCATCTGCTATCTGTTCATATCTCATTTTTTGTATCTATATAATAAAATAATATATATTTATGTACATATATAATAAACATAAATATTTTTTACTTACTTTTTCAAATTATATCATTATTATTATTATATTACTACTATTACTATTAATTATATAAATAACTAAAATAAAAAAAAAAAAAACCAAAAATTTTATTGAATATTTTGTATAATAATTTGTTTGCTTCTTTTTGGTGTTTTGGTTTTTTTTTCTTCAAAATTTAGAAATAAAAAAATTTGGAAATAAAATCAAAAAATTAAAATATTTAACAGATTTTCCAAAAATATTCTTTTTTTTTTTTTTATTCTTTATTTTTTTTTATATTATAATAACACGCACTATATTATGAAAATAAAACAATATTCAAATAAAAAACCAAATATATAATATAAAAATTATCTTTCAATAATATATATATATATATTTATTTGATTATTTTATTGTATTTATTTATTTATCGATACGATTACAATTATTTTGTTATATACAATATGAAAACACACACTATATAATATATATATATATTTAAATATTTATTTTGTAATCAAACACTAAAAATATATTGTATATATATATATCCATTTATTTCACGTAATATTCATGAGAAAACTAAATTAAATTGTACGGTGCACGTTCGTTTTTATACTTTATGATTTTTCCATATATATATATATATATATATATATATATTATTTATATGTATAAAAATGTGAAAGGATATATTAATGATTTATCTTATTATGTACAAAAAATATTATATAGAATATACATATACAAATACAACAACAAATAGAAAAAAAGGATATATATACATTCAGTTTCTCAATTAATATATATATATATTAAATGATATTTGTGAAACGATAAATTTGGCGGCGAATTATAATATTATCGTAACTTATATATATATGGATGTTATCTCAATTCGGTTGTATTAAAACTGATTTCTATAGATATATATATATATATATATAAATAATGTTAATTTTTTATGATGCGATTGTTTTTGTATATATATATACAAAATATTTACATTATATGTGAATGAAGAATTACGCGATATCTATCTATGTATATATAAATAATATGTGTATCTTCTCATCATCCCACGATTATTATCTCTATATGTATAAATATGTATAACAAAGGCGATCCTTGAAAACAGTTCAGGATAGTAACAATACAAGGTGATATTCTGAAAGACACATTCAGGTATTCAGGCATTCAGATATTCAGATATTCAAAACATGATTAGCTATAATTTATGGAAAAAATCTAGGGATGCAACATATTAAATTACCTGGAAAATCGATTTTTGCTAACTATATTTTGATGATCAAATTAAAAATTCAATTAATTTTCTTCATGCAAGAACATTTTGATATCACCCCACCCCATTGATGTATAGCCGATTTTCCAAAAAAGGCCGATTACCTGGAATTTTGCTATTTTTTCTTTTATCTTTACCGTGTGTCAAAAAATGGTACAAAATTGTAGGTATACATTTTTCAAAAAATCGATCATACCGAATCGAATGGTACTTCTGTATTTTTTTCCATAAATTACCTCAGTTTCTTTCAAAATATCACCTTGCGTTTTAAAGCAATATCGTGAAATTTTTTCACAGTCCGTCCCTGAGATATCTATAATAAATACAATTCAGATATAATATACTTGTTATTTCATCTGTTATATATAGACAATTTTTTATACATTATATATTAAAGAGTTAAAATTATCATTGTATATAAATATAATAAAATATACGTATAGAATATAGATGATTATTTTTTTAATATTCAATCTCTATGAATATGATTTTATTTGGTATATATATATATATATATATATTTATGTATGTTATTATAAAACCCCTAACATGACGAAAAAAAAACAAAATACTAAAAATACAAATTTGAATATAATGAATGATCGAGTGAAATTAAAAAAAAAAGAAAAACAATTGTATATTTATAATTTTTTTTTAATAAGGGTTTCATCCAATTTCCTATCGGAATCGCAACGAAACCGAATCGATTTAACCTCTCCACTCTGCGATAGAAAGGAATATAATTTGATAATTTTGCGATAGAAAGGAATAATGTAATTGGAAAGGAATAAGGTAAATTAGATTACATTAACGGATCCTATACAAAGAAAATAAAACCAGTTGAAAGTTATTTTTCTGTGTTCTGTAAGAGAAAAATACAATTATTGAATATCAAAATTTGAAGAAAATCTTATATAGAGAAAATGCGGACATAATTTATTAAAAATCATTATAATTCATTGTTAGTTTGCATCACCCTTAATTTGATAAAATATATTTTAAAAGTCAATAAAATATTATTGGCATTAATTTTCCATTAACATATTCATTTTAAATGAATTATATAAAACGCAAACAACATAGAAAAGTATAATTATCTTAGAAAAATCAGTTATTTTTGGTGAAAAAATAAATTTATAAAACCATTCAAGTATTTTTAATTTGTTCAAAAGGAACAGGATATTTAAAATTTTAAAGATACATTCCATTGAGATCCCTCGGCAGTTTATTTGAAACGAGAGACATATTGCAGAACCACCACATTTTTCACGAAGGATCCTTGTTTAAACTTAAAAGACTTGATAAACCCTATATTATGTTTTATAAATACATATATTTGACGTCCTTTTGTAAAAACGAAATAATTGTAATGAAAATTCGATATTTCTTGAAGTTATATTTATTTAATTTTTTTGTATTTTTTAACATTCACCCTTCATGGTGCTGATTATATTATAATATATCTTTATATCAACATATATTCGACCATATCAGATAAATAAAAAAAGTTATATACAACTCATAATAATATTTAAACATTATCATAATATATAATACAGATTATATAGATATAGATAAAGAAAATAACCAACTGTATATAGATAAACTTATATCTAAAATAATATTAAAATAAAAAAAAAAAAAGAAGAAATTAAAATTGCTTAATTACTCTTAAAAAGACATAATCGCTTAAAATGTTATTTCAAATATCATTATTATATATATTATATACTACTAATATTTATATACGAATCACTGATTCGAATTTATATTTATTTATATATAAATAATAATTATTGTATATACATACATACAGCGATTAATTTTTTATATCTAATTTTATGATTATAGAATCTATATTATATATATAGGACATTTCCATTATATTCATTTCGCACATCATATCAAAAAGAAAATGATTACATTTATATATAGCGTTGGTGGATTTGTATATCTATATATAGTTATATATGATTGCATTTGGTTTTCTTTCTATATATACGCATATATATATTTTATTTATATATAAGTTTTGTTCCACTTGCTTTCAAATATATTTAAATTGCTTTTTTTTTTTTTTAATTTTCCTTTGAATTCATATATCATTAGCTTTCTTTAATGTCTATATAATACACAAATAAATATGTATATATAGCTTTTTTTATAAATAAATTGCATACTAATAAATATATATAGTTAATAAAATATAATAATACTAATCATTCGTTGTGAATGTGTGAAAATGATTATTAACATTTTGAATAATAATAAATAAATAAATTAAAAATAATATATTTAGTGGTTTTTTTTTTGCTGTTTGTTTTAAATTTATTTTATTTATTTGCTAATATTATTATGCTTATTGATGAAGAAAATTAACAAATATTATATAGAAAAGGAGTAAGAAATATATAGAAAGTGTTTTTTGTTTATGTTTTTTAAAAAGGTCAAATTTTTTTGTATGTTTTTCTAATTTATAATAAAATAAAATTTAATTTATATCTATTACACAATTTTTCCCAATTTTCTATATTCGCCCATACCCACAAGGGTAAATTTTTTATTTTATTATTATTATGATTAAAATTTTTTTTTATAAATACAATTATTATATCAATATCAAATAGAATGTCAATTATTTATCAAATTATGTATATAGAAATTTCGTTTTTGTGGCGATGGTGATTGTCCCGATTGGGTATTGGCTGAAATACATTCTTCATTATCCGTATTAAGTTCGGTTAAATTGAAAATTTTAACACAAATGGTTGTTAAAAGTTTATTAGGTGAAATAATTCCTGTAAGTGTTATTTTATTGGTATAGTTTTTAGGAATTTTTAGACATTTTTTAATATCGTTGGTTTAATATAGAACATTTTGTAAATAGACAAATTTCATTCGATAATCTCGTCAGATTTAAATATATATAGTTTTAATCTTTTGAATTTGGAATTGTTTTGGTGTATTTACTAAAATTTATTCATTTATTGATAGTTTTTTAAATGGCTTTGGTCATATATACATAAAATTGTCAATGACAACTATAAAGACGAATTATTATATTAACTATTCTAAACTACAATCCAATAAATCCTTTGTTGATATATATGACGTCCTCTACAGATCGTTGCCGTATTCGTTGATAGACTCAAATTCCTTAAGTCTTTGGATTTTAAAGTAATATTCGTCTTAAAACCCAAAATTCCATTCAACTACTTTTTTACACCAAAAGAATTTTAAACAATTCGACAGTAATAGTTGAATCGTCCTGCAAAATATAAAACCCATTGATATACAAATTCAAAACTTATATTAATAGTTTTTTTCATAACTTTCCAATGATCATTTTTTACTAACCGATGATTTTATATTCATATTTTGGCTCCTTTTTACCATTTCCAAACATTGACTTAATCAGAAAAAAATCTCTAAATATACAAAATCTTAGAGCTCTTATTCATAATATAAAAACAAAAAACACCTTTTTAAATCAAGCAATTAATAGACAATTAAAAAAATTACCATCATCACCACATTTATATAGGAAGAAAAATTAAAAGAAACATTTGCTGTTAATAAAACTGATTTGACATCATTAAAATCAGCATTTTCATGTATACGTTTTCTCATAACAAATGCCATTCGATATACAACGGATGAACAAACATTTACAAAAGAATTACAACAATTGGGTTTACCAAAAGAGCATACATCAGCCATATGCCGTGTTATGATTGAACATTCAAATGATATAAAAAATCATTTAATTGAACATAGTCTAAAAGGTTTGTTTTTATTGTCAAAATGGGTATATTGTATACACATAATTGATTGGAAAAATTCTAATAAATATCACTATAATGCGATAATTAAACAAATATTATTCTATAGTCAATGAATTAACAACCATTCAATCGAGAATACCAGAGGATACAATTGATTGTGTTCAATTATCATTCGACATAGAAAATGAATTAATTGATGGAATACCAACAAAAATGACACATCATGTAAATATTAATAAATTGGATGTTACACTATTATTAAATGAATTAAAATTAATTAATACATTAATGGAAGAATGTGATTATGATAGTAAATATAAGCAATAAAATTATAATTAAAATTAAAATAAATTGTTTTGTTTTTTTTCAATAATTAATGTGTCCTTAATAAATAATTTCTTTCTCTCTACATTTCCATATATCGTTCTTTATATCCTGCAAAAAATTTTCCATGTGTATGAGGTAAAAGCTTTTCTTTCTTATGGTAAAAACAATTTACATTACCTTTATTTAGCTTTTTCCGCTATCGTGCTGATTTTCACATATAAATGGAGAAAATAAACGAAAGAAAATTGTTTTAAACGTTTGGAAAGTTATTTTTCAGGATAATTTTTTTTTCTGTGTGGTGGATAATGAATAAAAAGTATTGATGTGAATCTAAAATGAGGGAATTTGAGATGTCCTTATATATTTTTTTAATATAACATTCTTCTTTTACTTATTGATAAAAACCGTATTTATTTTAAATGATAATTTTTCATCAATAAAATAATGTAAATAATTGACTGTTGTTGTTGTCATACATATCTTATATATATTTATACAATATACAAATAATATAATATTAATCTGTCGGAAAATATAAGTTAATCAAATTTATGTTTATATTTTTTTTGTCCTTTTTTTTTTATTGATCATGTAAACATTTTGAAAACATTTTCCTTATCGCATGTTATATGATTTGGAATTTATTTAAATAAATATATATATTATAGAAATGCGTACGTACATTATTTTATTTGGGTTATAAAATAATATGCATAAAACATAAACGAAGTTTTAACCGATTTCTCAAAGGATACACGTGTCTGGTCACGTGCAATGTCATAATATTTTTAATCTAATACCGCACAAATATATATATAGTCATGGGATATATATTACATGCTTAATTTAGTATTGTAAACACTTATGTTATTACAACAGAATATTAAATGTTTTGTTGGTTTTTTTTTTTTATTTGTTTCGGTGACGATGCAAATGATCGTGACACCGACTAGGACGGACGACCACGGCTGGCGATATTATTTAAACATATCAACATTGAATGGGTATATCATTTAAATGGGACTTCATTTAAATGCATGTTTACATATACATAATAAATATATCGCAATCGTAAATCCATTTATTATATTATATTTATATCATTATTGGCGTAAACTAGGATCTTTAAATTAAGGGTTTAGTATAAATATTATAGATATAATAATTTTTAAATGTTATGATGGCATTCAACAAATAAAATGTTGTTTTGTATTTTTGTGGATTAAATTTTGTTATTAATTTTGTAATCTTATTTTATTTGGTTATTTATTATTTAAAAATAAACTTTGTAAAATAATAATTGTGTTTTTTTTTATTAAATTAAAATATTAAAATGATAAATATTTTGCAAAATCCAAATTACTCGGTGAGCTGTTATATATATAGGTGTATATATAATCATACAAATATGATATGATGATGGGGATATATGAGAAGATTTTCTTTTATCAATATTTTTTCTATTTATTTATATATAATAAATATTTATGTTTTGTTGGCTTTAAAAAGGAGGGAAAATTATATGTTATATTGAAGAGATGCATTTTTGTATCGTATAAACAAAATATACCAAAATATATACAGAACATTATCTATATATATATATATTATATATTATATATATATATTGGTAAAATATTTTTTATACACATGTTTTTTTTTTTTTTTGGTTGTTTTATTTATTTAATATATGTATATATATAATAAAATCTTGTAATTTGTTTATGATAATTTGGTATTATATCAGGGATTTTAGTTAAATCTAAATGGATTTTAAATGTGTTTTTTTCCTCTTCTATATATTGTATTTTTTTTTTGTATTATCGTGAAATGATATTATATTTATTTATATAATTTTAAATTTGATCATGTTTTGTTTTATGTATATATCTATATAGAAGATATTTTCGTATAGTATATGCAATATCATATCAATGTTTCGCATATAAATAAATATATGCATATATATATGTAATTTAATCAAATTTTCTATATTAAAAAACCAAAAAAAAGAACTGTATGCTTAAATAATAATTTTATTAAATTAATTTTTGTTTTTAACTGGAAGCTTAAAAGGTATATTTTACGTATATAAAATTGAAAGTATTATATATATAGAATAGAGAGGAGATGTGTTTAAAATAATGTTATTTATATATGGGGTGTCAGATAGTATATTTCTTTCTACGCGTATAGATTTGACTTTATTCAATAACGGTTTTTGTTTTTTATAGAATGTTTTTTGTTTACATAATATTGATTTGATGTCAAAATATTATATATATATATATATGTGGAAATTCGAATGTTAGAAATTTGTTTGAAATGTTAATCTTTTGGATATATGTACATATATATAGGGTTGATTGAGAATTTTAACAATAAAATAATATTGCATAACTTTTATCTATATAATCCGCATATACACATCATCATAACCATCGTAGACAAACATATAACTTCAGGCTTTAGAAACAGATTAAATATAATAATTAAATTCTGCATGATGCGTATTGCGGAGTAACACCTTAAATTCTTGGTGGATTATAATCTATATTTTTTCATTAAATCATTAGGTCTACTTAAGAGGGACCGCAATACATTGTATAAGCAGTTTTCTTGCCATCTTAAAAAACATAAAACTGGGGAAAAAAACCATTTTAATATTTATTAAAATAATATTAATATATATTAATTACCAATATATAATCTAACATAACATTTCGATGACGATATTAATCAAATAAAAATGGTATAGATACATTTTCCGTTTTTTGAATACCCAAAAAATTGTGTATAATCCACATGATTTTTACCAAAAATGTTCTCAACTGAATTTGAACCCCTAAACAGTATTAACCACAAAACACGATTGATGCTGACAAATATTTAGTAAAAAGAACACCGCGAACCATCCTTGGTAGATAATTCTTATTGATTCATATATATCATGGCAATATTTTTATGGAATAAATATAATATATACATATAAAAAATCAATTACCCTAAATTTGCTATTATTTAACAAAATAAAAAAAAATTAATCTTTATTAAACCCACATATATAAGCTTATATATATATATGTGACAAACCTTTTTCTCAGTTTGTTTTCTGTGTTGTCTATTCCCCAAAATAATCATATTCGTCGCATATTTAAAAGTGATAAAAAAATATAACCAATTTATCTACAAAGAAATCGAAGCGAACATTCTTTGGGGTTTTTTTTTATATTGACACTCTAATACCCCTTTTCCTATTTCAATAAAATTTCAATTCTCAGTATTAAAATATGCGTATATGATTTAATTTCAATTTATACAGTCATATATTGATTGCATTTATTGTAATCGAAGATGTGGTAAAACAAAAAATCATGTTATTTTCTATATAATATATAATACTTTTTTTTTTGTTTTATTTTTAAGGGAAACTATTGTGGGTTTTAAAGAAGATGAAAAACAAAACTCTAAAACACATTCAAATATATTTTTATGTATATTATATACGATGACCTGTAAGTTAAAGTGGTCGACAATACGGTCATCATATACTATTTTCTTATATCTCAAAAAACATCTACATACATATATAATATATTTACATTATACACCAAACACATTGGATTGTATATATTTTACATATGATCACTTTATTTATGTATATATATACTGATGGTTATAAAAAAAAACCAATTTTCTTTCGATTTTGTTGTTCATTTTAATGGTATATTTTTCTTCTATATGATGATTATTATAGTACAATAATGCAGAGATAATTTGAAAATGTGTATAAATGTTATAAAATAAATAAATTTGAAAATAAATCATATATTTTTTTCTATATAAAAGATCATAATATGCAAAACGATGTGATATCCTTAAATGTATATATATATATATATATATATATGTGGACAGGGAGGATGGGTTAAACAGAAAAATTTTTGATTATATTGGCAACTTCACATATGATATGATATTGAATACAAAAAAAAAAGAAAGTTTTTTTTGGTTATATTATTTCTTTTTTAAGTTAAAAATACAATAAAAGAAAAAGTCTTATCCGCAACTGCACCTGAGACACAAAACAATCGGAAAAATTATATATGTATAAAAATAAATATATCCTTATGTTATGGATGGTATTATATTTACTATTAACAGCAAAATTGTGTTAAACCGTTTCCTTTCTTATATTGAATTTGGTTATATATATAATACAAAAAATAAAATTGATATTTACACATATCTTTTTAGAGAGATATGCTAAAAGTCTTGAAATTTATGTGTAATTTTGTATTTGCTCTGAATACGAAATTAACTTTATAATATTTTTCTAATAGTATATACAACAAATGTGTATATTTATATAATAATATGAATCGACGATGATATATTAAATTTTGTATACAGTTTTCAATATGTGGGGGTTTTTTTTTTGTTGTATTTCCAAAAAAAAAAAACAAGGAAAATTCGAAAATTCAAATATTTATATTAAAAAACGAACAAAAAAATAAAAT
This sequence comes from Dilophus febrilis, assembly GCA_958336335.1. Lineage (NCBI taxonomy): Eukaryota > Metazoa > Arthropoda > Insecta > Diptera > Bibionidae > Dilophus > Dilophus febrilis. The sequence continues at coordinate 15,466,333 of OY284470.1, read as the reverse complement.
TTGAATGTTTTTCCATATTATCGATATTTTGTGAAAATTGTATATAAATAATTATATATATTTATAATAAGGATCCAAGGTATCTCACATGCAGTAGCTATGGCCCAAACGCATATAACACACGAAATGCTAGGACTATTTCCATCAAACAAATTTCTTAATTACCAAATTGTTTGTTAAGATACAAATTGTTAATGGAAGTTTTCTTCCATATGTCTGTATTTATTAATATTTTTTGTAAATTTTTAAAGTAAAACTTTAACAGGAAAATACCTACTAAAATATTCGAAACATACAAAAAAAATACAGAAGACAATTTTCGATTTGAGATTGCATCCGTTATATTGGAATATAATCAATAATCATATAAAGACATATTCACATTTAAATTCAAATTGAATCAATTATTAATTTATTATCTCAATTCAATATATCTATAATAATAGACAATTTTATTTATGTATTGTATATACAAAAAAAAACAACATTAAAAAATAATAATAATATTATGAATTTGATTACATTCATCTATATATATACGACGTCGTCGTCTTATGATTATTATTTATATATATATGTTATATAATAAAGTTGAATTTGCATTTAATATCTTGATTTTCTATCGATTCTTATATTATCCTATAATATAAATACAAAAAATTCTATATTATATTAATATATACTATATATATATTTATTTTGTTTTTGAATTGAAGGCAAAAAAAAAAATTTTTTATTAATCTTGAATAGCAGTATTTTTTTTTTGTTTGTTTGTTAAAAGTGTATCCGCATATTGAATACGACGCGATTGTAGATTTTTTTTTGTATATTATATACAATAAGTATTAAATATATGGAAATGCAAATTCGAAATCATTTAAGATTGTCATAAAAATATGTACCATTCGATTTTTATTGGCTAAATTTCATCTTTATATAGTGAGTTAGTATATTATGGATATATATACAAAAAAAAAAAATGTATTATATAAATATAATATACACTTTGATTTCATTTTTGTTGATCGTTATATTTGCTATATGTTATATATATTTATATAGATTATGATATTATATATTATTATTTGCCTCCGCTCGCGATTTGTCTTAATGTTCATTTATATATATATCTTAATGTCTTAATGTTCATTTATATATATATTTTTTTTATTATATTTGATATTGAATATTGAATAAATATGTCCTAAAAAAAATTTTCAACAAATAATTTATTATATACATATACTTTCAATTTGATTGCATATTTATATACATATATAGAAAGATCATGAAAAATTAGCATACATTTTTCTGTATATTGCATTTATACGAACTTTATATAATCCCAATAAATACGTAGATCATCAACATCCAAATGTTGGACGATATATCTATTAAGAAAATTAAATTGGAAAACTGTAAAAATTTGGTAAAAAATCATTTTCGTTTTCAATGCGGCAAAATAACTGGAAAACATTACCATAACCCACAATATTTTAAATAAGACCCAATATCAATACATTTCCGATTTGTATGCAAACACGAAATATCATCAAATAATTTTTTATTATAAAATATCAAATATTTTTTAACAATAATTTATATAATTAAAACAAAAAAAAAATTTAATAATTATATAAAATATTCTGTATAATATACCTATTCATATATAGATTCATAAATCAAAACAATATTATATTATTACATTAACTTTCAATCGCATTATTTGAATTTTTCAACTATATTTTATATATATACATATTGTTGACTATAAATTTTCCATTCTATATATGTATATACATTTCCTCATTATACATATTTCTATATGTGTTTAAGACCAATTTTCTATAAAGAAAATAATCTATAATATTTAGTTCTGGTAAATAAAAGAAAAAAGAATTGATCACATTTATTTTTTGTATATATATGCTTTTTTACAAACACATAAGTATATATATAAATTTTATTCAATATTATATATTCAGTGATTTACGGTTTAAACTTATTAGAATATAACCCCCATTTTTCGCGTCTTATACTTGTATAAATTCTAAATTCTATATATACGTATATATATGAATATATTTGATAAAATATTATAAAAAAAAGCACGTATATATAAAATTTTCTCTTACTAAATATATATTAACTTCACTATATATATACTTTATAATATATTAAAAATTGGAATAAGTATAAGAATAATTTCTGTAGTTGATCGGGAATCGGTATATTTTATATACTAAAATAAAAAAATCTTATACACATTTCATATTTATGGGGGATGGGGAAAGCGCATATTATCGAACATTGAAAGAAAAATTAATATAATATTTATTTCATTTTGTTTTTTATTTCTTTCATACATATTCATATATTCATTTGAACATTGTGAATGCAAATCATTTTTTGATAATGTTTTTATATTTAATTTAAAAAATAATTATGACTTATATTTCTCATAAGTTTTAACATAAGGTTATACATTTTTATTGTTTAGTATATATATTTATGGTACATTATAAGCAATGGATTTTATACCTCCGATAAATTATCAATATTTTAAAAAATTTAAGTTAAGATAATTACAGATTACCTCTATACAATTTATAATTACATTTTATAAATTTTCCACCATCAAAATGTATTTATTTAATAATTCAATAAAACTTTTTCATGTATTTTTGACTATTTAATGAATTTGATTGATTGTCATATGGAAAAATTTATGAGACCGCAATGATTTTTTGTTATATAATTTTGTTTTGAAACTTTTCCATAAAATACTATTTTATTCATATTTAAATAGACCATAAAATCATCTTATACCGAATACCGAATAATCTAAAGGCGTCCCCATATAATTCAGATTATGAAATATATATATATTAAGAAATTGCTATTTTGACTGTAAAAAAATGACAAAGTCAATATCTAAAATATCAAAGTATTAAAAAATTGTTATTCTGTATCGATAATGCGATAATCAAATTGTAAAATTACGAAATACACCTTAAATTATATATGATTTATGAGCCCTTTCAATTTATTTGAGATCGAGACTCATAAACTGCGTCATGGAAAATCTACATTAGTATTTGAAAGATATTTACGATATGATTATGGCAATTTTTGTATTGTTTTTTTTTTTTAATCCTTTGATATTTTATGTAAAATATTTATTTAATTTAAAGTAAGATAATTTATGCGATTTTATTTAGATATGATGGTAAAAATTAATTTATAAAATGGATAAAATTAAATGCATTTTCTTTGAGGTTTAACATTCGATACAATTTTCGGTAAAACGTAATTTTAAAAAAATTTTAAAATTGATAGATATAAAATTAAAAATTATAGTTCATTTTTAGCTTAAACATTTTTATAGTTCTGCTATATATATATTGGAAACGAAGTGTCCTATTGAGTTTTCAAGAAAAAAAAAGTCAAGCGATTGTCTTAAAAATATAACTAAACCATATTTTATGTACAACATATTTAACCGCATATATAAAAATTCATAAAAATAATAATATATAAAAAATATTTTGTGATAAAAATCAAAATTAATACATAAAAAAAAGTTGTAAAATTTCAAAAAAAAAAAAAAATAATAAAACAATATAAATAAAAATATATATTTTTGAAATAGGTGAATCGTAAAACATAATAAGTATATTTATTTCCATATATACAAATATTAAAATACAAAATATTCAGGATATTTCACCTGTGATGATATTCCTCGTATATATGTTTTTCATGTGTATATATTCTCAGTTTATATATATATATAGTTATTTTGAACGCATTCAAGTATATATATATCGTAACAATGCACCATGATTACACCCATCTGATATGTTAGATCACGCAGAAAGCAAATACCATATTCAAAAAAAAAAAAAACATCTATAAAAGGATTATGTTATTGTGTTATAAAATTGAATATATAAATATATATCGAAGAGGATGATATTACATACAATTGAAATTTGGTGGTATGTTGACTGACAAAAATATAACTATAAACTATAGATATATAAATATTTTTATGTCTTTTAAAATTGATAGACGCATTCTTAGACATATACGTATATTTTCTATATATCCTTTTTTGTGGTTTTTTTTTGATCTTATTTCCATATTATATATCCGTATTTATTTTCTATATATATCTATTGATGGTATATATGTTGATTTGATATTTTTATATAGCCCTATTTTACATAATATATACAACAAATTTTATTATTATAGTTTTTTTTTTTTGCTTTTCGATTTCATTCTGAATCTATATTTTATTTTTTTTTTATTCTTTTAAGGATATCTGAAGGATGTAAATATTTTTTTTATAATACTAATATCTTCATAGATATATATATATATATATATATAGTAGATCTTATATGCATCATATATATAGACATTTGATTTTTTTACGATTTTATACGAATGATATTTTAACCGCATCATATGTGAAGGTTGTAAAAATTGATACCTTTATTTTTTTTCAAAATATTTTATATATGTAAACAAATAATATCGAATATATATATATATAGATAAGATATATAGAAAATATAAGGTGATGTTATTCGTTTTATATGTTGTTTTATTTTTATTTTGATTTTTTTTTCCTATGTACAGAGTGTTCTAAAAGATACCACAAGCCGTATTTTTTTTTTGTTGTTCTTTACTACGGCAGGATCTATTTCGCGAAATCGGTTAAGCGCCCGTAAAACCTCGGAATCGTCTATTGCCTTACCCGTAACGAAATAATGAAATTAAAACCCTAAGGACATATTTTATCAAATAACTGTAACCTTAAATTCATCATATAGAACCACCATCGGATGTTATATTCGCCTTTTCAGATCACTATGTATAAATTATACGTATCGATGATATATTAAATATAAAAGCATAAATACGATAAAATATATAGAAAATATTTAATTTTTTTTCTTCTGAATATATTTATAAAATTTTATGTATTAATTTTATGGACATGTCATTTACGAATAACATTTACATAATCAAATTTTTCAATATTAAAATAATAATATAAATACGTTCCGTATATTAAATATCAATTTGAGAGAATGAATTTTTGGTCAATCTATATTTTGGAATGATTGAGACCGTAATGAGTGGTTTTCCGTATATATAATATGATATTGTATAATGTTATACGTATAATATTAATTTGTTTATCTTCAAACGTCCTTTTTTTTGTAGTCTCCCTTTATTCAATTGTCCTTCAATTGTCTCTTTATTCAATTGTCCTTTAAATTCCCCAATAGTTTATTTGCTGTGATTCTATCGAATCATATATAGTTATATAATTTGTATGAAAAGTGTTATGTTTTTATATATTATACTGAATTATTTTAACTAAATTAAAAACTATATGAGAGAATGCCATATCCCAATGGATTCATATCAATCCGCAATGAAAATTTTATGATTTTTAATTTATATTTCATATACGAAAAAGAATATTACGAAATCCATTTCTGATTTATAGCGATTTATAGTGAAAATTCGTTAACTAATCGGCAATCTGTTAATAAAAATATACTTATAATTCATTTGTGACCCTATAATATTTTTGTGTAGTTGATAAAAACGTAAATCTAAAGTTCTTACAAAATTTTGAAGTATTGGATTGGAATCCTATACCGAAGACATAAAATATGTTTTGTGTTTTACAGTTATTTTCGAATCTAAATTTTCACAAAGAGTTGCGTATATTTTTCATGCGGTTGGTCGTACTCGTACTCCTTTATGTTATTTTAACTAAACAAAGTCGTCTATACTCTATGTATATAATATATGATTGGACAGGACGCCAATTAAACAATTATATATAAATTGACAAATAAATTAAAAAATAAACTAAATGCATATAAATAAAATTAAAAATACATCTCCTTAAAAAAATACACAAAACATATACAAAACCAGAAAAACTTAATTAAATAATTAAATGAAATATTTGAGATAGTTAAAAATAAATTTACACATTTATAATATAAAACCATATTTAAATTTTCTATACATATATACATAAACAAATGTATTTTATATTTATATTCATATTCAGAATAAGCATTATGTTTTATTATATATAAATAAATTGAATTCAATGTTTATTTTCCCAAAACTTGTGAAAATTCAATTAGAAAACCACTTTTAGATTTATATACATATATACATTTATACGAAAAAAAAAAACATTTATAACTTATATAAATATATTTGGAAAAACTTTATAAATTTAAATTTATATTTTGAGAAAATATATTTTCTAAATGAAAGTATGTATAAATATAGAGATTTTTCCTATATATATATAATATATATTATATAATAAGTACGCAAACTAAATCTATATTATACTTTTATATATATGTATATTATATTAATATATCAAGACTTATATACACAAAGTAACAATAATAGGTTAACAGACATTATTTTTCTGTAAAATTTCTGCTAAAATCAAAAATATTCATGAAATTTAAAATATTTGTTAGGTAATAAATACCTGAAAATTTGGATTAGTGATTTACAAGGTATATACAGAATACGTTTTTGAATAATTTACAAAATAATTAATTTTAATAAATTCAATTATTCTCACCAAAAACCGTGATGTTAACCTACGGTGTGTTGGGCATACAAAATTGCATGTCAATGCAATGACATGTAATTTTGTTGTCGTTCAACCTATGGGAGACCTTTTGTTTCTTATAATAGCTTGTTATCATAGCAGTAGAAGCTACTTACAAATATTTTAAATTTCATGAATATTTTTTATTTTATAAGAAATTTTATAGAAATATAGTGTCATGTTAACCTATTATTGTTACTATACGTTTATATACATAATTTACTTAAAACAAAAACATTAACAAAGATATATATATATATATAAATAGAAGTATCAAACACAAAATATAAAAAATATGGTTAGAACTTCTAGACTTTTATATACATCTATATATATTATATTCTATATATGCGGTCGGTCGGTCTATATTGAAATGTAAATATTTTATTATATATAAAATAGATTTTCATTTTTGTAATATTATTTCTCAATGTTTTTCGTTGGTATGTCTTTCGTATGAAAATATTAAATGGAAAGAAAAATACCACAATACCACATTTTGACAATAAAAAATAAATCTCAAAAATAAAGTATCCTATTTGAAATTATAAAATAAACGAATAAAATTCTTATATATAGTAACTATAGCCAAAAAAAAAACAAACAATTCGTGCAGAAATTATCCTATATATTATTATACTTATTGTTATATACCATATAGTAGTAGTAATGGACTTTTTTTTGTTGATAATTTCCATATTCATATATAAAATTATACATATGAGATATTATTTATTTTTTTCTTATAATTTAAATGTATATGGATATATTAAGAGAAAATTTTATCCTTAAGTGTTTTCATACATAAAATAATAAATATTTTATTTGAATTTAGGCTACTTTACATTTGTTATGCGGTTTTTTTTTATATCGCGATCTTTAAAATAGAAATAAATTTTAATTTATTCTTTGTAGAATATCTTTTTCGTTTTTTTTTTGTTATTGTGTATTAGATCGACAAATTGAATTGAACCATTTTATAATTTTTAGATATATAAGAGCATTTGTATATTACATATGTGAATGGGTATAACGTATTTGTAAAGTACCTTATATTCAAATTGTATAGTAAATAAAATGATATGAAAGTATTTTATCAAACAAAACGACATTTGCATTTCTGAAAATTTTTTAAACCATTACTGATAATGTGTTTATGGCAAGTACTCAGAAAAGTGACCACTACAGAATGGGTGAATAGACAATAAAATTAATTAATTTTCCAAAATGACAATTAAAAACCTCAAACTACCGATGTCGTTAAAAAATTCTTACAAGAGGGATGGAATTTAAAAGTTCAAAAACAGAAGTATTCACCAAAAGAGAACTCCTTTGTAGACTTTACCACTTATTTTGTATATTGGTTTATTCAGTTCAACATTAAAGAAGTACGATTTTATGAAAATATCAGAAATTGTTTAAATGAATGGATTGCCGTGATTCATTGGGTGATTTTCTAACCTGCTGCTGCTGCTGCTATTAATGCTATTATATTAAACAATAATTTATATATAACTTTATGGAACTTTGAATTTAACGATTATAAAAACATTATATAAATAAGACTATATAATATCATGCATTATAATTCGATTTGAACACTTGAATAATATCATGTCTATTTATTCATTTTTTGTTATACATATTTGATAGAATAGTTATACTTATGTTATTATATACGTCAATTTTACACCTGTTCAACACAAAAAAAATAAATAAAAATTGATTAACATTATATCTGCGCATACAGATTTATTTTATATAGATATAGTTCGAGTGTAATTATAATTCTATATATATATATACTTGTATATATAAGAAATTTATTAAATATGTACCAAAAATTATTTTATATATTCAATTCAATTATATATATACATTCTTTTAACATCCCATCTGCAGAATTGAATAAATATATCTATACTGAATTTATTATATTCTATATATGTACAATATGTTGACTTTATATATACATATGTATGAAAATAAATAATAATAATAAGTAATATTTTTTTTTGTATTATTATATTATTAATATATATACCTTGATTCTTTTACATTTAACATCTCTTATATATTAATTTAATATGTAATAATATGTATATTCTATATATATATATGGTTATTATTTATAAACATTGAATATTATATAAACGTAAACTGCGTGATGATGGTACATTAATATACGTGTATATAATACTCATAAATATGTATATATATACATATGTTTATGTATGTATATTATCATCATGTATATTATGTGTATAAAATGAGATGAGATATTAAGAAAATATAGATACAGTTCATATATATGTAATATATAAATATAATATGAAATAAAATTCACAACAACAAAATTTTCCATATATACTACGATATAAATGTAATATATATATGGAAGTGAAGTGAAAAAAAAATCATTTTCACATAGACATTATTATTATATACATTATTTATACAGCATATTTTATACCTAATATATGTATGTTATGTATATATAAAGTTTTTGATTCATTCGGATTCTGATTCTGTATATACGTACATATATATATATAATACCACACTAAACTTTTTACACATGGCGCACCATTGTAACTACAAAATAATGATAGAAAACAGCAAATAATATGTAATTTGATTCTATTATACATTATATACACGTATATAATATGATGTATATTATATATAATTTTTCTTTATCATCCCGTATAGTCGTCATCATCGTATATATAATATATGCGGTATAAGGTATATAATCATATAATATTTGTGATAATATAAAGTGGAAACATATTATATTAAATATACACGCGTGCAACGTATTCAACCAACAGTGTGTGTAATCTGTATATAATCATATAATGTATATTATATAAATATAGTATGGTTTGTATAAGGAATATCTCCACAGTTTTATTAATAACGCACATATAGATAGGAAAAATTTCCCACAATAAATATTAACCTCGACTATTGAATGGGTTATTAATTTTGCGGTACTTGATTTTATTGAATGAAATGCTCTACATATATAGGGAATTGAATAAAATAAATATATCCCTATATAAATATCTAAATAAAAAATTATAATCACAGCTTAATTTTATTTATTCGACCTATGTTAGAAATATCTATTAAGAACATTAAGTAATTTGAATTTGAATATACAATTCTTGAATCAAAGAATTTTTGTAAAATAATGTGTTTTAACCCACCATGATGAAATTGATCCAATATAATTTGAATTATCTGAATTTTTCTATAAATTGTAAATATTAAATAAGTTAATTATTAACTCAATAAGTTACAGTACATATTATATATTATTGAAATACCAATGACAAAGATTATTTTTTTGTATAATACTAATAGAGTAATAGATATAATATTTAACATTGAAATTTTTAATTTTTTTTTACAGTATTTGGAAATAAACTATAGTTTACAATTATTTCACGTCAAATTAAAATGGAAATATAAACCTAATCATCTATATTCATCTTATATGTTATAGCATTATAAATATTACTAAATATGTGAGGTGAGTACGATTTTTAATTATTTTTAATTCATATATATTATAAACACAATCTTTTTCATATAAAAAAATTTAATATTTCTTCAATTGTTAGTAAATGTTAAAATGTATTTATTTATAAATTCTATTAGTATAATAAATTAAGAGTATATATCAATCTAATTTTCGCGTATACATACAACTGCCGATAAGTTTTAGCGTCCAACAACAGCTTTCTGCAATCAGAATTGCAATTAGGAATAAGTTTCTGAAATTTTGATTTCTATTTCATTGTTTTTTTTTTATCACCAAAATAATATGCAAATTAATCATTTGATATTGAAATATATCTATATATAGTTTATACAAAAAAATTTTTCATATCGAACTCAATTATATTAAATGTCCTTAAGGAAAAATGTAAAATATATGTACAGTTGTACACGTTAACGGAATGATAAGTATATATTTTATGTATTTAATTAAATTCGTCTATAGATAATTAAAAAAAAAGGATAATATATATTTTTTTATTACTTTTATACAATTTAATGGCATATCTACGAAATATACCATTATATTTTTTTTTTATTTCTATACATAATAAAAAAAAATCAGCGAAATTAACTGAAGAAAAATGATAACATATATTCTTTTATATATATTCCGTTTTAAATGTAATGAAAGAAAAATCTATCTATTATATATAATTGTTAAAAAAAAACTTTAAGTAAAGGTATATATAACTTTATAAAAATGTCACTTACAAATGTGCATTTTTAATTTTTTTTTCTCTCTCTCGTTGTATTTTTATATATAAAAAAAAGGAATCTAATATATGAATAAATACATATTTTTTTTCTTTAAAATATGACATTTATATTAACATTAAAAGAAAATATATAATTTTAATTTAATTTACAACAATTATATATTCATTTATATATAAATCACACGACGTTCTGATATTAAAAATTTTTTCTTTTGTTTTTATAATACATATTAAAGAATATTTTAATTTTATATATTGTATATAATTTTTTAATCATTTTATTATATATGATTTTATGTTATGATGAAATATTACAAAAAAAAAAAACAAAAATTAAAATGATATAAAGATTATTTCTATTGTCTGTCTGTCTGTGTTTTTTTTTTCAATTAAAGTAATAATTTCAAAGTTGTTTTCTGAACAAATTTTAATTTAAAACTTCTATTTATATATATCATGATATTCAATTGGATATTTTAAATGATATATTATTTAGTGATTTTCAATAAAAAGAAAAAGAGTGACTAAAATATGTATACGGTATGTCCGGTAAATTTCTTATGATAATATTCTAAAATAACACAGGACATGGTGTAATTGATAAAAATACATAAAATTCGTACGCGAAAATAGACCCTATAAAACGACATTACGCGAAAATATAGATAAATATATGAAGGACATGATTCTGAGAGACAGTCTGTCATGTATAAAAAATAAAATATTAGTTTTAATTTCCAATTTTCCATTTTAATATGTCATTTTTTAATTTTTTTATTCTGATCTGAAATATTTTATAGATTTATATATTCCATATATATATGTATATATATAATAAATAATACTCAAATCTTTTTAAATTTTGCCAAAGAATTTTTTTTTTTTTTATTTACAAAAATTAATATTAAAAACGTAAAATGATTTATGGATTTAATTTATCGAAATTGAAACATTATTTGTATAAATATTATTTTTTCTATATATATTATATGTGTGAATATTAGTCGTTTATATATGCGGATATATCGAGAAAAGAAACATTAAAACTTCTTTTTTATTTTGTTTTTTAATTAAATTTTTTTTTCTATCTCCCTTTTTATATTGAATAATAAATCGATGTGTATTTTTTTTTTAGTATAAATGTGCAAGGGGTTGCATATATACACAGAAAAAAAACAAACCCATATTTTAACTCTTTCGCAATACTTAAATTGAGACCAAATTACGTGACATCACAGATATAGTTAATTTTACCTATTTTATGGAAAACTAAACTTTTGAAAAAATCATACTATATAAAAGAGGTAAATTTTTAGCTATGGAGTAGCATTTAATTTAACTATTTGTCGTTGATAAAAAATCTAAAGTGGTAATATTTGCATTTTAAAATATTCTAAATTTATTTTTAATTTTAGAAATGTATTATCATGAATTGTTACAAATCGCTATTAATAGTAGTTAAGTACAATATTAACCTACTATATAAATGAAATGATGTATTTCTTATAGGTAATATTAGCATATTTAGGTTGACCAATATTGGTCTCTCGGTTATTAAAAAGAAAAAAGCAATCAATAATAGTAAAAAGAGGTTTTCCAATTTAGCAAATAATAAATCTTTTTAATTGATAAATTGAACACTTTTTATTGGAAAATATTTTTAAAATAGTTTATATAGGTTATTTCGACTATCAAATGGTGTAGATTGGCACAACGTTTAATAGTTAATATTGAAATTTAACGTATTTTTAATACTCAAAAGAAACGGTTTGTGTTACTTAATTTTAAGTTTTAAATGAATTGTTTTTTAGGTTTTATATGCCTCAGATCGCAAGTATTCATGGTTGTTGAATAAAGAAAGAATTCGGTGCTCTAATTAACCTTATATTTAATATTTATTGTATTTGTTTTGATAGAAAAATAACATTTTTTATTATTAATTGCTTATTTTATTACATATTCTACATAATTTTTAATAATAATAATAATAATTATTATATTATTATAATTTTAGTTACTATAAATTTTCGATTATCAACTTGTTGTTTGGTAGGTAAAATATTCCCATGTATATATATATGTAATATTTAGAAATATTATCCTTAGATGTTCGAGATGCGATAATGATCGGCGCATTCTCTGGGTTTATTTTATTAATTAATTATTAATTGATATCCACTATAGGTTGATTTACCTGAAATATAAAAATAAAAAAGTGTTTATAAAATTGAAAATTCGCAAAATGGTGCATAAAATGAAATACACACTTCATGAAAAATTATTACACGTTTAAAACAGTCACTTAATCTGGCTTTGTTGGATTTTCATCGCCCAAGTGAAGTTGGAGGAACTAACACCAATAACCCGAAAAAGGACGCTATCGTTGAATCAAATGCTATAAAAAATTTAGAACATATAAACATTAATGTATTTTATATTAATAGCAACCGTTACCTACATTTTTCAAAGTCGCCGAATATGAAATCCTTGCTTGATAAATCTAAAATTTTCTTTTGCTTTACCTCCGTGTATTTTTCGTGAAATAAATTGGATTTTCCGGGAAATGCGCATTCTAAATCTATATCAACCTAATCCAATTTTAAAATTAGTAATTCGAAAATTAGTAACATATAATATTATTTGATTTGCTTAAAACTATTAGTACTAGTATTTACCGTAACGATGTACGTTGTTTTGTGTTGAATTAGAATTTCACTCAAATCATTGACAGCGTTCGCGGACTGCATCGAAATTATTTCTTCATTGAAGCTTTCTATGCTATAATTGTAGTAGGGATGGAAGTGAGGCGTCCCCTCCCCTTGTAGAGTGGTGCTTGGACACACTGTATATATATGCATACAGGACATCCATTTTTTGTATATTTTGTATATATACTTTGAATACCGATTTATTGATTTAATATAAAACTTAAAAAAACTTTGAACACTTTGAACCGAATTTTCCTTTTCAACCACGTTTCACTTTTTAATTCAATACGAATTTTTTTACCGATTTTATTTCCACCACCACCACGTTTTGCTATTTTTTCCACGTCTCAGTTTTTACTTTTATTTTTTTTTTTTAATGTATACAAATTACAAATTGTATAAATGTTCACCATTAAACCGCCAAACACTAAATGAAACTAATAAATGGGATTTACTTTACATGTTACATCAAACCATACACCACCACATTGAACCAAAATTGAAATTCTAGGAATATAATTTACTGCCATACCGCCTGTTCGACACCATGATGATTGACTACAATATATAGTTAAATATATATGTCTGAAATAGTTTTTTAAAGTTAACTTTTTGAAATAGGTAATTTTCATTATTTTAAGTATTTAATATTTTCCTTATATATTACCTGCATATATGATCAATCACATGTATCTATATAAACACAAACACATATAATCGCTATATAACAATATAACGTCTCGAAGAATATTTACTAAAATAAATAGTTAAATATAAGTGACTGAGATAGTTTTTTATTATCAACTATTTGATATAGGTAATTCTTACACATTTTAAGTATTAAATATCGTGAAATAAATGTAAGCTATGTGTTATATAGAAATTAAGCAAATCCATTGTTTCTTATTTGATATAGGAATACTTACAATCGTTTGATAATATTGAATAAAACAAGAAAATAACATACGACAATAATATTCTCAATACATATTCATATAGTATCTAATTTCGTTTCTAATTAATTAAAGAATTATAGATCTGTTTTCTTATATTTTCGATTTTTTTTTTAAGATGGGTACAAGTATGGTCACAATTTATATGACCATATATGTTTATTTTAAAAAAGCACCATAAATACCTGCAAGTAACATTATTTCATATATTAATTATAGGGAATAAACATATTCATTTAGTTCAACTAACTATTAATCTAGATAAACCAATGTATAGTATTTATTATTACAAATTCATCTAACTATTTAAAATAGCAATGTTTTCTTTCTATATAAATTGATACTGTATGTTGATAAAAATACCCTCCTTTGGTAGCTAAAAATTACTACAATATTTTAAATGCGATTATTACCTATATTTATAACTTAAATAAAAATATGGTATTTATAGTTAATTTTACCAACACTGAATAGGTAAGATTATATCATTTAAATCTGCTTTAAAAAACCACTTTTTTTTAACTATTAAAATGATGCTTGTATTTTTAGCAATTTCATAAAGTTAAATTTGGCATCTAAAAAATATGTGCAGTTTTAGATTTAACTATCTCCTGGGTGAAGAGTTGGTTTTTTTACTGTGTATGTATATATGACATTCAAGTGTAATCTTTTAATTGTTTTCAAATGAAAATTTTGTTATTTTCAAGTCTTGCATATTTATATATAGTACTAGTGGTGGTATGATAATATTTTTATATAAATGAAATTGCAATCCATATACATATATATATATATATATATAATATACGTAAATTATAAATTAAAAAAAACAAGTTTTTCAATAATATCGATTGGATTACATTAAATTTTTTGTAATATAATTTATTTTTTAAGATATAACTTAATTAAAGTAAAAATTTGTTATTTTTTTTCAATATAATTAAATTGTAATATTTTTAATTTAATATAAAATATTGATAAATGAATTGATATATTTATTATTTTATTTTATTATTATTTTTGCGATTAATAAATGATCAATTTTTATATGTTATTACACAATTTATGGTTCGTCGAATATTTTGGTCCCCTGTTATATATACATCTGAGTTTATTTTATATACCACTCTGCGAACAATTCAATTCATATATATTCAACCAAATATATACATAAAAACACTTAACTCTAATGTATTAAATTCGGTATATAACAAATATTAAAATATTAACGAATTATTTCTGCACCGTTTCTTTCCTGTATCGAAAAATATCATCGACGCAATATATATTATATATATAAATAAGAAGAATATTTATTTGCATTTATCCACCCCATCAATTTAATTCGTATTGTACATGGTATATAGAATGAATATATGTATATAAAGGGAAAATCAAAAGTTATATATAATTTTAGAACAGAATTTACAATATACAATATACTTTTTATAATATAATAAAGACACATGTAAATACATTTATTTGACTTTTTCCGATTATTTTAATATACTTTTATTAGTATATATACATATTTATTATTAAGTTTGAATGCGATGTTATGTTTTTGATATGAGGGTGCTTCGAATACTATGTGATATAATTAATTGAATGTATATAAATTGATACGTGAAATTTGTATATATATATATATATATATATATATATATATATATATATATATAGACAATATTTAGAGTATTATACAAATATAATACCATAAATCATTATTATTTAACATTTGATTATATTATTGACTCTATTATATATATATATGTATATATGATATAAATAGCAAAATTCACTTACTTATATTAAAAACATAACTATATTTATTTAAATACATGCGGACAGTATATTAGTATATATATTTCGTATATTTAATAGATGTTTAGTTACATTCCTATATATTGAAATTGATATATTCAGATTTACATAAAAAAGTTATTGATTTAGTAGGCAATTTAGAAAACAAAGTTTAGTCATACTTGCAGCTATATATTTTGAAAATATAAACCTATTTCCATTCAAGTTTTCATCTATACAAATAAAAAATCCAAATTTACTTGAGTTTTCAAAGAAAATCCAAAGTGTTGGAAAACTATAGCTAATATACAAACAATTTAAAAGTTGGAAATTTGAATTTTCCGGAACATTTTTTTATTTTTGTTGATTATTTTTAAAGGTTTTTAAGCACATACCGTTCAGAATATCCCATCGTTTGAGACAAGTTTTTCCCACCCGGCCAATGTAATCGAATGAATAATTTATTTAGATACGTTTATATATGTCGTTATACGGTTATATATATTATTATAATATAATGATAATATATATAAATATTTTGGTGAAAATTAATCACTATAATTTTATATCAATTTTTTTAAAATACAATATAATATATAACACAAAATAAACTATGAATATTTTTAATAAATTTATATATTTTCCATTATATATATACGTATATATATGTATATAAAATAATTGATATTTATTGATGATGTGAAATGAAATACTATATATATATTTTATTTATTTATTTCAAATATATGCGGTAAATGTCATGTAAACGTAAATAATTAAAATTTATACTACTATTCA
Source organism: Dilophus febrilis (assembly GCA_958336335.1). NCBI lineage: Eukaryota > Metazoa > Arthropoda > Insecta > Diptera > Bibionidae > Dilophus > Dilophus febrilis. The sequence goes on along the minus strand of OY284470.1, from coordinate 15,449,103 downwards.
TAAACAAAATTAAAAAATATTTAAACAAAAAAAAAATACCCATATAAATGCATTTTATATAAAGTATTAATTTTGAAATCCATTAATACAATTATTAATTTGGTTTTGTATTTTTATTTGTTTTTAATTTGAATCTATATAAATTAAATATATATTAATTATATAATTCAAATTTCATTGATATATAACTGATAATGATTTTTAAAAATATAGACTTTGTCAGTCTGGGATGAGATGTTTGATAAAAAACAGAACCCAAAATATTTACAAAATATTGCGGGGTCGTGGGTTCTAATCCTACTGTGAAGATATAAAATATGGTTTATGTTTTTCGGTTATTTTCGAAATCTACACAGAGATTTGCATATTTTCACCTGCGGTTGGTCGTACGGCTAATTGCTGACACTGTGTAAAGGAAAGTTTTGAAATTTTCTTTATAGGCTTAATTTTGTAGTTACAGAATTTCATTTATAGAAAATTTTGTAGTACAGAATTTCTTTTATTGAAAATCTTGTATAGTACAGAATTTGCTTTATAACAAATTTTGTATAGTACAGAATATTCTTTATTGAAAATTTTGTAGAGAATATACAGAATTTTCGGTTCAATGAATTAGAATTTAATGATTTGACTAACTCATAAAAAAATCCTTTCCAAAAATATATATTTATTTAATAATAACAATAATAGATATAATATTTCATCTATAATTTCATATGTATATATAATGGATATCCAAAAAAAAAGAAGAAGTTAATCACCTTTTATTGTCCATTAAAATAACAATTTTAAATATATGTATAGATATATTATTCTATAATAACATATATTATATACATCTGTAAATATATATCTACATATGTATTCATTAATTTATTATATATACATATATGTATTTAAAAATGAAAACACAAAAATGAAGATGAACTGAACGAGTAGTAAATATAAAAGCCATCATTTATTTAATGTATATAATATATATATATATATATATATATATATATATAAAATAATAAACATTATTGTGATACAAAAAAATTGTTATTGTATATCATCATTCGCATACACGTGTTTTGAAAATTATTATATTGTATATTATGAAATGAAAACAAGCAAATATAAAGAAAAATTATATAAATATTAATGTATTATATATAAAGCAAAAAAAAAATACGAGCAATGAAAATTCGTCTCTATATATTCAATTATATACATAATTTTCCTCTCTATTATAATCAAATCTATATATATATTATATATAACATATATAATGAATTCCATGTATTATATATAATAAATATTATATTCTATTATATTTATACACATATAAGGACATAAGCAAATAATCCCATGACCAATTTTAGAATATTTACTTTTTTGAAAGAATAATAAAAAAAAATAAAATAATAAATATATTGATATATATCTGACCAATTGCGAGGAAGGTAACGCCTTTGTGACCCAATCAAATTACGATTATCGCTCTTAAATTCACATATATATATATACACATATATATTGATACAGTGGGGATCATATATATATATTTGGAACATTTGAATGAAATATATTTATTATATTATATATGAATATATATATAAATACACTGTACACACTTATGTATGAATGAAAATTTATTCGCTTTTTTTTTTAACATTTCAAAAATTTTATTTATATACTCGTTTTACATACAATAAATATATGTATATCCAACAGAGAAAGGAAAAGAAATGATTTTCCGCATATAAAAATCTGTTTATATATACATATTGAAATAAAATTGAATCCTTATATATTTTTTATTCTTATATATAGATAAATATCTATATAGAGCTATATATGATGATTATTATATTCATACGATGAACAACAAATGAATGAATTATTATTGTTATATAATATATATGTTCGGTATATATATAAAAAGTATATTGTGAAAAACTTTTTGAAAACGTTGAGTTCGTTCTTCAATATATATACATTGAATATGAATCTATGCGTACTTACCATCCATATATATAAAGGGGGGTTAAGAATGAAAGAAAATAAAAAACTTGCTGAATGTATATATTTATATATATACATAATGGTAGATAGATAGATATATGCATATCAATAATATAATAGAGTTTATATGTTTTAAAAAGGAGAAAAGGAGAAACAGTTTTTTTTTTTGAAGTAGCACAAAATGGAAAATTGATATTTATTTACACATTGCATTTTCTTTTTTATTATAGGTATATAGTTTTATTTATATACTTATTATATTTATTTTGTTTTAGGGGTTTCTTTTTTTTTGGGTATTATATATGAAAATAGTTAAACTTATATTTTATTTTTTTCATATACAATACATATTTTGCGTTCTTTTATTTCTTTATTATTATTATTATTTTATTCTATTATATTTATGAAATTTTTTTCAATGCAAAAAATTCGCGAATAAATAAATACATATTTATTTATTTATACGAAAGTAATGTATTTCAAATATTTTATCTATATTCTATAATATGTTATATTTTGTATGTATACACATTTTCTAATATTTATTTTATGATTTAAATCCTTTTCAAATATTCATATAAATAAAAATATATTTATATATTAGTAACATTAATAATTTAATAATTTTTTTATTTATTTTTTTTTATTTTTTAGAAAAAAGAAGAAATATTTTATCAAATAAAAGAATGCGTATATTATCGTATTATTCAATGGCGATACATGGAAAAATGTGGACACTGACAAATTTGGATATAAGGTATGATTAAAAATAAATTAAATATATATAAAACAAAACATACACCAAAACAAAACAATATAACAATATAATGGTGCTCCTTTATACATTAAAAAATTATCAATTCTTTCTATAAAGAATATGACTTTTTATGGAGGAAAATAAGTAAAATAAGTTGTAGTACATAATGTTCTTTATAGAAAATTTTGTAACACAGAATTTTCTTTATACACAATTAGGTTGTATACAGAATTTCTTTTATAAACAATTTTGTATATAGTACAGAATTTCCTTTATAGAAAATTTTGTAGTACAGAATTTCCTTGATAGAAAATTAAATAAAGAATTTCTGTTACAGAAAATTTTTATATAGAATTTTCTTTAGAAAATTACAGTATATGCAAGTATTGAACTGGGTATCGTAGAATGAGCATTCTTATAAGAGATAATATATTATAGATATAAACCAGTCAGAACTATATAAATATACTTGTTCTATATAAATATTAATATAAAAATATATGTATGAAAATTTTAAGTTTTCAACTTAATTATATAAGAATTTATTTTTCATCGTGACCCATCCGATGAATTACCATATAACATTACCTCAAAATAGTTTATTGTTATTAAACAATAAACAAAAAATATCATTATGTGCTTTTGATACAATAAAAATATACAATAATTTTATTTCAGGCGATAAAAATTTTATAAATATAATAGCATAAATTAAAATATATACACATATATATACAATGTTAATATATAAAGAAATGTGTAAAATATTTAAATTACAAAAAATAAAAGAAAAGGGGATGAGAATTTATACGCACTCAGATAAATATTAAAATGTATTTTTTTATATTTATTTTACATTTTATTACCTATATATGTATAGTATAGATGCGATATAGTTATTAATATATCAATACATATACATATTTACCATTCGTTTTATTTGAGCTATATTAAAATCAACACAATTATTATATTTATTATCCCAGTATATATAGGTATTTAATTAGCATATTATTTTCAAATTCTTTTACTATATATATATATATCACGTTTATATATGTATAGACAGCAATATAATCATTATATAATAAATGACAGTATGATATATTTGTTGAATTTTACTAAATATATAAATAAATAGACCTTTATATTATATATATGTATATACAAATAAACCCTGACCCTGATTTGTAGATCCTGTTTATATAAAGTTTTTCCTTTTTTGTAATAATAAGAATATTATATACATTAAAGTATCAAAATTTTTATTATACCTATCTGTTATGCGTATATAATATATATATATATATATATATATATATATATATAATATAATAGAATAATAATAATGGTATATATGTCGCCCTATCAATTACTAATTCCATTTATATATATATATATATATAATTTGACGACTAAATAAATAATAAACAATTTATAATATCACAAATTTATATATGTACAATAAAATCATAATAAGAATATAAATAAATATATATAAAGAATATTTATAATAAAATATCTATAAAGGTGTATTATAATATGCGTATGAAATTTTTTCCATTATAAAATCATAGATAAATGCGAGACGATATACAAATATATATATACAATTTTTTTATAGTCATAATTTGTAATAATCCCTGTATAGAAATGTATAGATATGATTATTATTATATGCAATTTATATATAAATATTAAAATGTAAATATACACGTATATATTTTTAATAAATTTTATTATATAAATTATTACTATATTATCATCATCGCAAGTATATATATGTACATATCATTTCTTAAACATCCGGTAAAATATAAATTTTTTATACTTGTGCTATGTATTGACTGCTGCTTTTTCATTGCCATAGCTTCATTAATAAATTTGATTCTCATTCTATATATTATATTTATATATATATAGAATTTTATATACATCATTGATCATATATCTATATATATTTGATTCCTTTTCACCTCATAATAATAAATCTATATAATAAACTGAATAAAAAAAAAATGGATATATAAATTTTGTCTTTTTTATATTTATGAATCATATTTATTTATTTTATTTTTATGAATGATTATTATATTTAAATATTCTATATATAAAGTCCGATTTTATAGGATTAATATTAAAATATTAATATCTGTAGAGAATAATATAGCTTTAGGAAATCGAATATCGCATATAAATACTTTTTGTATGATAAAAAGAGTAAATTTTTTTTGAGGAAATAAACACAAATAACCATATTCATTTCAATAATGTGATTTGTATAAATCATCTGCGTGTGTGGTAAATTTTCTTCATATCATATCATGTTATAAAGATTTTGAATTTTATTTTTTGTCCATTCTAAATATAAAAGAATTTTTCTTTAAATATAGCTTTAAAAAGAAAAATTAAATTTCTATATTGTTATTTTATAATAGAGACATATGCATATTTATATATAAAGAAAAAGAAAGGATAAAAAAAACGGATCAGTGACCATTTTAGGAAATGAACATATAAGAAAATTATATGTCCATATGGATAATTATGTGTTAGAAATTAAGTAACGTTTCAACTGTTAATATAAAGTATATACTATATTCATTCATCAATAAATGTACATTTGAGATTATATATATGAAATATAAGGAAGTAATTGAACTTCATTATAATAATATATTTGTACATACATATATATATATGTATATAATAATCGGATCTATGCGGTTTTCATTTTATTGTATAGAAAATTGTCTAATTTTTTTTGTTTATTAATAATCTATTTATTTTTGGAAAATAAAAATGATATATAGCTATATTTTAGTTATAATTCTCTATATTGAGTGTTTAAAAGTATTTGTGTATAAATATGCGACCAAAACAAGATTATGATTTATATAAATAAGATTATTGAAAGCTGTTTATATTATATCGATCAAGGTATCGATATATATATTTTATATATAAAGGTATGAAATGGTCCGTATTTATATATAGATTAAAGTGAAAGAAAAGAAAGTAAACCATAGATTGTATATAGATATAACAATTGATTTTGTTGAAATTGTGAAATAGTTTCGTGAAATTGATTTATAGAAATCAAAATTCCTTTAGTAAATCATATAGGATTTCGAAATAATAGAATTTTATTTAGATAATTATACCGAATTTCCTTAAGAAAATTCCGCAGAATTTCTTTTGGAAAATTAAACAACATTTCGTTATGAAAATATACAGAATTTCTATCGGAAAATTATACAGAATTTCCTTAGAAAATTATACAAAATTGCATCAGAAAACTATATATAATTTCCTAATAAACATAGTATCTTGTTTGAATTTAGTTGCATAAAATTTTCCTTATATACATAAATTTTGTACATTATGTATTATATATGTATGTAATATCGTAATATGTATATACAAAATATGTATGAAAATTTATTGTGTACTATTATATATATAGTCGAGATTATCATTAAAATGTAATGAAATTTAAATTTAAACTTTCAACAGCACATATATATATTTTTAATGTATATATATATGTAATATATGCTTCCATTTTCCTGTACATTTATATAAAGGTGTATATTGTATTTAATATAGAAACTATATATATATAATATACCTATATATAATATAAATAGTTTAGGGAATTTATACGTTGACTTTGTTCACATGAGTGGATTTGAAAGATATATGTATATATGCATTAATGTATATAGAGTTAATTAAATGTATAGGATTTTTTTGTTACAAATATTATTTAACTTTTTTTTTGGTAGTATTTTAAATATAAATATAATATATAAATTATATATACAATTGAGGTGCGAGAAATAAAGTGAAATTTTCCTTAAATTTTCCTTAAATTAATATCAATTTTTATGCCAATTTAAATAAAAATACCTATGGAAATAAACGTGGCATATTACTAAATGAAAGACCCTTTATATTTATATAATTGAAAATCGAAAAAACAGATTGACAATGAGAAAATTTATATAAATAAATATTATTTTTAAATGAAAACCAGTTAGATATTTTTCTAATATATACAAACGAGAATATTTATTATAATAATTTATTTAAATTATATTATATATAGACGCCATTATTCTAAAATTAAAAAAAATTATTTAATATATGAAATTAAAAAATTACACATATATTAATATAGCAATAAATGTATAAATAATTCCATACCCATATAATCATTATTATTATTATTATAATGATCTTTGTAATGATCAAATGTGGAAATTGCATTTTAGATATACAAATATATTTACATTCTATATATATTTAAATGTATTTATAATTTATCTTTAATAACCATTTTCATTTCACAATTACTTTGTATATATATATATATATATATATATGCACGATATAGAGTATATGAATATATATTTATGAAAAAAAAAAGATAATATTTTTATATTCATTTATATAAAATCAACTCTGCGTCTGTATATATACACATTATTATATCTCTATTTATATATGCAGCATCATTATCATCATCATCTGTATATATAAAATAATACTCTTAAATATACTATATATTTATATTTATAGTTAAATATAGTTATATATAAACTCATTTAAAAATCTTTCTGAAGATCTTTCGAATATATTTTTTTTTACATAAGTATATAGATAGAAAGACGCATAGAGAGGTATATAAATATGGAATATAACCAAAGTATGAACATCCAGCATCCAACAAAATAACAACAATAAAATGAAATAATAATAATAATCACAGCAAAAAAACATAATAATAATAATAAAATAATATCGGCAGAAGAAGAACAAGATGAAAAAAAAAAATCAAAATCAAAATCAAACGATAAAGTGAAAAACCAACTCTCCATAGAAAATTATATATCTATATATATAGATTATTAACAAAAGTAGAAAATAATTTTATTAACAAAAAAAAAATCTGAAAAAAAAAGATATGAGAAGGAATAATGAACTCCAAAAGACCGCCTTCTTTTATTTTCATCTTTTTTATTACCTGCATATTTATATATAAATATATATATATATATATTTATCATGGATGATGGTGAATGAATTGCCTGATATGGTGCGGTAATGCTTCTGATTGCAATGATGATGGCATGGTTATGGTATATATATATATTTGGTGGTACTGATGCTGATGCTGTACTTTACCATGAATATATTTTTATATCTATATCTCTATATATATGTACTTACCATCATTATACCATCACCATCACCATCATCATCATCATCATGTCTCGACTCAATGTATATGATAATAATAATAATAATAATAACATTTCATACAATCATTTTTTTTTCTATATCAATGTTTATGTGTGCGGCGGTATAAATAATATAAATCCATATAGAATATATATCGTACTTATTTTATATATATAAATATATGGCAGACGGTTGCAGTCAGAAAAGCGCATATATATGTATAATATATGTACTACTATATTATATAAATACTATATGTAAGGCGTTTCCTTTATACCGATATTTTGAGATACCATTTTCCATTTCTATATATAAATATATATATTTTTCATCATCATATAAAACACATTTCGTAGTATAGACTCAATCTATATTGTATATATACTGACTGTTGGAAGTTATTTAACAAAATATCAACAACTAAAACGATAATAATATTATTATTATTATATTATATATATACAGACTGAACAGAAAATCATTCTTATTTGTTTGGCCTACAAGAACGGACAGAGTATTTGTGATTTTTTTTTTTTAAAACACATTTTATTTCGGTTTACTTTGAATTTATTTTTTTTTGAGTATTAATACAGCGCGGAATTTGATTTGAAATAATTATAAATAGGTTTTTTTGATTAAAAAAAAATCTGAGATTTTGTTAATTTTCCGTAAATTCTTTTTACGTTTTTCTTCCGATCTTTTTCATTTTTGTGGATTTTTATAATTTTCGATATGTGTATTATTAATTTATAGTGCGAATAATTCACATAAATTAAATATACGGTCTTAAGGATAACAAAAAATAAAAGAGATTTTTAAGTGAAATTAATGATTTTAAAGTGAAAAATTAATTTTTTTGATTTGTGAGTGTTCATTTTCATATATTATATATATAATATATATTATATATATATATATATAGTGAAGTATTGATAGTTTTGTTTTTACAAATATATATAAATATATATGTGTATAAAAAAGTAATTGCGGTGTATTTATAGAATTTTAGTTAAATGTTATAAGAAACGCTTCAATCTGGGTAGCCCATATTTAAATTCGTCGGGCGGTGATAGCCCTAAATTAAGTGGTTTAGTACAATCACATTTAGTGACAACTAATGCTGCAGGTCAACCACAACAACATTTTTCACCAAATACAAATGGTCAATTAGGATTTACAACGTTATCAGCGGCAGCAGCATCGGCACATGCACATGCTGCAGCATTTAATTTGGCCGCATTTCGTTCACCAAATTTTTTAAGTGCTCATGGATTTCCATTTACAAATAATTTCGGAAATTATCGTGAAATTAGTCCACCGTTACCATTACCACCACCACCACCAACAACACACTCAACATCATCAACGGCATCATTACCGCCACCATTATCCTCATTGTCACCATCATCACATATCCCATCTTCATCAGCATCCCCATCGTCCTCATCGTCTGCATCCCAACAAATAACTAATAATAACAATAATAGTAATAATAATAATAATTATCATGAATCAAGTACTGTACATTTAAATAATAATAATAATAATAATAATAACGAATTAATTAATAATAATAATATTATAAATCATAATTTTACAATTAATCAAAATAGTAATAGTCCAATAAATAATTATTTATTATCGGGTCGTAATAACAACAATAATAATAATATTAGTACGCATAGCCCATCATCATTAAGAAATAATGATAATGGTACAAATAATATAAATGGTATTAGTGATGTTAGTGGATATTTAAATGATTATTATCATCACCATAATAATAATATAAATATAAAAAATAATAATCATATAAGTAGTGCGGATAATTCAAATGAATTAAATAACAATAGTGATTATAATAATAGTGATCGACAATTTAATCAATACCATAATAATAATAATAACAATCATCAACATCATAACAATAATAATCTACATCATCTAAATAATAATAATCGTAATTCAGAAAGCCCAATCGATTGTATAAATCGTAGTGATAGTGTTTGTGGTACACGTATTATTAATATTGGTGGTAATAGTAGTCCAATTGATAGTACACGTTCACATCCAACAAGTGACGAACCCGGTTATCAAAGTCATAGTCCACAACGTCCTGATAGTAGCATTGGTTCACATAGTCCAGATACATCATTAAGTGGTGGTACAACCATTAGTAGTGGTGGTGGTGGTATTTGTTCTAGTGGAAAAATATCAATAAACTCTAACGATATGTTAGATCATCATAAATTACCTTTAAGTTTTCTTGGGCCACCATTAGCTGCATTACATTCAATGACTGAAATGAAATCAGGTAATGGTGGTGGTGGTGGTGGCAATGTAAATAATAATGGAAATAATGGTAGTAATGGATCATCACATCAACATCATCAAACAACAATACATGGAGCACATGGTGCACCGAATCCACATGGTATTGATACAATATTATCAAGACCACCGCCCGTCACCACAGCCGGATTAAATGCATTAGCTAGTGGTAAGTGATATTGTTATATCATTCATATTATTATTCCGATTTTTTTTTTTTTTTTGAGAATCAATTTGGATTAGAAATTGTTTTCTTCCTTATATATAAATTATTCCTTTAAATATGGTTTTCTTTTTAATATTAATATTTTGTTTGTTTATCGATTATTGATTATTACTTTTCAATGTTTTTGTTATATTTTTTCGATCTTCTAAATTTTTTCATTGATTTAAATGGAAATTTTATAATATTATATATACAAAAATTGAATGCATTTATCTCAATGATAAAAATTTTTATTGTGAACTATAGTTCATTGTAATTAAAAATTAATTTTGTAATAATAAATTGATCGCTAAATATTTTAAAAATATTAAGTTTATTTCAAACGATTTAATTTTCTGTTGTATATGGTTTGATTATTGATTTTAAACTTTAATTTTGTAGTATATATGTTTATATAGTTTTTTACCTTTGCATTTAATATATATAATAAATCAAACTTAAGATATGTTTTCGTATGTATATATAGTAATTGATCCAAATATAAGAACCTCCATAATTTAATTTCATTATAAAAATTAAAAATCGATGATTTAAAAAAAAAATCTTATACTAATCAGTATATATATGGTTGTGATTTTTCTTTGAAAATGTAATTAAATTTCATTTTCTAATTGAAAGTGTTTAATTGGTATAATAAAAAATATTTGTATTAATTAAATTTTTATACATTAGGTGCAATGCCACGATTTTCAATAGCGGCAGCAGCAGCTGGTATGGCACAATATTTATCACAAAGTCAAAATGGACAATTAAAAGGACATTCAGGACAATTAGTAGATCGATCACATCTATATTGGCCGGGTTTACAAGGTTTAGTTACAAATCCAATGGCATGGCGAGATCGACTGACCAGTTCAAGTAAGTTTGTTTTTTTTATTTTAACATAATTTAATTGTATAAATAATTTTCCCAAATTTTTTTTAAAAAAAAAATCTTATCCGTCCGTACATATTATAATATATATATAAAGTATTATTTGCATTGAAATGTCAACATATTTAATATACAATATATAAACATATATTGAAATTCTATATTAATATTTTCACATGCGTTTAATAAATGTGTGTTAAATTATAACAATTACAAATATTATACACAGTTACATACCTTAATTACCATATATATAGACATACATATAGATATATTTGTACATCACCATATGCTATTATTAGTTTTTATTATTATTAATATTATAATTATCGTATTATATATTATATATGCATATATATAGATAGACGCATATAATACTTGAAAATATATATTTATTGTGGTGTAATTAATAAATTTTATTCTATATAGAAATTTATTATTAATATATATACAGAGTGTACCTTTGCGATATCAGTAAATTATATATATTTTAGATAATTTTGGTTATGTGTTTTGAGTATACACTTCATGAACAAAAAATCGATTTTTAAATATAATAACCAATTTCCTTATATGTTTTGATTATTATAAACTCGGCGAGCTATATATTCATTCTGTATATTATTTATTTAGTGAAACAAATGTTTTTTATAATATTTTTGTATATTATTTATACCTCTATATTTAAGTCTATATCCATATATAAATGGATTATATATATGTATAATGAAATTAATCTGCAATTTATTACAAATTTTTTATTATATATTGTATATTATATATTGTAGAAACATTGTATTATTAATAAATTGTTAATAATATAATTTTTCATATATAAAAAACAAATTTATATTAATTTACAATTCAATTAGATAGAATTAATAAAATAAAAATTGAATTTATTTCTATATTAGAATTTTTTGTGTATTGTATATATAAATTGAAAACATTTCTGAGAAAATTGACATACGGCCAATAACATATACAATAATTTTATAGTTATTATTATTTATACCTTTCGGGTTTAGCTTTAGGGATGATATATCAATCTCTTATCTCAAACCCTTATATATATTGTTTTCTATCTTTGTATATAAATTTTCTATATATACGTAACATTACTTTGATCATCATCAATATACATTTGTTTATTTGTTTAATGTAATGTTTTTGCATATAAAAGATATACATTTTTTTATAGATTTTTCTATATATGTATATAAATATTGTGATTTGGAATTATATATAAAATATTTGGATTTGTTGTTTATTTTGAATCTATTGTATAATTGTATTTTTTTTACAATTTTATTGATTTTTTGTTTTCGTAAATATATATGCAACTCTTTGTGAAAATTCAAAATAATCGAAAAACCAAAATCATATTTTATAGGACCGAACATACTGTCGAAAACGACGAAACGAAAACGAAAGCATCGAAAGCATGAAAACATACTGTCGAAAACGACGGAATGTTTTTTTGATTTAACCTCATTTTTTTTTAAATAGTTTTTTTGATTTAACCTCATTTTTTTTTAAATAGTTTTTTTGATTTAACCTCATTTTTTTTTTAAATAGTTCAGATAATAAAATTTTCTTGAATTGATTTGTTAGTAAATATATTTCATATGGGTTATGTGTTAATGAAGAAATAAACAAATAAAAACAAAATAATTAAAACAAGATTCAGATAAATAATTCAGTGCAAAAATTGTATATATAAACATTAATTTCACATATCATCATATCAAGGTAACTTTTTTTGTTTATAAGGCTCCTAAAAAATTAATACAATGATCACGATAACATATAAATTAAAAAATAAATAGTAATAATAAATAATTTACAAAATAATTTTACAAAAAAAACTGTCGGCAATTTTATATTTTTATTTAATTTGTTTATTTTTCTATTTAATTTTACACACTCACATAAAAAAAATACAGAAATTTTACTAAATGCATCAACACAAATGTAAAAAAACGAATGAAAAATAGAATCATTTCTATTTACCTTCGAAACCGAAAAGAAATAGAAAAACATCGCACGCTCGTTTCGGTAGTATATTCGTTTACATCAGAATGCATGCATTCTATTTGAATTCGTTTCGTCGTTTTCGACAGTATGTTCGATACTTATGTCATCAGTATATAGGATTCGAACACACGACCACGAAATTTTCTAAGAATTTTATGTAGCGTTTTATATCATAATATTTTTTTATTTATACATAAGTTGTGGATTTATTCGATCGAATCTATATATGTATATATATATATTTAAAAATTATGATGAACTAAGTTTGATTGAATATAATATTATATTATATATATATGAAAAAAAAATTAATAAACTGATTTTTTTTTTCATGGAAAAATATACTCAACTATTGTATTATATTTATTTTTTTTGTTACCCTCGAAACGCATTTGAAATATTTATATTTCAATATAAAATACATATACACGTAAATATTATAATATTATAAGTCAAGCGTATGCCAATTATTTTTATCAACAAATATTTACATAAAATTATATTATGTATATTTAATATAAATAAATACCTATATAACGATATATATATATATTTATATATATAGAAAATTACATAATAAACAATTTATATTACATATATACTTAAATTGTATAAATTATTAATTTATCTATCCGCGATATATATAATTGTATATATTATATTAATGATAATAATAATAATATTAATAAAATAATAATAAATAATAATTCCCACGTTAATCCCTTTATATATCCATATATATATATCAATAAATTTAATATATTATCAAATTATTATCTATATATTATATATTTTTATATATTAACAACATATTTTATATATATCCAAACAATCAAAATTAAAATTAAAAAATATATTGTTATATCCATATACATATAAATATATATTGACAACTTTATATATAGACATTTTATTCTTTTATTATTTTGCATTGTTTTTTTTTTTATTTATTGTTATCGCATCAATAATTTAATCGATTAATACGATTATCATATACTATAATATCATATACATATATATATATATTTATTAATATAATCATAATTGTACTAATAATAATAATAATAAAGGTGTCGAACAAATGTTTATTCTTGTTCAAATTTTAATTAATTTCTATATGACAAATAATGACAGATGGTGGTGGTATATGGTATAACAATAACAACAACAACAACAACAACAACACGATTATAAATTCAATGAATATTTATATAAATTCATTATTTTATATAAAGATATATAATTGACACAGGGTAAATTATATCTATAAATATATAATTACATATATACAAATATTTGTAATCTAAATTCTCTTTCATATATCTGAACGCGATCCGCGGTGATACATTTGATATTTTTGTTTAGTTATTTTAATTTATATATTTTGTATCTCAATGTGGTGGATTCGAAATTTGATTTTAGTATAGCGTACATATATACAAAATATATTAATGAAATAAATACGTTCAATTTATTATGACAAAATATATTCGTATATTAAATAAAATTTATGAGATTTTTGGATATCAAACAAATTCATATTCATATATATTATTATCTTTATATGTTATTTAAATTTAAATGATATTATTTATAGGATAAATGTTATATATATTGTTTATATATAAGTATAAATTTATGTGATTAAATGTGAATTTTCAAATGCATATATATTAAATTCAATATACGCACGATATAGACTGAATATACTTTATCATGAAATTATTATTTATAAATTATTTATATTTTATGCGTTAAATTTGAGATACATTTGCTTTATTGCACAAACTTGGCTATTTTATTAATTATTGAATTATTATTTGAATTATTTGAATATAAATCGTATAAATGCAGTTTATTGCTTTGATTTGATTTCCTGAAATATTTCTGTTCAATTGGATTGTATACAAACATGGTTTTAAGCATATTCCTTAATAATTTTCATGAAAATCAATAAAATTTCCATATGATTTTCATGTAATTTTCCAAGTAAAACAATTTGCATGTAAATAATTAAATAGTACGATAATATAGTTAAGGATAGATATATAAAATACTCTCCTACAACGGACGATTATGGTTTTAGTGGCGGACAACCGCAAACATGCTATCAACTGGTCACATAATATGAGAAAAGTTAAACAGCAATTATAAAAAATAACAACCTTTCAATCGATAGATATACGTATATTTCCATATTTATCTGGTATTTGTATAATTTATATATTGTATATATTAAATAAACAAATTCAAATTGCTACGCATATATATATATATGTCTATGATTATTGTTAAAATTTATAGTACCTAAATATAGATTTTAATTCAAATAGATTTGCATTTTACCATTATATATAGCCATTTCTATATAATAACAATAATATTGACTTTAATCAAATTATGTATATGTATATATATAAATTATATATGTTTTAACTTTTTTCCTTAAACAAATATTTTATCCTGGTATGAAATTGAATCCTATTCAAATATTCATATAAATATATATATATACATATGTAGATATGCATAATTAAATGCATTCATATGCATATAAAATCATATATCATGTGTCCATATATATTTTGTATATTATTATTAATTACCGAAAATCACAAAATTTACATAAATATATATAAACGATTACAATATACACATCATCTATATGTCTATATTTATGTATATATATTATATGATACAAATTATACAATTATCCATTATTATCAGACAATATATGCACAAATAGTTCATATATACGTATATATATAATTGTAATATAGATAATGTATTTGAAAATGATATATAGATTTATTTGTTGTATAAAATAAATAGTGACATTCATCTCAGTCAGCTGTCCATGTATAATGTATTTATTTATAAACCTATATATTGTATATGGTTACTGAATATAAATGATTTTTTAGTCTGTTCTACCGCCATCCATTCCAGCAATATATACCTTTATATGCATATATCCGCACAATATCAAATATAGTCGATCTATGAACTTAATATATATATGCGGTATATGTATATATGAATATAAATAATTTTATTTACACATATCACATATAAATAGAATATCATATAGGAAATTCTGAATCTCATGTCTATGATTTTATACAAATAATTGAGTAATTTGTATATTATTATTATATGATTTGTCATGTTCTATATTATAATATATTATATTATGTATACGAGATATGGTTATTAAGAAAATGTAGAAATTTGTATATATAAATATAATAATTATATGCAAATAATTTAGGGTGTTCTATATACATATAATATATAAAAATGTTAGTTTGTTATACATGAAGCTATATACAAAATGTATACTTATATGACTTATGTTCTATAGTAATATCATATATATGATTAATTATTATTTCTAAAATATATGCATTCAAATTATGATGTATTGTGTGAATATTCAATAATTATATAAATTACATTCATGAATAGAGTAATAGTGGTAATGGTAATAGATCATATATTTGCATATATCATAAAATTTACATTTTGTAAATTATTCCATTATACTTTAATTGTTAAATTAAACATACACGAAAGCATGGCAAATTAAATATTATTATGAATAAAAAGTCTAAAAATTGACGCAGTTTGAAATTGAAACATTTTGCGTTAAAGGCTTTTGTATCTGTAAAGGTAAAGGTAAAAATCTGTATCTACAAATAATTTTGCATATATAAAACCTATATCGCATCCCTTCATCTCAAATTACAAATTATATGGAAAAAAATTAAACTATTTTTTTTTATAAAGTATTTAAAAATGTTTTTTTTCGCAAAAATATGTAAATATTTTTCTGCAATACAAGAGTATAAAATGCGTCTTGCATATGATATATATATATATATATATATATATATATATAGATAGTGCGTGCGTAAAGAAACATCACAAAATATGCGAAAAAGAAAGGCAAAGTATATATCTGGAACATGCGATAAAATATTTTTTATTTGATATATAATACACCATCGATGAAGTAAACATGAGGTGGTAACCCCCAAAAATGTTCGACGATTTATGTATACAATATACACAAAAAAATCTCTTGAATGTTTATATATAAATAATATTATGTATATTGCTTTAAAACATTTTCTTTTAGCATATCATATTTTTGTTGCTCTCCTATAATATCATTCATTTTGTGAAAATATTTCTATATCTATATGTATATTCTTTTTTCCTATTTTTTTTTCATTTTTTTCTATGAAATGTAACTTTTTTGTACATGTACAATTTATAGAGTATATGTATGTAATCTATAACGCGCTTTTAAACAAACAAAAAAAAACTTTTTGTACATCTTTTCAAATGTTGGTGTTTATATAAACGCACAATATATACATATATTTTGTATCATCATGTGATATAATATCTATGCAATCATATTATAAAACGAACAAACAAACATAACAAAAAAAAAAAATCGGATGCAAAATGATGATGAAAACATGAAAATATAAAGAGTACAAATACCCCAGATGGAACATATATATATACAAATATATAATAAACCCCAAAAAGCATTGTCTATATACCATATATACGTGTATAAAAAAAATAATAATAAGGATATTTTTTATCCTCAATTGAAATACCGGATTTAAAAGATTTGTTTTGCCAATTTCTTTTATTTTATAAACATATATATACAGATTGTTTTTGTTTCATCGCATCATATAAATAAATACATGCCATAATATTATTTTCATTTGTTAAAATAAATATATATTATTTTATTTTTGTATAATATTGAGATACACATAGAGATTTTCCCGCAGAAAAATTATAATGTTATTTTTTGTATTTATCATTTAATATCCTTCGTATATTTATTTATATATATCATTTTATGGAAATTAATGTATAATGAAATATCTATTTAATAAATAAAAATTATTTGTATATTTTTTATGAAAGTATAATTTTATTTTTCTTGTTTTATTTTATATTTTTCTTATACTTAAGTTTTTTCATATCAAAAAAATTTCCTTGTATTTTTTGTATGTTTTTATTTTTTTCCATTAATTTATATAATTCTTTTAAATTTGAAAATAATTTTTATATATAATATGTAAGAAAGATTTGTATATTTTATATAATTTATTTGTGCACGATGAATTTGAATCGTTTACAAAATGAATACATATAAATAGATTTGTTTTAAATTGAAATGAAAATCTTTATTTATATATATGATATTTTTTTGCGTATTTAAATATTTAAATGTTAAAATTATTCAATTGAATTTTTATATTTTCGTATTTTTTCCTCTTAAAATATATAAATATGGGGTTTTAATAAATTAATGCTATATACTTATAATATAATTCAACATATTAAAACATAAGAGAATATATCCCTTTAATGGGAAATTTTATGAATAATAAAAATATAAATGTTATCATTTTTCATGCAAAAACACTTATGATATTTTATGTTTATATATATATATATATATATATATATAGAATTCTATTTTATATATAAAAGAAAACCATGATGGTGGGTGATATCTCCGTGACAATTGATTAAATTTATAATATTGAAATTGAATCTACAATAATGAAATATATATGATGATGATAATATCTAAAAATGCATTACGTATTTTTATTTATAATTTATCAATGTTACACGTTTTTTTTTGCATAGACAAATCCTCTCGAAATTTATTCATAATAATTTCATATTGATAGGTATATTTTCTGTATCTCTATCTAATTTTCGCTTACAACCGATAATTAGTTTTTAGAGGTCAACAACAATCTTCTGTTGGGGATTTCATTATTTGTTGGCTTATATACGGTATGGGAAATTAGTCGTACGATCAACCTCATGAGAAAATGTGCAACTGAAAATTCAGATTCGAAAAAACCTCAAAACATATTTAAGCCTTCAATAGTATTCGAATCCCGCAGAACCCCAACATTTTTGTAATAATTTTAGATTTTCATTTTTATCAATTACATACCACAGAGTATATTTTCTGTATATGAAATTTAAATTAAATTTTTCTTTCTGATTATACACATCGGTTATTTTGTGTTATAACTTTTATTGTCATTAGATTTTATTCATAAACAAATATATATAGATTAATTGATACATTGAGTATTAAAAACTAATATTATTTTGGTAAACAAATTTAAATTTGTTATGTTTATATAAAATAAACCCATATTCTTTGTTTTCCTATCATTAAATAAAAAAAACTATTTATTATTAATTTCAATGTATAAATATTTCATTCAAGAACAATTAGTGTCACCCCATTATTTAACAATCCTAATTATACCTTTTATTGTAACTTTTAAGGGTTTGACCAATTATATATATTTGTATATTATACATATATATAGTATATATAAATATATATAAGGGTTGTTAATGATAATTCCCTTCCTTTCTTCCATTTTTTTAACTATATAATATATTTCAAAAACATCTATATAGTTATAGTATATTTTGTATTCGGTTTAATTTAATGCAATATATATGTATTTAAATGATTTTGTTCTCGCATACCATTTACCACACTATAAAACCACCATTATTTTATATATACGTATTAGCAAAAAGGGTTGACAAACCAATTTATATACACTCTAAATGTTCAATATATATATATACGTATCGTATATGTATATATAAATATATATTTATTATTCTCACGTAAATCTCAGTATTTATATATGTATTACGGTATTACTTATTATAAGTGGAAATTGTTCTTTTTTCATGAATATTTTATTTATAATGAATAGTATATGTAAAAGAAATTTATATATGTATAAATATACCTTATTTAGATTGATATTTTTTTAAGTTTACTGGGTTCCTACACTTCAATATAACGCAGTATGTGTGTGATACAACCCCTAATCAATATCAAATTTTTCATGAATTTTGTATATATGTTCGGTAAGGTGAAAAAAATGAAAAACGTTCAGGGAATTATCTAAAAATATGTCCTTTTTTGTGAATCCTTTGAGGTCTCATATAGAAAATACGATAATTATATTTATATCAGTGCATTTGGGATCTGAACAGATAAAATAATTGATATTTTTTTAGGGTTGTTTAACATTTTTTTGTGAAACACTGTTTATAATTTTATAACTATATTTAATATTTTTATAATTGAAATTACTATATATTATAGAAATTTGTTACTATATTTATAAACTATTTATTTAAAAATATCTATATATATATATATATATATATATATATATATAAGATATGGTTATTTTGTTAAGGGCAATTTTATTATATATAATTTTATTTGTATATTCAAATTTTCATCTATATAAACCTTATTCAAACCTTATCGCACATTCATATATATTATATCGTTATATATTGTTTAGACTAAAAATAATTTTAAAGGGTATGGATTACACTTAATATACATCATATATATATATTTATATATACACATAAAACAAGCACACATATCGTTTAAAAAATATTCAATTAAATATTTTATGAATATGATATCTCATATTAGAATATATAAGATTATATAGATGGTCCCCTCGGTGATAAAAGATATTATATAATAACCGTTTTAAATATATATAGAGTCAATTTATATATAAATATTATAATATTATTTCATAAACATAATGTGACGGGCGACTTTATCAAGCTACATATATATATATATAGATATAAATATCATGCATATCAAATTTTAACAAGGCAAAATATTTTAATTAAATGAAGATAACATTTATATATAATACATTTTATATATTTAATATAATGTTTTATTTTTATATCAATTTATATATTCATATGTAAAATATATGCGTGTATGGCTAATGTAAGAATATATATACAATGTATCGAAATATTTGATATATAAACATATAGAGTTTAAATTGTAAATTATATTTTATATATTCCATTACATTTCTAAAATAATAAATATATTTAGCTAACACACAGTAAAAACAATGAATATAAAATATTTAACAATTGTGTGTATACAGAAATCTAAATATATACCAATATAAGAAATAGGTTAAAAGCTTATTTGTTTATAAAATGTTCATATAGCCATATAGCTTACAATATATACATAAATAAATATTTTATATTACTGAATGGTATAGCGTAATATACGTTTGTATTTGTTCCATTATTCTATTCCATTACTTCCTATATAATTGTCTTTATATCCTATTCAGTATTCTGATAAAAGGATTAAATATGATTTTAGATGTATCAAATTTAATTTGATTACAACATATTTATATTATAGATTACATTATAAATAATATACATTTATCTTATCATATATCTGATAGAACTTAAAAGAAACGTGTCTATTTTATATTTATAAAATATGTAAAATCATTTTGTATATAATAATTTCAAAGAGTTCAACGGTTTTAACTGAATATGTAATAAACCTTAAACATTACATTTATTAAATACATTTGTATAAGATGTCCTTTCATTTTTGTAAGGAAAATATAAATTTAGAATTTAAAATTTTTTTCTTTGTCATATGCCATTTGGTTTTTAGACAATTTAAAAAGACTACTTATAGGACTGAAAAGTTAGCAGACAATTTACGATGATATCACTTAAATAAACTTCAAAAATCTTTGCCGTCGTATTGTTTTAAGAACACATATTTGCCGTTGCGCCTCTTTTGAAATCATACAACAATTTATGAAATCAACAACGGAAGCACTTGTTTTCGGTTACCAAATCGTTAGTTCCAAAGCAGCAATTTCAAAAACCCCGTATAATATAGTATATGGATATTCAACTATTAAATTATAAAACCACAAGTAAAATTCAAAAAATACCTACTAAAAACAAATATCTTATAAGTACCTACACACTATATTTTTCCATTTATTCACACAAAATAAGGCAAAAAACAAAATATTTGCAAAAATTTACATTTACGCTCCTAAATATCATAATAAATATCAATATATACGCGACTATTTTAACTCTTTTGAAGATAAAAAAAATCGTTATATAATACTTAAAAATTGCAGTACAAAATTAACATAAAAAAACATTTATATTTAAAAAAAAAATGCAAAAATCATTGAAAAATTCTTCATCTTTTAAATTTAAATTTATTAATGAGGTTATAACAAAAATAAATTTTTATATATACATAAATATATTTTATTATCATATACGGAGTTTTTTTTTGTATAAAGGCTAGTCATTTCTTCATTTATATTTATTTATTCAATATGAATTAAAAGTTATATAGACTTTATAAAAAAAAATTGTATATCAGAATTCATTTTTCATTTTCTTTAACGATATAAAGGTTTTAATTTTTTTTTCATTTTTTATTGCACTGAATGAACGAATGATATTAATATAACTGCATCCATTCCTTGTATATATGTTTCAACTTTTGTTCTTCGCTGTCGATGTTATATAGAAAACTGTAAAAGGCTTCATATTTATATAAACTTCACCATCAACTCCTACATTTTTTCCTATATACATATATACCGACGTATAAAAAGTATAAAAGGCTTCTGTATAAAATAATTTATATATGTATAATACAATAATACTTTCAATTGTCTTATATATGATGATGATGGTATATACATATTTTTATATATATGTTCAAGAGCAAAAGTATATATATAAGTTGAAGTAAAATTTTTATAAATATATTCATTGCATTTCATTCATTGTTTTTGTGTATATCTTATAATAGATTATTATAAGAACTACCATTTTGAATTTATTTATACTCATTTATATTCATAATCATTTATAACCATATATATATATATATATATAAAATAGTAATAAAATCGGAATTATTAAGAAAAGTTTTTATTTTAATTGAATTATAAATGAACAATATATATATATATATAGCCTTGTGTAAAACTTTATATATGTATATGAGGAATGATACATTGTATTTTTTTATACTTGTATAATCATAATTTATTACTTTGTTCATTTTTTATAATCAATATTTTTATAAATAAAACTTAAGGAATTAACATATTATAATTGATTATTAATATTTTATTTATTATTGGACAATTGATATTTCTTCTACCTTTTTCCCATTTCTCACTTTTGGTTACTTATATGTGAGTGAGAATACAACTTATGACATATATTATTTTTCATATTACCATGTTGCCGTTCCGAAATCTTCCCCCCAAGACTGATTTACTATTTTTAAAACTGTTTGATATGATTTTTCATTGCAGTCCCCTTACACTCTTCATAAACTAGTAAAATAGGACTAATAATACAGAGTTTAACAAAAAGCATTTACATTTGTTTATTTATTTATCAAGGTGTGTAGGAAAACACTATAAGGAAAACTTGTTTTCATATGAAATGTTTATTTTTATGCCATCCTTGTATAACCATTCGTTTTTTTGTAGTTTAAAAACATTTATGTGTAATACTTGTGGACATTTTTGAAGAACTATAAGGAAACATTGACAAAACATCAACTTTGTGTTGGAAAAAATCATCAAGACTTCAATCTAACACTCCATCAATATGATGATCAGGATAACGTAGTTCTGTTTTTCATTAAATGTAAATATAAACTATATCTATTTCTATATATCTGTAGGAAAAAAAATGTTTAATATACAAGTATTACATTATTCAGTTACGTGTGTTATCTATGAAGATTGGAAAAAAACCCATATGTTTATTCACACAAAAAACCTTTATGTTTATTAAATTGATATTTATAAATGAAAAAAAAATATTAATGTTATGTAATTAGCGATTATACCTTATAATTATAAAGGTTTTATACATACATGTTTTTATACTCATCAAAATTCCAAATAATATGTGGATAAATTGAAAGAAAAAAACATATCCTTAAAATGTTAATATATACATATACATTTACTAAATATAATCAAATTAATTTACAATACATTACACGTCATGCCATTAAAATGTATATATAATGCGATAACATATTTTAATTAACTAAAACATTGAAATAATAATAATAATAAACAAAACATTATGTATATACATAAATATATATTGTATATATGGATTAAGATGAAAATAAATCTGCGCATACATAGTATGAAAACAATAACAAAAGAATTAATAAAATCCCATTTATATATACATACATAGAATATATATACTGTACATACTTATATATATGCAGTATAATGTATACATTATGTTTTTTTTCATATATATACCATATAATACATCCATTGTTTATATATAAAGTATATCATGTATATATACTTGTTTATTTACAATATTGTATATAAATTTAATCTAATAAAACATAAGTTCATATCGCATATATATATATATTATGATATTATATATATAAATATAATATCCTTTTCTTCTTATCCTTTGTATATCGTGTGTTGTTTTTCTATATATGTATGTAACCATCTTATACAAGCGAGTATATATTATTACATGTGTTTCTCCAGATATATTATATGATTATATGTATTTCGCAGTCATTTCGCATGATATTATTTACACGATAATAATGGCAACCTAAATATATATAAACGTTTCTTTATATATCTGTAATATATTATGTATAATAAATTGTATATATATGTTCATACAAGTGTATATACATTTTCATATATATAATATAGTTAAGGATAAAATGTATATAAAGTGTGTTATTGTGTTGTGTGAATGTCGTACAAGTATATATATATATATATATATATATATATAACAAAGGATAAATATTTTCGGAAGGAAAGGAAATATAATGGAAAACACAGGAAAGAAGGATGAATGGAGAATATATATATATAAAATATTTTATAAACATCACGCATCCATATACATATAATATACATTACATATTTTTTTACATTCTGTATAAAATAATGTAATAAAATGAATATACAAAAAAAAAATAATAATAACACAAAACAGAGAGTATAGAAAACGTGTTCAGGAAAATGTATAGTATAGGTTGTTGGTGGAAAAATTATTTTATTCTGTGTCTGTATTATATGAAAACATTTTCACATATATTTATTGTGTTTTATATATAAATACAAATACATTTATTGTTACTAATATATGGCAAAACCGGAAAATGAATGGTTTGAGATGGGTTTTAACCACAATTTAATTGCTTGAATTGTAATTGCGTTCATTAAAAAGGTTCAAAATAAAATATATTTATATATGTATAGATATTTATAGGAAGGAAGTATTTATATATACATATACATGTAAAATATGTATTTTGATAATTTAATTAGATAACATTTTGTTATAAATACACATTTATATATATAAAATGTATTTATTTATTTTTATATAGAATATTGTATATTATATTTACATGAACAAATAATCAATTTTAAATATTTATATATAAGAAATAAGAACATGTTGAATAATAATACATATATACTATTAAATGAATTTCCATTGTGTTATAAATTGCTTTAATTTTATTACTTTTAATTTTCAATTTGTATACATATGAATTTGTACAATTTGTTTTTATAAATACATCTTTATTCTATATGTATTTTTTTCTATCTAACTATGTCCATATGAATATCTTAAATTAATCTTTATATATATTTACATCCTTTTATCCATATTACATATATATAAATTGATATCATCAATTCAGTCTTTATATATATGTGTTATAAATTATTATTAAGTTATCATATCATTATTGTTAATTTTATAGCATATATAGAGCTTGTTAGTACAATGATATTTTTATTATTCTTTCATAAGAGCCTATATAAGAAGAACACATATAATGATCTATATATATAACTGCATCACACACAGTAGCATAATCAAAAAAATTTATATTATCCTTTTGTTATACATCGCATTTATAGGGATGTTTCTCTCCAAGTTGCTAATTAAATATTTTGTTATTGGGTTATAAAAATGACCATTAAAATGGACATAACGGCAATATAAGAATCAATGAATTGGTCAATTTGTATATAGACTATACGAATATAATCGCATTTATAAGCAACAATAGGTTTAGTTTATTGTTCTAATTTTTTTGTACTTCTTAATAGTTTAATTTGGTATATATTATATTATATGCGGAATATATATACGGATATCATATGAATATATATAATAACTATATAATATTTATAATGATAAGGATTTCTGATCCGCATATGTATATGCTATGTAAATATTATTTTATTATATATATATATATATATATCGTTTAATTTCAAATAAACAAATGTGTATTCATTTTATTTAGAAATTTACCGAATAATTTCTATATGATTGTTTTTTGGGTTTATTAGTTGTTTGTTTAAGATATATTTTTGTGTATACATCGTAATATAAATGATTATATGGACGATAATGGGCTTGTATAACGTACCAAATATTTTATGAATTATTTAATTTAATCACTATTAATTATAGATTATATAAGAATATTCATTTGGATAATAAAATGAAATATATTCATCATGAAATTATTCACAATGATGATGTGAATAAAATTACAATAAAATTCCTAAACATTAAGGAATTATTTTCTTTTTTCGAGAGTTACACAAAATATTTGTCAACTTTCTTTATAGAATGTTTTCTCTTTAAACTTGTCATATTTATATTGAAATAATTTTTCTAAATTATTCCCTGGAATTCAAATTGTTATTTTTATTTTTGTTATACATAGCTTTACTGGTTATACTAACGATTTTGATAATAACGCGTATATATATAAATCCCACACGAATCAAGCATATATATGAATGTATCTATATATATATATACTTTATAACTTTATATATGTACGTTTTAGAGGTATATAACATTTATTATATCTATAATATATATAATATAATATAACAAAATAATAATATAATAATACAAAAAGAACAATATGGTGCGGTATTATTTTGTTGAGTAATAGAAAAAAAATTATATATATATATAATATGAAAAACATATGTTTTGTGGTGCGTGCCATATTTTCTATATTATTATTATAATGTTTATTTTATTATGAGTATTATATAAAAGTTGACAATGCAATAATATTTTATATCCCATCCTTAAAATCCGTAAAAATAGAGATAAAGGAAAAAAAATGATCAATGTATAAATATATATATTTTTATTTTGAAAACAAAAAAAAATATAGTGTCAGCAAGTCTATCACAACATCAACATTCCGATAAAGATGGTAAAAAGAAACATACGAGACCTACATTTAGTGGACAACAAATTTTTGCATTAGAAAAAACATTTGAACAAACTAAATATTTGGCTGGACCAGAACGGGCAAAACTTGCGTATGCCCTTGGAATGACAGAATCACAAGTTAAGGTAAATAAAATCATTTATATTATTTATTATGCAATTGTTTTTTTGTTTAACTATATTTATATGAATATTTTGAATTGGTTTGCGATTGTACAATAAAAAATCGTATATACATTTAAATTATAATCGATAAAAGAAAAAAATCAAATAAGACGAGGGCTTATCTTTGTAAAATATGATTTATTTTAAATATTTTTTAATAATCGAACAAAAGGAAATAAAAAATTACATTTTTCCATTTATCCGCCCATAATTTATGTTTATACATACAAATTGCAATATATTCTATTTCTATTTGCGTATATATAAAGATTACATACATATGGTTTTTTCTTTTTACTGATGCTAATATATATATATATATATATATATATATATATATATATATATATATATATTGACAAATAAAATGAAGTGTTTTGGGGTTAAATTTTTTTATACTTATGCTATTTGTTAACAATGATTATTTGGGGTAACGACACTATATAGTTTATTGGGTTTTCTATAGTTTTCGTATTTTATTAATAAATAATAATGAATTCAGCATTATACGGTCTAAATTACTTTAGAGTTTTTGATAGATTTTTTTTATATAGTAATTTCTAAAAAGAATTTTCAACTTCTTTATATAAGAGATGTCTTGATTGCCGGAATTTATTAAGCAATCCGCATTACATATTTTTTGTTATATTTACCATTTAAATATTTGTATGTGAAAATATATATTTTGTATAAAGATAGTATTATTGAGAAAATAGAAAATTATGTAAGTTAAAACCGCATATATGTATTTGTATATATTTAGAAAAACCACCTTCATTTACCACATATTATTATATTATATACATGCGATGTTAACAACATGATGTCTATAAATATACAAATAATCCCACTATCTGTATATAAAACAAAATATATATTATAAGCTCGTTTATCCCCAACAAATTGTATATCATAGTTTTTTTTCTCCTCCATCATCCTTATATTATCTACAAAAATACAATAAAATTCAATTTTTTGTGCATATTGTATATAAAAAGGACATGAAATTGAATTTCTATATAATACTATTTTATATGTATTTAAAATATATTATATACGCGCAGTCATACATATAAAGCTGAATGTAAGAATGTCCAGAGTCTAGTCTAATATATATGAATGTGTATAACAAAAAAACTGAATGTTATAAGATTTGTAATATAATAAAAAAAAAACAATCTAGCCAATTGATTGTTTGCAGACATCGATTTTGGATATGGGTTATAAAAAAAATATATATACAGTCTAAAATATTTGTAAAAAAAAAATGTATTATTATATGGTTTTTTTGTTGGTCAATTGAAAATATAGTTCCCCCTTTTTTTCTTTCTATTACAAATGCGTGTTTAGTTTTTTTTTATCATCACAATTTTAAAAATTATTTATATTATATAGATTATAGATGCAGATGATGCATTTCAAATTGTTTATATACGCACATATTTTGATATTTATCACACCACAAAAATGTGTAACATTCTTTTGGTTTTTGTGTG
The DNA here is from genome assembly GCA_958336335.1 of Dilophus febrilis. NCBI lineage: Eukaryota > Metazoa > Arthropoda > Insecta > Diptera > Bibionidae > Dilophus > Dilophus febrilis. The sequence continues at coordinate 15,419,705 of OY284470.1, read as the reverse complement.
TAGATAAAATATAAAATAGAGAAAAAAATATATATAGGATACGGATTTTATTTAATATATTTAATTTATGTTCATTTAATTAACTTTATGATTTTTCCTTGTGTTGTATATAATATGCTCATATTATGTGTTATATATTTTATTAATAAACACATATGAACTTAATTATATAAAACTATAATCATTATATATTAATATATCAATTATTTGAAAGTCTATCTATGCATAAATAATGGTACCTGATTGACTTTAATATTTAATGTTACTTGACACCGGATAGTTTATAATTTGTTCTTGATCATTACATTTTCTATACATGGATAGTTTATAATCCTTAAATATTTTATGGATTTTTTAAAAATTACAGTCAATCGTTTACTAAACCTTACATTCAATTTCTAAAAACTCTAAATAATCTTCCCAATTTCTAAAGAAACTTTACGTTTACCACCGTACATTTAAAAACTCCTTATTAAAATTTATAAATACATTTTCAAACAAGGACAACGACACGTCATCGCATATACTATTATTTTTTGTATATAATTCATCAAAAATTTATAGCGTATCCGTTTGTATAAATTTATTGTTAAAGAATTTTAGGCAGACGCATTAAAAAAATGTTATATAGAGAAAACTATAACCGTTTTATAATAGATAATTAAAAAAATACCATTTGTGAGTATAATATACGATCTTTAAATTTTATTATTATTAATTACTATATATAAAATTAAATCATTTTTAAATTCTATTAATGTTTTTATTATACTGTCATATAAAATCAATAAAATATAATCATTTACTATATATATAAAAAAAAAAAACATTTTATAAACTCATATAAATTCTTTATATATAAAATTTAAATTCATATAAATTAGTTAATTCTAATTAAAAAAAAATAATAATATAAATAAGAGGAATTTATCATGATAAATTTTCAAAAAAATTACAAAATATTTTTATTTATTTATTTCATTTCCAAATTTCAAAATATATAAGATTATATTATTTTGAATTTTATTACGTTTGATTTTTGATACACAAATGCCATTCATATATTATTCAATATGAATTATATATATTGTATATAAAGAAAAATCAATTAAAAATAAAATATGTTATTCATACATTATATAAATATAGATCTTATTTTCAATAACAGTGAACAATAAAATGGTATATGGAGAGTGGAATGATAGTTAAAAAAAATCAATTTAAAAAATTTAATATTATATATACTATAGTATGAATATAATAAAAATATTAATTATTTTTTTATATATTTGTAAATAAAATATCGCATTTTAATCGATATAAGTATATATATGAGGATAACATTTTTAAATCATATATCTAATACCCCATCATAAAAAATTAATTTTCATTTTATATATATTTATATTATATATGTAGACAACAGAAAAGTAAAAACTATATATTAATATAAAATATAATATTGAATATTAAAAATGTATGGTATTTATGATGACAGGGTGTATTAAATGCAACAGGTATAAATTGACATTTTTGTTTTGATCATGAATACGGATTAGAATTTTCTCTTTTATATAACAAAACTTTGTTAAACAATATTTTGAGCAATGTATTCTAAATTACTAACTTACCCGCAATTTATTTAATTAAATTAACGCTTTCTCATATACTAAATAAATTCTTTGGAAACCTTCAAAAAATATCCAATGATTAATCCATCTTATGTTATAAAGATTTTATATAAAAAAATTGTGTCAATAAAATGGGACCTATATAAGAGTTTTCCAAAATCGTTTGAATTTGTATGATTTAATATTTTTTCTAAATTAAAGGACACATAACATACATTTGTTAACAAAAAAACAATCTTTAAATATGATGTATATTTCGTAAACAAAACAAATTAAACATGATTTTAATATATATAATGACAAAATAAAAGAATTAATATATGCGTTAAAGAATAAATTAATAAAATAACAAAAAAAAATATAAAAAATACATGAGATATATAATAAAATTACACGTATATATAATTTAATTTTCATCAATAAATCAATCATGTATCGTATATATTTATGTAAATGGTCCATAGAAAAACCGTAAATCAAAATTAATCTCATGATTTATATTTAATTTATTCTTTTATGTATTTATATATATACAACAAATATATATTATTTTGATTTTCTATTATATATATATACAATTACATTGAACCATTGAACGAATGTGGTGGATATTATATTAATATATATTTATAGAAAACATTCATTTCACATATATATATAAAACATGTTTATATTTAGTAATAAATACGAAATCAAATGTATATATATAAAATTAAATATACATATTTTTATATATGAATAGTTGGATGGACAGATATAGATATAGATGGATATACAATAATAAATCCTATAATGAACAATCAAAAAAATGATTGACTATCATTAAATGTTGTCACATATATTATATGAATTGTGCGGTGTATGTATTTATATGTATATATATGAATATAATATGTATATATAAAAATAAGCATATGCTATTGACAGACACAAATTTAAATCAATTAATTTTGTAACATTTCGTATATTGGAGATTTAATATATATATTATTTATTTATATATATAGTAAGTAATGTATACATTTTACGATGTTTTATTTGCACCTCCATTTTTATTATTATGCTGCATATCTCTTCCATTAATATTAATAAATATTTTATTATAATATATTTAATATGCAAAAGAACACATCATTTATTTTTTTGATTGCTTGCATATCTCATATTTATATTACATACGCATATTAATACATTAACTTCTTTTGAAATCATCAGTAATTTACTATAGCGTAATTGATCTGCTAAAAAGAAGAGGAATTTTTCTAGCAAAGCATCCAACAATAACCTTAAAGATTGTTGAATGAAGTATCTGGTAATAGATCATATTTATATTATATGTATATATAGTTAATGAATGACCCTATACATTTTTGTAAACATAATTCTGCATATTCAATTTGTTAACCTAATATGGAATGAATAATTTGATTGTTTTTGAAATCATCGTATGTGCGTTATTAAAACCCTATTTAATTTATTACGAAATATGGATATTGCTTTATAAATGTAATCGGACATGGAACAATTTAAATGAGATATTAAAAAATTAGATTTAAAAGAAACAAAAAAATTGGTCATACACTGTGGTCAGTATATGGCAGATAAAATAAGTTAATTTGAAAATAATACACTATATATGTATGACGGCATTCAAATTAAATGTGTATATATATAAAATTATATATAAAATATATATAAAAATATATATAAAATTATATTATTAATAAATTATTACATAATATATTTTTCTCACCTTCTTAAATCACGCTATTACTAAATTATTTAAATATATACGTGTCGCGGTGTTAATATAAAATATATTTGTACATATGGGATATATAAAATGCGTTAAATTAAAATTTTGATTTCTATAAATATAACATCCTATATATGTATTCCTATCCTATATATAACCTATGGTAAAAAAATGTTATGGATATGTCAAAAAATTTGATATTTTTATATCACGTATAGAAATTATACACATATAAATTAAAATGTTAAATAATTTTAATTTAATAATCAATTATTTGACACGTATGTATATTATTATTTCTATATAAGAATTTTGTTACATATAGCATTTCTATTTTTATATATACAATCGAAATGACCACCCAATATGTTTTATTACAAATACGATATTTGTCTATATATACATAATTTTATCTAATGTAAATACTTTTAAATTGCGTGTGTATGTATATCAATTTAAATATATAATTAAATTTTATTATAAAGTTCAAATAAGAAAAGATATAAAGAGAACTTGGAAATTGAAAATTGATGTATATCAAATTTTTAACATATACACGTACTTCTATATATATAAATGTTCTATTAATTGTATGTATAGAATGTATACATATGACGCGTTAAATTAAAGGTATTAATTAATATATATACCTGCATAAATATACACATAGTATTAACTCCTACTATATATATTAAATATTTTAGATTATTTATTATGTCATCATACGCACCAGAGTCATCATATATTATAGTATATAATTCAATCAGTGGCATGCATATTTATATATATTATAATAAATAATGTATGTATTTATTATATAGAAATATTTCATATGTTACAATGAAATACATATACAGTTTAATTGATGCTAATATCAAAAACGTGATGTATTAATAACATGTATAATACATATAGAAACTAATTAAACACGTTATAGTCTTCAAGTATAACATAAAAATATAATAATAATAATGATATTGAAAACAATATAACATCATTTATAGAGAGATATATGTTAACGCGGCCAAACAATATAATATTCAGAATGTAACAAATAATAACATTCATATCATAAATCTTTTTTTTTGTTGTTTAATTTCATTTATTTCATTTGATTTGATTAAGCTTGGACTTTCCATCAGTTTCGTTTTTTTTGCTATATTATATTTTTATATATATATACATTTGTATTTATATAAACAAAATAATTTATATGTGTTTATAAAACATCTCAATATATATATAAAATAAACGATATACAACAAACATCCTCCATGTATAATATACTTAATTTTTTTTTGTATATATTTGACGGTTGTTTATTGCAACATATGCGTCTATAATCTTTAGTAATTCCATAATTGATACCCCATATCTATATATATTTTATATTGTTATAATAAATAAATGAGTGCAATATGTATTATAACATTGCGCGTATATAAATACGGAAAGGAACAAATAAAAAAAAATAAATAAATAAATATGTGTATATCACAGTGTATATATTATAAAGGGGGATGGTAAAATAAGAGGTCGTCACTCTGTTTCATTTCGTTTCGTTCCAATTTGATATTGTATAATAAATCTTTCAAGTTACAACATTTCTATATATCATACAAATAACAATTGTTAAATGAATTCATACATTCAAAATATATATCATTGAAAATGAATGATGTATAAAACACTCATATATATATTATATATATTAAATATTATTTATAACTCAACAAAATTTTATTGTATATCGCATAGAAAACTATCATAATTTTAATATTAATTTCGGTAGTTTGTTGTTATAATATAAACAAATAATATAGAGATATTAAAATAGTAAAAAAAATAGCAATCAATTTTTATTCGTTTCATTGAAATCTTTATAAACTATATATAAACATTTCTGAAATAAGCAAATATGATTAACTTTTAGTTTTATTACAATATTAGAGCTCGCGTATATGTATATTAAGCAAAGTCATTATATGAGATCGGGTATCTTTATAATAATTTTGATTGGCATTTTTCTCTATATAATATATTGAATGTGAAAACAATTAGTAAAAAATTGAAATATTATGCGATTAATCATAATATACGAAGCTTAATAACTTTTGTAAATTACCATTAAATTGTTTTAAATTTCTAATATAAATAAATTTCTGTTTTCATTATAAGAATTCATTCTTCGATTTTCTCATAAAATATCTTTATTTTTGTGTTTCGGTTTAGCGTCGGTAAACCTTGGAATTCTATTGCCGTGAGTTCTATTGCAATGTGCCATGAGTTCGTTCTATTGCAAAATAAAATGCTATACATGTATATATGTTAATTTTAGTTAATATAAATTTTTCTAATTCTTTATAGTTCAATTTTAATTCAAAATCTCTTTGTTTTATTTTAACACAAGGATAATGTTTAAAAAAAAAAATTCCGAATAATTCTTGACTCATAAATTATATCAAATTATTCTTTATTTAAAATTATTTTCATAAATTTCCGTATACACAATATATAGGTATCAAATCAGATCGTCATATTTTTGATATACACATCATTTTATTTTAAACAATTAAATTATCATGAAATAAAGCCTGAAAGAAAATGAAAAAAATATTCGAAATGCATAATAAATTTGACTTATGTCGTTATATTTATAAATCCTCGATTTATATATGTAATAAAACTATAATAATATTTTCAAGTATGTATATACTTATATAATATATTTATTTTATTTTACATACTTAAACTATTATTTTTCAAAAGATTTCAATAAAATAAGAAAGAAATATGAAATAAATTTTAGAATATCAATATATAATAATTTATTATTATATATGCATATTTATATTCTTGATTTTAGTTTAAATGTATATATTTTGAAATGTTGCCAAAAAAGTCATTTTTTTTGTAAAGATATTTATCTTTTATTTATATATATCCTTTTACATAATCTTATTTATTAATATTTTATTTTGTATATTCAATTTAAAATGGAAAAGTATTTATTAATAGTATATTATATGGATATAGGAGGTATAATACTCTTAAAAATAAAGATTTTTATAATCTATTATATGCGTATAGGATTATATTGTCTCTTAAATTTATTTAAAATGGTTATAAATTTCACATCAATATATTTAATGTATTTAAAGTAAATATTCTTATAAAACTTATTTAAAAAAAATGATTACCCCTTCAAGTTTTTTCACGTATTGTAAGAATTTAATTTGAATTTGTATATTCTCAAAAAACTTAGTAAATATTATGTAGGTAAAAGTCAAAAGAGGATCAAATTTCAACAAAAACGGATTATTGATTTATTTATAAATGAATTTGTGAATGTTCAATACATTTATTAAAATTGCTTCAAACTTTTTTATATCAAAACTTTTACTAAAACTGTCATAATCATAACAAATAAAAAACAAATAAATTTTCTTTTATGATAAGTAAATATTTTTCTTAATTATATATTTTCAAAATATAAAGGATATATATGAAATGAATTCTAAGTATATATAAATTGATGATCATCAAATACAAAGAAATGAATATTATATATTTATTATTTTATTTTTTTTTTTTTGTTATTGGTCTATTCCAAAAATTGTGTCAGTTCGCATTGACAAAACAACAACAACAATAAGAGAAAAAAAAATTACTAAACAATATACAATATATAATGTTTGTTATTGAATCAAATAGACAAAAATCATTTGCGAACAAAAAAAAAAACAAACACAAATTGAAATAAATGTATAGAAAAGTGTATATAAAACATAATAAAAATCTATATAATAATAAAAATACGTTCATATTTTGATATGTTCATAAATTCATCCCTATATATGTACCATATATCACTCATCATCATCATCATCATCATTGAATGATCATATCATATTTATTTAAGTATATTCAAATGTAAATATTTATATGTATATAAACAATGTATATCTAATATTCACAGTCAGCAAAAATGTTTCAATCTTTGCTATATTTTCAATTTTCTTATTTCATATACAATATAATATACAATTTCAACAAGAAAAAAGTAAAAAAAAAACGAATATTTATTTGCTTTGCGTATAACATAATATATTTATTTCTTGTTTTTGCCATTTTATGATGTGTATGTGAATTTTACCCATATAAATATTTTTCCTATATTCATCCATATACACTCTTATATTTATTCTGGTATAATATTTTTTATGGTTTCATAGCGATTTTAAATCAAATTTGATATGCGATTGGAATATTGATAACCTCTTATTCTATATTTCTTTTCTTATTTCCTATACTATATACATTATACATCCATATTATTTGCGCGATATAATCGAATATTATATATTTATTACTTTTATTATTATTATTATTATATATTTGTATTTTTTGATATTCGCATCCATAAAAAAGAAAAACAATGCAAAAATAGCAAAAAAACTTGAAATAATACAACAAATCATATCCAACAAATATATTTATTATTATAAATGTAAAGATAAAGTGCTGATCTCACATAAATAATTTATACAAAATTATTATTTATTGAAAATTTATATATTTTTACAAATATAAATGATTTAGAGTCAAATATCTATTTACGACGATATCTATATAGGAAAATAATGTGGCTATAAAGAATAAAAAAAAATCCTATATTTTATTTAATTTTTCAATTCAATGATAGCAACAAAAAAAATTATATACATTTATGATGAAAAATTAAAATTGTATATTTTTATATCCTTTTCTAGATCTATACTATAATAAATGATTTTAACCAAAAAAAAAAAAAAGAGCAGATAAAATAAATAATGATAATAAATATTACAAATATACCAAAAGCCAAACCAAAAAAAAAAAGAAATCCTTCACATTTCATCAATTTAAAATATATATATGTGGATATAAACATTAAAATAAAAAAATCACCCTTTATTTATAAATATATGTACAGATTTTATTTATTCACTTTTAAATAGAGGGTGGTTTTGTTTTTTTTTTAAACGGCGTTAAACCATAAAACTCCCTTTTTTGTTTGTGTGTTTTTTTTCACTTCTATATTTATGCTATTTATATAATAAGAGATATACAATACAATATGCGTATATACAGAATATAAACCCCTTAATCGTTGATAGTCATTTAAAAAAATAAAATTTTTTTTTTGGTTATTCGGTTTGTTATCACGCATTAAAAAAAAATTTTTTTTTTTAAAAGCGTATTATTTTTATCTTTGAATGAATCTTCCTGTTTTATTTTTTTTTTATCATTATGTATATTATGTAAAAACATGAGGATTTTATTGTAATTCCGTACAAAACTTAATATTAGTCGTCCTATATGCTAGAGTTAAAGACATAATCGAACAAAATTAAGATTTTCATCTATTTATGTAAAAGAATAAAATTATCATATATACAATTTGATTGGGAAAATTTAAAATGTGGTCCGTAATTATATATGTATAATTTTATCTATATTTATATTTTCTATAGCATTGCGTATAAAATTGTTGATATATTTGATAATTTTTCGTTTGATTTTAAATATTTTGATTATATTTTATTTTGTAATGTAATTTTGAATTTATTATATTGCTTAAGAATTGATTTGTATATTTGTGTGAATATAATTATGTATATAGAATTTAATGGAACATTAATTAAATTATCCCGACATGATAAAGTTCAAGTAAAGTTCAACAATAAAAAAAAAAGAAAACAATCAATTTTTATACCATAACAATTTTTGTGTCTGTAATGCAAATATGGAAATGGACCATTTGATTACAGATCTATAAAATTTATATATGTAATATTTTGATTAATATATTATTTATATATGACTATATTTTTTGCATATTTTAAAAATATGCAAATATTACATATGATATATATTTATAATAAATGCAAAAATTCATTTCAAATTGATTTTTTTTCGTTTTTTTACATAAATACATGTATATATATATTATATAAAGAGAAATATAAAACGACGTCGGTCTCGATGCAATGCAATGGCTAAAAAAATAAATATTCAATTGCCATTTTTATTTTATTGTATTTTGTTTTGTATGTGTTTTATTATTTTTTTAGATACGGAAAAACCATTCCCGATTATTAATTATACTTCTCTACTTCAAAAAAAAAAAAAAACAATTTGCATTTTTTTTTTGTTGAACATTCGCATCTATAAATGATTTATATATAAATACAAATAAAAATAGTACCAATATTTTTGTTTTTTATTACTTTAATCGATTTTTATTTATATATAGAATTTGAATATCATAAATAATAAATTGTATATCATATTGTTTTAAAAGATACCGGTCCGATATTGACGATGAAAAGTCTATATGATGAATTTATCTAGGTAAATCTCTAGACGACTTTTGTGATTTAGTGCTTCAATTTTGAGATATGACCTTTGGGGTTTAAAAGAGATTGTAATTTCTCTATTCTTTAAAATGCAAATAAATAAATGTTCTTTTATACAATAATAGTAAGTTTAATCAAGAAAATTTGGATTAAAATCACTTTATATAAGCATTTATTGTGAAATGTTACTATAAAAATTTTTCAGTGAAAATTTTTCACAAATTATATTATTATGAAATCCATCATATAAAATCAACTACAGTTCTATCATATCCTCGGTAATTTTAAAGGTCCTCGCCTATATATACGCTGTTAAATAAATGAACCGAAAATAAGGATTTTTCTATTATATATACAAATTATGGACGTTTCGATAATATTTTTTTATTAATTGGTTTGTGTAGTTAGTGTAAAAAAGTCATTTAATTTAAAAAAAATTTTGTTCCCGTATATTTCCTGATGTATATAAATAAATAAAAATATGTAAATTCCGATTTATGTTTATATATACCATACATTTTTTTTGCCTCTTTCTTTGTCATCTATATATTCAATATAACTAAAAATGTTCATTTGTTTGTATGGTTAAAACCAATTAAAATTCGTAAACGTATCTTGATGATGCATAAAAAAAAAATTTAAATTGGCTATGTGACATATTTCCAATCTATATATAGGCAGCTTAAATGAACAAATAGGAAAATAATATCATTTTTTTAAATTTATTATTTACATATTAATATATATCTACAAATATTGCATTTTCGTTATTTTTATTAAGTGTCTTTTCATTTATATCATTTAATTAATGTCTCTTAAAAAGTCAATGTGAGTAGGTGTTTTTATTTTTCCATTGTAATATGATTATTCAATGAAAACATATCAATTTTAATGTATTTACCACCACGTATAAATATATAAATATAAATATAGATTTTAAATGTGCAATTCAAATCAAATATATCTTTAATACATAGCTTCAATCTGTTTTATAAATAAATATTTATATATATATAGGGAAATAATAAAATGTATTATTTTGTCTGAAAGAAAAATATAATAATAAAATCTATATACATATATATATTAAGTATAATTGCAAAAATCTGTTTAATTAATTATAAATTGAAAACTGAATACTATATATTATACTATATATATGAAGTATGATTTAAAAAGAAAAATAAATTATATTGTATATGCTCTTCATTATCAGATAATAAAATTAAATCTAATTATATCCATCATCGTCATCATCATGATACAATATATATATTCGAATGTGTGCTTCAATTACACCACGGTTATAATAAATATATATCGTATAATATACCCTCTAAATAATATAATAAAATTAACTTTTCAAAACGTTCATCATTTCTATATATAAAATGTATTTAAAAACTTATTTATATATAGTATATTTATACATATATATTTTAATAATAATAATATCCTTTTATCTGCGTGATATGTCTAATGTAAAATAGTCATCATTAGAGATATATTTTATATATATATATGGTTATATTATATAGATAAATAAAAAAAAAAGAAACATTTATCGAGGGTCATTTGTATTTTTATGGTTGTTTATAAATAAATACAAGGGTGTAAATTGATACAATCATATATATACGTGCGCATTTAATCGAAATGAATTGGGGAGATATACTTGTATATTTATATCCAGATACTAATGACATAGATGGAATTTTCATAGAAACATAGATCAATAGAATTAAAATGACTGCTAAATATACATTAAATGATTATAAAAAAATGTATATCCGGCGTATATCATATATAAGATATATTTCCGAGATTCTTTTCTTCCTTGCAAAGATATTGGTTCAAAAATTAGAAATTAAAATAAAAAATCTTTATGGTTTTTTTTCAATCAAAATTTACAATACCGAACTTTATATATTGAAGTTTGAATAATATGAGTTAAGGAAAAACAATCGATTATAATAATAAATATTACACAGTAGGAATTTTAGCTTATAATTTTTTGACATAGAAATTCATCATAAAAACTTATATAACTTTAATAATCATAAAACTCAAATAACTCCGTATATATTTCACTTCATATATGTGTATGCTATATATTTAAAAATACATTTATAATATATATTATAAATTATAAATAACTATTTATTATACATTTATCACACATTCATTTATATATATATATACCATATAATTAGGGGTGAATTTTTAATGCATTTTCATTATAACATTTGATTTTCTATATATATATTATACATACAAGCAATTTAACATTATTTTATTTCATAACAGTTTTTTTTTTTTGTATATATGTATATCCATTTACGAGAAAATTATAATCTGTTTAAATGAAGTGCATTTTATTTAATTATATTATATATAATATATATATATATAGATTTTATTTATATATGAATTTGCGCGTTTATTATAATTAAATTATTTAATTTGATATACATTTAATTTCATATACTACATATTATATAAATATAAATATAATGTTTCTCCCCACATAAAAAACAAAATGATATAAATAATGGATATAATAACAATATATATTTATTAAAAAGTAATCAATTTATTGTAAATTTCTGTAAAATTCGTATATATAATCATATAATGGAATTAAATTATATAAAATATTAAATGTATTTTAATATCCTCTTTTTTTTATATATATATGTATGTATAAATAACACTTTTTCACGTATTTAGATATGGTTTATTAAATTGAAACAGATTTTATTTGTTTTTTTTTCTTTCAAACACATTCAAAAAAAAAGCTATTTAATTATTTTAGAATTGTTTTAGAATTATTATTATTATTATATATTATAGAGGCACTTGAAATAATTAAAAAAAACCACCTCACTTATGTTTTGTTTGGTTTGGATGAATATAATACAACTAACTCTATTACTCGTTTTATTGCTTTTGATTTTATAATATATATATAAATTAGATTTCCGATGGCAAATGGTTATTTTTTCATTTAGAATTTCGTTCTTTCATAATATTAAATTTGAATTAACGAAAAATTATCACAGGGTTGAAAATAGTGTTTTTGACGCTCTGATTCGGACATATATGAATCAAATATATATGCATATGAATGATTTTAGTATTTAATTAGAATTTATTGTAAAGTTTTCTATATATTCACTATAAAAAAAGGAACTTTAATCAATACTTTGATTGCTAAATATACTTTGTATGAGTTCTAAAGAGATTAGCGTGCTAAATTCAAAACATTGATAAACTCTATTCAAATGCTAAAACCAGTCGTTCAAAAAAAAAAAAAGAAAAAGATATCTTTTTGTGTGTTCCTTAATAATTCCTTTATATTTGGAAATTCTTTATTTCTACTTGTATTTTTTACTATATAGCCCATTGTATATGTGGTTGTATTAAAGAATGCAACATTTTTTGTGACATTATTTAACTAAAAATTAACCTCTTTTCATTTGGTTCTTTAAATAATAAATGAAAGTTTAAACAGTGATTTTCTATAACCACAAAAATCCGTTGTATATATATAAATATACATAATGTACAGATTTACATTGTGAATGAATGAATTGCATTTTTCAACCCTATTATTTCTTCAGATTTGTATTTATCTGAATTATTGCATGTTCATTCTATTTATATACACTTATAAATAATATAAGAAATGTATATATATAAATATAACATTCATTGTGAAATGATTGTTAACTATAAATAAATATATGTATAAACAAAGAACAAAAACAAATGTATAAAAGTATGTAAAACATAGAATTTATATTGTATATTTCTTCTTCTATATATAAGATATTTATGTATATAATAAGTTACCACCCCCATAATATAATAAATGATTCTTTCATTCAAGTTTTGGTTATAAATATGTATATATAATGCCATAAATTTAGTCTTGTTTTGTTGGTATTAAATCAGCATCACATATTTATATATATAAAAGATCAAGTCGAAAAAATAAGATTCCATTTGCAAAATGTATGTATATACTTTTTGATTGAGAAAAGTTAAATTGCAAATCAAATCAAATTTCATTGTGTAGGCGAGAGATTGTATATAAGTATAAAAATTGCAATAACAAATGCAAATTTTTTTATTATTACATTGTCGATTTTATTATATTTTTTGAAATATTCAGATTAATCGAAACGAAAGAGAAAGAGAAACGAAGAATTATTTGCGCTTAATTACGTAGTATTCAAGAAATCCCACAAAGTTTTGATATATAAAATGCATTAAAAATCAAGAATATTTTAGAAAATTTTCAATTTCTTCAAGGATTCATTTAAAGTCACATATTTTAAATAGTCTTAATAGTCTTAACACTTAATTTCTAACAAAACGCATGTTACTTAAACATTTTATTTATTCACTTATAAAAAAACCAATAATATTTCACTATATATATGATCATTAAATAATATTATTTCCTTTCATCATCCCAAATAATGTAAATGTAAATGTATAATGTATAATGTAAATGTATGTAAATGTTCAATTTATCATAATATATATAAAAATATTCCAATATTTTGTGTTAGTTTTTATTTTAATTTATTATCATTCAAATATTATTTTTATATTCATTCAAATTTTGTGTATATAATCATTAAAAGAAAAATAATAAAAATAATTTGTACCTCTATAGACGTTTATTAAATAAATTTTACATTCATCAGCATAACATACACTTTCAGATATATTTATTCTCAATATATATATATATAAATTAATGTGCATATAAAAACTTAAAAAATATCAAATATGATTTAATATTATATATGAATGCGAAATGATGAAATGAAAAACCATTAATCAGTATGAAAATACAGGTATTATATTATATGCAAAAGGAAAATAATAATTGTATATATAATGACTTATATGACATATGAAAAAATATAAAGTCAATATAATAATAATATTATTATTTATGAGAAATAAATTTTTTTATTATATACTTCATTTTAAACTTTCATACATAATTCATATCTATATTATATAAATAAAGCAACTATATACGTAAAATTTAGTTAATATTGTGAACCTTTTGGTTAAAAATTAATTTTTTTATTTTTACATAATACCTTTATAATAATCTATATTATTTATACTTATATACGTAAACAATTTCAATATACGCATATATAAGATTAATGATTGATTTCGTTTTAAGCAAATAATAATTAATTATTTATTTGATTTATTTATATGCAGAATAATATAATAACAATTCGGTGTTTTGAATAATCTCTTGTGAAATTTGAACAATGTTTATATAGAATCTTTTAAAACTTTCTTATAAGAAAAACATAATAACATTATATATTATAATTTATTATAAAATTAATCAAAAGTGCTTTTTGTAAATGTAGCTTACCAAAATGTTTTCAATTTTTGTTTGTCCATTATTTATCTATATGTTGAAATATTAATATATAGTTTTCGAAATATACATTCAAATAAAGAGTTTTTATTTTTGTTGTTGAAAAACAATATATTTTTTCATAAAATTCATTTTTTTTATAATTAATTCATATTGAGTTTTAAAGAGAATGTAATAAAAAAGTTCAAAATTGTGTGCAATCACCGAAAACGATAATATTTGATTCAGTTTTTGTATTGTTTTGTCAATGTTTTAATAAAAATTGTTCCTATATACCAATCATTTAGAAAATAATCTTCACGAGTCATGGTCAAGTTCCACCAGAGGATGCAATAAATGATCTAGATAAAAAATTTCATTATCAAAAGCGGCACCTCACCAGAACGATTATTCAAATACGAAAGAATCCATTTACAATGATGAATACATAACCAAACTCCTCAGTTCTTCAGTTTGTACAGAAGAATTGTAAAAATTAAAATATAAACACAACAATATTTGTATATTTTAATCCTTTTCCAACAAAATAATTGTATGTGCGTTTATTAAATGCGGATTTATAATATAAAAAGACACATATTTTTCTACTTAGAAACCTTCACAAAAAGCAATTATTATTTATCTATATATATTTATTATTTAACCATTGAATTTAATAAACAAAATATTTTATAATATATGCAACAATTTTTAAACCGAATCAATTATATATTCAATATTAAATACTATATATATAGAACAGTACGAATTAAAATAAAATGTAAAAATAGGAAAAATCAAGAAAAACCACAACATTAAATATTTGTACACATAAGTGAATATGTGCAAAAATATAAATAGGCATTGCGGTGCAAAATGATAAATGTAATTTGAATTGTAAAATATACGTATAATTCTTTCTTTATACACCAAATTTTGTCAAATATGCATACATGGTTCATTTCGGAAAATTCCTATATAGACGTGGGATTTGTAATTCGTATGTAGATCCTTTCTCCTTTTATATGTAAGATTAGAAATTGATAAATTGATGTTCTATATTTTTTTATACATTGTGTTATAATTCGTATAGCCAATAACCATATTTTAATTTTTTTATTTGGTTTTCGAATGGGTTTTACAATCATCTCATATAATTGCTTTTATATGCATATGAAATGATTTTTTTTATACATTCAAATTCCAATTTTATTTAACCAAATAACAACCTCTTGTATATTTGTAATAAAATTAATACGCTCGGTAAATAATTTGAAATTATTATTATATCGCAGTATCATAACATTATTATATTATCGATAATTTATTGTTAAATTAATTTTTAACTATGCGGTGTAGTTATTTATTTTATTTTTTCTGATGTGATTTTTTATACCCATATCATTTTTTTTACACCCACACCCACACACACCCCATGGTTATGATTAAAATATCTCTAACTGTTTTTCTTATGTTTAACGTTAACCGGGAATTATTGTCTTTATTTCCTATGGATAGTTTTCATATGTTCGTTAAAACTGATGAATTTATGTGGAAAAGAAATCATTGCATGGTCTAAAATACTAAAAGAATTATTATATGTTGTTCTCCTGTGAATTTGATGATTTCATATCTTAATTTTAAGATCTAATTCATTTTTTTTTATTACAAATATTCCATAATCCCGCATATTTGTATAAAGATACAATAAAGGATTATATAATGATTATATTTTTTCCACTCCAATTAAACTTTCGAATCTATATCTATATTATATTTCCCTTGTAAATTATTTGTTTTTTTTTTTAAATTATACAAGAAAAGTTTTTTTTTTATGATTATCATTTATTAAATTTAATATATTAAGAACACAATGTATATTATTATATATATAGGTCTATATATGCAAGCACATATATATTTAAAAACAAACAAGAGGAAATAATTAAAAAGCAAAAGTATCCCTTTTTTTAATGCGTACATATTCGCATACCAAGTAATGTATATATATGTATATATGCAAAACACTTTACCAAATATGGGAAAAAGAAGATACATCCAAACAACGCCAAAAAAAATCGTCATTGCATTTTTTTTATATGTTTATTATAAATTTTTAATATATTAGATGATTTTTTGCTCGCACATTCACATATTTATCTATCTTTTAATATTTTCGCGTATTTAGAGACGCAAGGAAGGAATTATATATAATAATTGCGTGTCGCTTGCATGGACCGTATGGACTCTAAAAGAGATTCTCGCAATTTATACAAATAAAAAAAAAAACTTTTATATCATAATATTATATCATAATATAATAAAAGTGAAAAACACAATTTGTAAGGGTGCTTGCTATATAATGTTTTTTTTTTAATATTTTTAATTAAACTCTTTTTCATATATTTGCATGTTATGTACTATATATACATGTAAAGTAATTTGCAATATTTTTTAATTATATCTTTTTGACTATATTATATTTATATCTATCTAACTATATATATGGTAAATGGATAGATATGAGATTTCTTTGTGTTCCATTGTATATATGTACATAATGACCATTAAACTCGTTGATTGTATAATATAAAATTTTTTTTTTTTAATATTATCTAAATATAATTTTTATTATCTATATATACTCGCATATTTAGGGATAACATATATATAATATCTATTGTACCTTAAACATTTATTTTATAATTAATTTAAAAAAAAAATAATTTTGTCGTGGCGAGCGGTGTTTCAAAAAATAGAATATTATACCTCTTTATATCCTTTCAATAGTAAATTTTTATGTGTTGAACAGTTGCCTTTAATATGAATTTTTTTTTACATTCAAAATAAAAAGGAGATAAAAATTCTTTATATATAAATAAACTTCTGATTTTTAACATCTGATTTTTATCAATGTAAAAAAAATATACAATTTTAAGATAAATTATTTTTATAATACAAAAAACAAAATTAAACCGTACAGAATAAGAAACCCTTTAAAATCTAATCAAAAAAATAATATTAACCATGGTGTGTGTTTTAAAAACAAAAAAACAATTAATTTACAATTTAATTTATTTATTTATTATTATAATTTTCTTAACCTTTCTTCATCATAATAATAAGTAATATAAGAATAAGGAGAATTATATCCATAGATAGGATATTGAAATGTAAACATTTTAAATGGTTTTGTAAAATAAATATATAAATTTACATTATAACAAACACGTAATTTTGTGGTGATTGTTTTAAGTTACCACAAATATTGGTTTTATTATATACCATAATATTTGTATAACGTTATTTACTATCCCCGCAAACATTTGGAAGATAAATCGGCGATACGATATCGCGGCGATATCGCGGCGATATCGCGAGGAAGATAAAAAGAAGTTATTTATATCGCCAATTTATCGTTGTTTTAACAGTTGAGCGATATTGTACGGAAGATAAAAGTGCGATACGATGGCGATACGCTTTGACGATAAAAAGAAAATACAGAGCCACATTTATCTTCTATTTCTCTTCCAGCCCATAAAATGACGATAATATATTATTATTTATTGCTTGCCTATCTTCTTGATGATAAATCCGCGATAAATATATCGTCTTTTTGTCTTCCTCGCGATAAGTATGTAAATAATTAAGTATAAAATTAAATTATAACAGTTTAAATGGAACAGCGAATGAATAAAGAAGAAATGAAGAAATATTAACAATTTTTAATAATTTTTATAATTTATAATTTTCAGGATTGAGCTTTCACAGGATTTCACAGCATTGAGCTTCCATTGATATTCCTTTAGAATATTCTAATCTATATATCGCATTAGTATCCCCAATTTATCTTCCTGGCGATATCGCATTTGTATCGCCAATTTATCTTCCTCGCGATATCGTCAATTTATCTTCCAGATGTATCGCGGAAGAGTCCCATTCTCTATACGTAGGGAGTAACGTACGCGATAAAAATGCGATATCTTTGGCGATAAATTTATCGCCTAGGCGAATCGTCTGCAGTACTACCAGCGATAAGAAATGTTTGTGGGGATAATTGATATATGGATGTAGGTACTTATACTTACTTATATATAGAAAATTAATTTGTATTCAGAATAATTATCAAAATATATACTTTCTCTCTATATATAGTAAATATAGTAAACTTTTCCACAAGGCACATACGACATTTAATAATAATAGTAATAATAATGAGGGGGGTTTCGACGATATCGTATAATTTATTTAATAAAATGAAAGAAACAAACAAAAAAAATAATAAAAGAAGAAAAAAGTTTTTAAATTACACAATTTTTTGTTTTGTATTATTTAATGAACAAAATTATGCATGTTTTTTTGTATGTCTTTTTATCAAATACACAAAATTGTTTTTAATTATCATTTATATATTTTTTATTTTTGTCATTTTTCATTCATTCATATAGTATCTCTTTGGTGGTTTTCCGTAATTAAATTAATTTTATATATATAGAATAAAAGAAAAGTCGCCATCCCTTAAATTCATTTCTATTCCATAGGGATGGTGGTGTCTTGATACATGGTAAAAATGTGTCGCCGCATAAGGATGAATATCTTCTTTTTTTTTTATGATTGCATATTAATTTAATTTTTTTCATTGATAATTCAATTATCATTTTAATTTTATATAAATATTCTGTTATATATGGCATTATTAATTAATTTTGTGAAAATTAAAAAAAACATCTTCAATTCAACGGTATTTTGTTTTAGTTTTTTTCTCTAATAAATTCTGCGGGAAGCTCAGTTTAATGAAAATAAATATTTAATTTTCGTATAAAAAAACATGAACTTTGCGAACTTTGACTATATTGAAAATATTTTCTTTAATAGGTTTTAATCCAAAATTATCATATCATTGTTTTATTTTATATACAAATTTATTGAAAATTTACTTGCTATAAGAATCTCTATATATATACAATTATATAAATGCATTTAGACTGTCATTTGGAAAATCTTTGCGACTGTGGGTTATGGGTTTGATTTTCTTATGAATCGAATCCAAATATTATATCATAAAAAAGGTATAAAAAAAGGTTAAAAAGCCTTTAAACATCCAGATGTATTTTGCCTTTCAGGAAAATCAGGTATCGTTTGAAATTTTTTTAAATTGTAAATTTTCTAAATCCCCGCCACTGAATAAAATCGCGATTTGTTGTCATATATTTAAAATATTGCGATCACTGCTATTTAACTTACTTAGAAAAATATTAAAATAAATTAATTTTAATAATATCACACCTAATAAATATTTGAATTTCATTATACGATATAATGTTTCTTTTTTTGCCAGTTATATTTATCAACCAAATAACATTTCCGTATATTAACTATACGCACTTTTTATTATATATCATTATAATAAAAGCATTATTATTATTATGATTTTTATTATTATTATGTATAAAATTTTCTTATATTTTCACAACCGCAAACAAATGATAAAGCAATAAATTTTCTCCAATTTATATATATTTAAGAAGGAGCTTGTATATCACACTATGCATATATACACACATAACGTGAAACATTTTAGTCTATATACGTATGGTATATATAATATATGCATATACAGTGATGTTCGGTAAAATAGGTGTAAACCAATTTTAATGTATTTTGATTAATTTCAAGTACCAATATCTATTTGTGAATCATGCCGCCCATACGACAATTTAGTACTTTGTTTACCTTTATTTATCACATGAAAAGAAAGAGATAAAAAATGTTGTCATTCATATTTCTGGGAAATTAGCTAGGAATATGCTGTTCGGTAAAATAGGTGCGATATATTTTGTTATACCAAAAACACAAGAAAAAGTATTAATGTCCTCAATATTGAATAAAATCTAAGTATTTCGCGTACATACCATTTATGATTTAATATTTTGTCGCATGTCCCTTATTTTAAATTACTACCTCACATCGATTTAGCATGAACTGCACCAATTTTTGGCACCTTTCTATAGAAATCGCTTCCAAACTTTTACAATTTCTTTCCCCCGTTCTATTTTGTTTTTTGAGCCGTTTTGTTGCAACTGATGTTTATACGTGCTTCCACAAGTTTTTAATCGGATTCAAGTCGGGTGATTGTGTTAGCCATTCTATTTTGTTCACATTATTTTGTGGAAACCAAACCGATGCTTTGTTAGCCGTATATTTTGGGTCGTTATCTTGCTGATATGTCCATATAATAGGCATGTTTTCCTTTGCGAATGGCAACATTTCGATTGAAAGTATCCTTATATATTCCTGTTGATCCATTGGATATTTTTGAACTAAATATATAGGACCAACTCCATACCATGATGATACCAAAACATATCATTAAACTACCACCTCCATGCTTAATGGTTTTTTTTTGTGTTTTGCGGTAAAAATTCTGTATTTGGTCTTCGTCTAACATGTAATTTGCCATCTGATCCATGCAAATTTACATTGGTTTCATCAGAATAAAGAATATGTCGTCACTTTTTAATATCATTATCACATGACCAATCACGATGTGCATGTGCGAATTCTAAACGGTGTTTAATGTGTTTCGCTGTATGCATTGGTGCTTATCTAGCTATTCGCCCCTATAAATTTGATGCTATTAACCTTTTTCATGCCGTGCTTGATGAAATGCTTAGATCAAGTTCTCTTACAAGTTCCCTGGATGATAAAAAGGGCTCTTTTTTGTGGCAACAACCACTCTACGATCGTCATTGCTTTTAGTTTTACGTTTGTTACCCCTTCTTTCTGTGGTATATTTAAATTTTAATGCGTTGGTAATCATATTTTGGGAGCATTTCATAATTTCAGAAATATTTTTATATGTTAGCCCGGATGCTCTTAGATCCTTTATACGTTGCCATTCAAATACCGTACAATGTGTACTTCTACCCATTGTGACTTAGAAATATGTATTTATTTAATCCGGAAAGTTTCAAAAATTAAATTTAAAACACTACTTTACCTAAAATTTATTTAAAAATTCACAAACTCACCACCAATAAATGTAATTTATTCGCAAAAAATAAATAAACCACAATTAACATAGTCCGCACCTATTTTACCGAACAGCATGTTCATAGCTAATTTCCCAGAAATACGAAGGACAACATTTTTTATCTCTTTCTTTTCATGTGATAAATAAAGGTAAACAAAGTACTAAATTGTCGTATGGATGGCAAGATTCACAAATAGATATTGGTATTTGAAATTAATCAAAATACATTAAAATTGGTTTACACCTATTTTACCGAACATCACTGTATATATATAGAAATCTGTATTAATAAATACAAAAAATAAATGAAAATCTCATAGGATAAATTACATATAATAATTACAATGATGTGTATATTATTTAAAAGGCTATGAAAAATATTATAGATAAAATTTCTGATTATTTTCTATATATATATTGTAAGCGCGAATAACAGCAGTATATATAGATCTAAATATATAAATATAAAGATATAATGAGACATAATATACCATCCATATAAACTCAAACATACCAACATTTAAGTTAACATATACAAAAGTATATGTATATACTTTGTACGTGAGCCTTTATTTTTCTTATATTATATATAATTGTATCTATAAATGTTTATCTATATAATTATTATAATATGCATTTTATATATATTATATAGACAATATAGACATTGAAATATATATGTGTATATATAAGAGGGTGTATATTTTTTGTACCTTATGTTTTTTATGTGAAAGTTAAGCAGCAGTTTTATGAGAATTTAATTTCGTGCAATATTAAATAATGTATTAAAAATAAGAAGACACAAAAAATATAAATAACGATATATATATTAAATATTAAATAAAGATGTAAATAATGATGTTTAATGCTTATTTTAATTTTTTTACATAAGTTACTTCAGTTATATGTATATGTATATAGTTAAAATAATATAAAAACAATAAATATAAATGAACAAAACTATATTACATTTTATTGTTAATTGTATGACTGACTATTGTTATAAATATAATTTATCTTTATTATAGTTATATTTTTTTAAGATACAATTATTTAATATTAATGTTTATTAAAAGGTAAATCAGAATTTAAAGGATCATAATAATTAAATGTTATAAATAATTTGATGAAAATCAACCCTTCCCGAAAAGGAAAAGAACGAACACTTAATGGTTTCGTCAGACTATAATGAACCCAATCCCATTAAAAGCATTTCTTCATTTATCGCATGAAAATATTAATAAAACCCATTATGAGAAGATATTATGAAAATAAATAGAAAAAAAAACCAATTTTATTAAAAAGCTATTATAAAAAATATATATAAATATATTATGTATATTAACAAAAAATAAATATACATTACAAAACGATAAAGAAAAACTGTCACGATTATCAACCATTTATTTGCTATTAAAAATATATAACCATATATACATATTTTTCATACATATAAAATACGCACACAAATATGTGTGAGTGTATGTATATTATTAAGGGTGGTTTTTCTTCTTTTAATATTATCTCAAGTCCCAATGTGTCCGTGTGGGGGTGGGTGTATGATAATGATAAAAAATTCTCATTCCATGTATTAAATGTTTCTATAAAATTCGATGTTCAAAAAATGTTATCACACTCGGTATATTCACACTAAGTCTATCTATATGATGAAGATGATGGTTGGTCTTAAATTGTTTTATACCATCACTTGTATTTATATATATATAAATTCTACGTACTACTTTCCTTTATATAGTAAATGTATTTGTTTGTTTTATATACATATATATGACAAGAGATTGTGGTCCGTGCTTATATTCTTTAAAAAAATATATACATATATCTTATATTATTATTATTATAATACTAAAATATATTTATATATAATTTTCACTTTATATCTGTATATAAAAAGATTTGCCATTGTTTTATCAGCTAGATTTTTCTCCATAAATGTTTATATTATAATATTCTTTTCTATCTCTTTCTTCATTTTTATAAACTTATATTTTATCTATATATAATTTTTTATATACCCTGTAGATTTCTCGAAATATTTATATATGACGCGCTTTGGTATATTATTATTATTATTATACCACACCAGACAATATTCCTTTTTTTTTTGTTATATATCCTATATAGTTATTTTTTTAGTCTATATACAAATGGCTGTATATATAAAGGACTTTTTGAAAAGACGAAAATTTATTCTATATATACAATATATAAAATTTAATGTTGAAACAATGTCGTATAATAAATATAAATGTATATATATCTAAAATAATATGTATATAAAAATATTGTAAAACAATGATGACGATGATTTTGGTGTGAATGATTCTCACATAGTTTTCTATATATATATATGCGGCATAAGAAAGGATATAAATTGTTATTATTATTTGGTATTTTCATACCCAAATATAGATATACGAAATATATATAGCGTCGCAGTAAAAATAAATGAAAAACATTTATACACACAAAAATATGTGTAAATACCACACACATTTTATTTCGCTCGTACATTATTTTATATTATATATATAAATTTAAATTCACTATATACATATATATATATATATATATATTATAGCCTCTTCATCCGTTTCTGCAGTATATCCTGACACATCTGTATTTAAGATCTATATATAAATACATATTTCATTATATATATTTTTCTTTACATTATCGGATGATAAATGTTTCTAATATACCCAAATAGAAAAAAAAAAAGTAAAAGCAGTTCTCATATATTTTAATGCAATATAATTTACAATAAAATATATACACAAGAAATAATTGTCGAATTTTATTATGACATATAAAGTGTTTATTTTGTTGTATATAAAAGCTTTTTATATATGCATAATTTAATATTTTGTAAAATATTTTTATACTATAATAGAACATAAAATAAATGAAAATGGAAAATTAAAAGTATTTGCTATATATATATAAATATGTATATTGCATCAATTGTTTTTAATAGAATTTATTTAGATGTTTGTGTGCGGATAAACATTTAATTTTATAAATATATTTTTGCATTGTGCGATGAGGGGGATGTTTTTATAGTATATTAATTATTACAATTATATAAGATTTTCTTTTATTATATTCTATATATATATGGGTTATAAAAAATGTATTTAGTATTCTATACAAGATGAAATATATTATATTATATATATAAACAAATTATTCATTTAAAATGGTTCATGTTAAAATATATGATTTGAATTTAAGTCCATGCTAAATAGAGATATTAAATTAGATTTTATCTATGTTCGTTCGCATATCTTTCTATATTAGATTAAATAATATGGATTTAACAAAACTTTTACTTTATAATTAATGTTTTTAATTATATATTGTATATATATATATATATGGTATAATGAATCTTTTTCTTTTCTGTTTTTGCTTGGTATCTAATATATAGGATTTTTTATTATAAATATAATAGACCTTTTTGAATTTTTTGCATATATCAATTATGTGTATAATATAATAATATTTTCGATTTAAATTTAGACTTATATAGAGTTTTATGAAAATACTTTGTTTTCTAAACTATCATTTAGTTTCATGGGATAGTAACGCCTATCTTTGGATATAAAATTGATATTTTTATTATAATGTTTTGTCTAATCAAATCTGACTATTACTGACGTCTCCGAATAAATATAGTTCTGGCTGGTGATTTTCTGCAGTATGCTTTAATCGCATTAATTGTTATAAAAAAGCCTTTGTCTTTGCAATTGTAAAATGAAAGATCGATTCCTGAGCAAACGCTAACCGATACGATTAAATCACATGTTAGTAGAACGCTAATTACCACAATTTTTTTATAATCCTTTGAATTTGTATGGGAGTGGGTGGAAACGATAGATTTACATTCTACTGCGTTCATTCACTTTCACATACTTTAATGATTTTTTTATCCTTGTTATTTATTACATATTGTATATTTATGATCCTTTAACGATAACTCATTAAGTTAATTGAGACGTTTTAAATGTACATATATTATAAAACTTAATAAGGTATATAATCTAAATGGCCGTAAAAAAATGTCGTATAAACATTGATTCAAAAAAGTGATTATCATGAGAATACCCACACACGCACACAGTAATAATTTGACAAAAAAAAATAAAAAATATATCTATATCTATATACCCACCACATCACATCAATTAAAATGTAATTGTGTATATAAAAAATAGGAACACAAAAACATCAGTAATAATTTTTTTTATAATATTTCCTGTATTATAATTTAAATATGGTAATTTATAAAGTGTATATTCATTTTTTTTTATATATACATAATCACAATTGAAGTTATTGTGAATATCATTAATTATTCATATATTTTAAACTATATATACATAAATTATTATTATTATTATTATAATTATTATATTAATTTTATTATATATAAGTAATATTTTATTTCAATGTATATAAAGCTATTAAATACCATATAAAGTAAATCTCTCTTCTTTAATTTAATCCATAAATATGAATATTATTAATGGTCTTCATTAATAATAAACACACATTTAAACTTTAAATATTATTATTATTATATGTTTTTTTTTCATATATAAAACATCATTTATTTAACCAAAAGCGCGCATAATATAAAATAATTTTACATTGTATATATATATATATATATTGTATATACACAAATGAAAAGGATATATAAAATTAAAAA